>CM031704.1:18570508-19071622 GCA_018466805.1 Hippocampus abdominalis | reverse complement strand
TGCGCTATTGATTCACGGCAGAGAGCGGGCGCTAATCCTGAGTTATAATCCCGCTTTCGAAATTGTCTGAGAACCACGACCAGAAAAGAATAAATCAAGAAAATGGCGCTTGCATCCAGTCCAGGGCCTTCAGGATGCCTGAAAATGTACCCGTGCGTATTTTAAGGGAGGAAGAATGCAGCGTATTTGGAAATGGCGTCATCGATAACCGTAAAAAAGACAGACGTTGACCTTTTTGACGGCTTTTAAAGGACCGCATGCTGAGCATTGTATTTAACCGCGGGCCCTCCCGCCGCACACCTGCGTTTTACTCCGACGGCACGCTGTTTCCATCGTTACCGTTGCTCTCTTATAAAAAAAGCTCCGCCTCTTCACAGCCAGCATTGCGCTCACTATCGTATTGCCGCCGCCCGGGATGGCTTGTCAAAGGTCACACAAAGGAAGGCAAGCGCTTGAAATAAGAGGCCACACAGCCAAATGGGCCCAGCACGACCCCCCCCCCCCCCACCCCCCGCCACTCTTACTCACAAAAAAAAAAGGCATCATTGCAATTGTAAATGAGAAAGTTGTCAGAGCAGAAAATGAATCCAGAAGGCAATGTGGAGCAAATGTTCACCTGAACATCTGTTCTTGTGGAAAGCAAAGAGGATGACTGCACATGAAGGGCAGCAGGGGAGGCGGATGATGCCCCGAAGTGGTGGGGGGCAGGTGCGGAATGGCCTGGAAAGGAGAGCTCCTCGACAACAAGCCTCATTTTATTGGATTTTTTTTCCCCCGCCATGACTAATGGCTACTTCCAGGATGTTGATTTCAGTCTTGTCGTCGCTACTCTTCCCCGTAGCCGCTGACGTCAGCTACGCACGGAGCTAAATTTAGCATTAGCCTGTGGCACTGAAAGCCCCCCATAAAAATGGGGGAATAGTACAGTGAAACTCCTCTAACAACGAAATCATGTTTGCAGCAAGACATTTTTCACAACAGGGGGTTTTTCACTGTAGCAAATTTGAAACGGGAAAGTTAATGCATGAAGATTTTTTTTTACACTAGGGGGTATTTTCACCCATGTAGATTTCGTTGTAGAGGAGTTTCACTGTACAAAGCTGCGTTTCTTTTGTCTGTGTCCCACCTGTAGCTCGAATCTATTGCAGCGCCAACTGCAGTCCGGAGTCACCGAAAGCGACTTTTAAGAGTTGGCGGGAGTGACGCTGGAATCGCACTTTAAAGGTGCCCCGCCTCTATAATGGGACACTTGGAGAGCTAAGTGGATGTTTTGGCAGGACACAGTCAGTGCGCCGTGCCAACAGGGGCCGGAAGCTTCGGAGCCACGTTTTTTTCCACGTATTTTTATTTTTTTTTCTTAATCCGATAAAATGTTTCAAGGAGTGCCAGGATGTAACTTTCTAAAGCACCAGGATGTCCGATGTCTTTTTCCTATTCCGCTTCTTTGACCTACCGCGCAGAGGAAGAGAGAGATAGTTAGCCTTTTGCCCGTCGCAAGGAGAGTTCAACAGCTGATGAAAAGTGCAAGCGAGGTCATTGCTGCGCTCCCACCAAGGCTGTCACACCCACCACAAAAAAAAAAAAAGTTTGTTCGCTTCCTGAAGAAATATCGAACTGAAAAGCCCCATTGGGCTTTGACGGTGTTCCAATGAAGAGGTCTAATGAGATCTGGATGCTTCAATAAATTAATTAAGAAGTCAATAAGTAACCACTAGTAAGACCCATGCCCTCGCAAGAGGTTTTCACGCCAATAAATGGAGAATGAGCTACTTTGTCTGATGTGTTTATTGATTTTGGGGGGCCAAATATGTCACGCATGGTGCCCAGACGCAATCCTGCACCGCCTCCTTCAAGACTGGGCCTTTTTCAAGCTAGTCACAATCTTTTCACGAATATAAACGGGGCGTGTAGAGCTACAGTATATAAATTGGTTGGGGAGGGGGGCGGGGCATACAAAGGTCTCAAAATGCCCACTTCACGGCGCGGATGTTTCGGACCCTCGTGTCATCGCTTTGCCCGTGTCAAAAAATGGTCGTCTGCGCTCCGCCTTGTCAAAACAGAAGAGCGGCTTTCATTGGCCATCATGGGAATCGGCTGTGATCGCTCCCACCGCGGCGCAGTTTTCTCGCTGTGTTCATGTGTGGCCATATTTTTCATCTGCAATGTATTTACTCAACTGATTTTTGCTGTTGTTGCGATGGTTTGATTAGCTTCAAAGTAGCTCGATCATCTGATTGTTTCATCGCATTGTGTTATTGTTGACGAGTCATCGGTAAGAGCTCAATTTGGGTTTTTTACGACAATCACAAGTGGACCGTGTACGTTGTCTGCTTTGGTTGTTTTTGTCCTCCGCGTAGCCTCAAGGGGCCATTCTTGAAAGGAGTTGTCGCGGTGTTCTCTTTGTAAATAAGGTTAACGGCTTTTGAGCGAAATCGAACCGCTGCGGACTAATCCCATTACGCCAAAATCGCTGTTGGAGTCGAGCTCCGATCGCCGCGCATCAGAGGGACACTCGGCAGCGGTGGAGGGCTTGGCAAAGGGCAACGCGGCAAAGACAGATGTTCCCCACTGCTGCTGCTGCTTCTGCTCACAGATGCTCGAGCTGCTCCGGTCGCTCTGCCAAGACCATCGCATGCCCCCCCCTGTACACCCCCCAAACTCAATCTCCACCAACACAACAGAGTTATACGGCGTTTGGTTGCACTTTGCTCCCCCGGCTTTGTCTTAATGTTCTCCGAATGATCTCCGGATCACCTTTCCTCGCCTTGTCAGTTCAAATGACTGCGTTCCCACCGCGCTCGCGCAGTGTGAAGCCAAAATCGTTTAAAGAGGGGGAGGTTTTCGCCCTCGCATGCATGTCGACATTCTCAGCTGGAGTGTTAAAAAAAAAAAAAAATATTTATCCTTTGACAAGAATGACGTCCAAAAATTCTCATCCGGCGACATTTCTGTCCATTTTTAATCCGCACGGCCCAATCTTTGATTGCTGTTGTCCGGAGGTCAAAGTGAGACTTTTCCCTCTCCATAAAGGCCATCATCAGATTTAAGAGCTTGCAATCATGTCCGAGTTTGCGCAAATGAGGGCGGGAGTCGTGAAATGCCTTTGCCTTCAGGTGTCTCCGAAAACCCTCCCATCATTTACATATATTAATTTCACTGCGTATATTTTTATGGACAGCGCCATATTGGCGGACTCACATTTCATAGGTGTTGTAAAACGCCACCGACGCAGAGCCCGAGTGTTTATCTCGCTCTTTTTTATTTTATTTTTTTAATACTTTATTCAGCACACCCTACTTGGGTGGTAGCGTTTGTCTGTATTTAGTGAAGCATGCGCAAGCTAGCATTTAGCCATTTATCGGCATTCTGGCATTCCGAAAAAGTCACCAAAGAACCATTCGTTCGTCGTAAAACCTTTCTTTTGTTTCAGCTTTGCCTCGTTGGCATGCGTGTGGAAAAAAAACCATGCAAAAAAAAACAAAGAAAATGGAAAAGAATGTTTGCGTCTCGGTTTGTATGTCACTTTGCCACCAAAATTCCGCTTTTGCGTTGGCCACACAAGAGCCCCTTTCCTGCCCTTTGCAAATTATTCTTTGCTTCTTTCATGGGAATTTGCCCATTGTAGGCCTGGAAATGGACTCGAAATGAATGAAAAGCGCAATCAGAGCCGGAAAGATGGAGATGACCTTTGTTTCGGGGCGTGCGCTGCGCTGCGCTGCGCTGCGCGGGTGCGCCGTCCTGTGATTTTTACTGCTGGGACACAAGGAGAGCAAATTCTGAAAGGTTTTTGCCCGGAGATAAAATTGGCTAACCTTCTTCTGTCATTAATGATACGTTTTTCCGCCGGTGAACAGTGAGACAGGCGGCGGCAGAACCGATGGAGGGGAAGAAGGGGGGGGGGGGGGTCACAGAGGGGAGGAGGCCTGGGATGGAATGTAGGACGATGAGAGCCAGGAGCCGGCGCTAATTAGCCATGAAACAAGCGGCCCGCTCGGCCTGGCTATGACTCGACACCTTGGGCCGGCCGTCTCCCCGCGCGCCCGCCGGGCTTCGGGGCTCCGCGACGGCTGCGAGATGTCCAGTCGAAAGCGAGAGCGAGAGCGTACCCGGCCGGGCTTGGCGGCGACACGTCGCCACACTTCCTGTTCAGTGCGACTTGGCTGGAGGCGACCTGTCATGTCTGTCTGCCGTGCACCCCCTGCACTTTTGGTCTCACGCCGAGGTAAACGGATCAGAAGCGACAGTTGGATGGTGCCGTTGCACTCACGCGGTCGCTTGTTCCTGGAATAGTAGACCTGGAGTCTAGCCACCACCAAATATATATTCGGTCATATATAAAATGTATACGTGCGTTTGAGTTCATATGGCCGACAGCTGATTGTTTTTAAAAAAAAATCTCTTCCCCAGGACGATGGCGCTTTGTTGCTGAGTTCAAGCCGACACGGTGGCCCCCGTGTATTCTCCGGAGAGCAAGCATGATGGCAACGCCGCTTCCCTAAACGGCCCGTTTTTCAGGATCACGCCCGAGTCGCTCAGGTAAGCCTCTCGTCTTGTGTTGACAAGCTTTTCATTCGAGTCTTTGTCCTGAAAGAGTCTGCTACATAATTAATGTCGCGATGATGGATTGCACGGGGAAGCCAAATGGCAAACGGCGAAAGGGGTCGGGGGGGGGAAATAGGAGGAGTTTTTCCCCGATCGAATACACCTCCCACGTGCGCCCCCCTTTTTTTTTTGCACTGGCACCGAAAGTGCTGATTAGAAAAGTCCTAATGTTTACACCGACGGTTCTAAACTTGAGAAAATTCACCCCGCGCGTGTCCTTTTGTACCTTTTGCGTGATGAAAGAGGACCATCTTCATCTTGCGGTTCCCGCAGGCGGGGCTCGGGGGTCGACATGGGCCATTAATCACGAGCATCGTTAATGACGCTTAGAAGCATGGTGGAAATTAAATGCCATCTGTCCCAAAGTGGACAAAAGTCACAGGACGCGGCCATTAATGAATCACTTGGCTCCAGTTCTCATTTTCACTTTGTGTTCTGGTCAGATGTGTGTATATGTACATCTATCGATACGAATATCTATATGTATGCGTGCGTGTATATGTGTGTGAGCATCCCTGGCGAGGTCAAACGTCAGATTTCATTCCCAACCCAAAATAGGCCCCATTTGCAGGTACAGTACGCCACTCGCCGACTTGGCAGTCGTTACCGTTCGCATTCAAACGAATTTGCCGGCGTCGCTCTCGCTCGCCGCAGATGAGGCGACTCAATGATACATTTACTTAGACGAGTAATAAAGCGCTGCCACTCTGTCAACGATTTTGCCAGCTGTACATGCTGTCGTCCCAGCCTCCTGTTCCCTCCCTTCTCAGCCGTCAAGAAAATTGCAGCTCTCAGCTTTAAAAAAAAAAAAAAAAAAAAAATTCTTCGTTTTTTCAATGGAATGCTAATCTTTACTTACAGCAGGAGCTGACTATTTCCAGCGTGCTTATGACACTATCAGTCCAACCTCAGAGCGTTCCTCATGTCTCCAGACCTGATAAGGTTGAAGCACTTTGATTTTTTTTTTTCTCTTTCCCCCTTCATGCTCACTCGCCCGGGGTTATGAAAATACGAGCCTGCCATATTTCACTCCAGTAGATGAGATGTATATTAAGAGATTGTTTAAAAAAAAAAAAAAACTGTAGCCTTTGCCAAAACAACTTAAAAAAAATAATAATTCAGTTCACTTGAATACCCTGCTAGCCTCCGCAAGACTTTTAGCCTATTAGCCTATTAGCCTCATGTGGCACTCAACGCCTCGACGGTTGGCACACCCCTGTAAATGACGTCAACGTGAAGACGAGTAATGTAGCAACGCATAGACAAACAATATAACAGCTCTCACTCGTTATTTATCCTCTGCAAAGAACACCTGTATTAGTGCTGCACTGATGAGCTGAGAAGCATTTTCCCAGTGAAAGAAATATCCGTCTTTCTTATCTTATCCTGCCCCCGGGTGGCACAGTAGAGGAAGCAGCACAACTGTTCCATGTTTATTTATTTTTAGCAATCAGTTCAAGCAGTATCCGTACTGGCGCTCTTCTTTATTGACGTCGACTGACAATGCAAACCTGTCAAACCGTCCTTTTGCATATCGCGACTTGGCTGTCTTTCTTCAGGAGCTCTCTCACATCTAGTCGCGAGGTATAACATCCCCCCCCCCCCCCCCGGGAGGCCATTTTCCGCGAGAGAACGGGCTGACTTGAGCATTTCTGACGGAACTGGCAGCTCGCGCCGCCGCCGCGCGGCTGCTGTATTTGGCTGTTGATGACAGGACAGCACTCTTGATTGCCCCTCGGCTAATTGGACATGGCCGCGTGAAAGACGGCTTCTTTTTAAAGCAATTAGCCGACAAGATTCTTAAATTAACCTGAGATGGATCCCGGCGATGTTTATTTTCATTCTGGCTCGTACACACCCACACACACTTTGACACAGGTTCTGCCTCGCAGCGAACAAATTAGAGACTATCAAAGCACTGCGTGCAGTTGGAAGGAGTTTTCAGAGAGCGGCAACGCGTTGATTTTATTTTTATTTTTTTTTTCATTCTGCTTACCACCGTCCCATTTCGATTGGAGCGGAACAACGGCGCCTCCCCCGATAAAACGGCGGGAGCAATTATCCGTCATTTCCGAATGTTGACGGATGAAGATGGATACCTGCAATGTCAGCCCCGCGTCTACTCGCGCCATCTGCGAAATGACTTTCCATCATTGGAGGTGGCCATCCATTTGAAAACACTTAGTCGCCACGAAGTTGCGTTGACTTATCTTGGATGGAGGAAAGCTTTCAGTTCCTTTTTTATTTATTTATTTTTTTGGAGCTATGAAGAGATTTGTCACCACTCGTGTTTCCCCTTGTTGCCATGGAAACCCCCTTCGGCATACGCGCACCTGTGTGCGTGTTCTGTCGGCGAATCTTTGCAAATGATTGAATTTGCAACCATCTATAATGCATCGTCCGACCCTGTTGTGAAATTGCAACCAAAAAAAAACATTTGTTCGGCTTTTTGTCGTGTTTCCAAGAAAACTAAACAAAGTCGCACCATATGTTGTGCTGAAGTGATGATAATGTGCTGTTCTTGGAAAATGCTCAGTGCCACAGTGTACGAGTGGCTCGGTAGGTGGCCATTAGCGAGGAAATTTCGTAACTATCAAATCAATCGTCGGTTTTCCCCGCACGGTGATGCTAACGCGTTTGGATCAAGCGAGCTAGCGCGCTGATTTTGACCTGAGGGAAGCGCCACATTACTTACATCTCCACAACGAGTGGCACGGAGGTGACTGGGGGGCTGGGAGTTGTAGTCGGCAACCAAAAAGGAGTTTAGCGTTCCTCTTTCTCATTGACATTCGGCCACGGTTGAGAGCGCCGAACGCTCGGAAAGTCGAAGCGTCCTAATTTCGTTAGCAAAATAATTAGCAAGGCCCTGTGTGGCGTAAACACGTTTTTCATTCAATTAAAACCCTGACGGACCTTGAGGTTTACCCACCTCTACCGGCGCCGCTCAGACTCGCCAATTAACACGTAAAGGGTAAGCGCTCCACCTTTTTAATGGGGAGGGTGGGAGGTATTGGATGGGAGCAGTTGCCGGGCAACCCAGGAGACATTCGGGGGGAATATTATGCAGCCAATAAGCGTTCTGGCACACAGCCCAAATAAAAGCAGGAATTGTTTGTTTTTTTGTTTTCAATGCAATGAGCTAGCAAGGAATGACTTTGTTTTTACAACTCCGCTTTTACAATTGCTTCGAGGTGAGATTTTTTTTTTTTTCCTTTGTAAGGCTCGCTGGCTGGCTGGCAGATTCCATCTGTTTCCATTCAGTGTGATGAACAAGGATAAAAAAATAAAAAAAAGCCCCATATCGGTCACATTTATAGATAATTGTATTGTGCAAAAGTCATGGGCCGGCCTATATTGGTTGCCTTCACAATCATTTTCATTTTTGCCAATGAAACTGCCTTTTGAAAAGGAAAAACGGGGCCTGGGAACAACAGCCCGGCGAGCAGCTAGCTTCTAGCCGCTAGCGCCATCGAGCTGGCGCCAAATTATCCAATTTGCGTCAGCGCTAGCTAAATAGCTTTAATTAGAGACATTCCCAATTTACAGCGGCAAAATTATGAAAGGGAGAAGTAGGAGAACAAAAAGTAGATAATTAAATATAATTTATAAAATTATAAAATAAAATTATTTTTTTTTTAAAAAGAAAACAAAAAGAAAAAATTTTAGCATTTTAGCAAGATTAGCAAGTAGAACTAGCCAAGAACATTCAAGCTAACTCTCATGGCAAGTCATTATTTTCACCATTGGTCCAACCAGAAAATTATACGCAGTGAAAAGAATCCAATCGAAACCCAGAACTGCGACAAAGCCATTCGTTTGAATAATCTTGCTTGATATCAAAGTACAAAAAGCAAACGCACCCGAGTGGCCCTGTTTTCCTGGCCGTCTCGCGGTGCTTTTAGCATTCCAAACATTCTATTGGCCTGATTTGAATTTCATAGATTCAAATCTTCGAGTGGAAACTTTTGAGTATTTCCTTGTCTTGGAGCTCGCCGGCACTTTGCAGTTCATCTTTTTGTCACGGCGCCCCACCCCACCCCACCCCGCGCCCCCGTCCCGCGTGGCATTCTGTCAGAAGCATCCCGCTGATATTTTCAGGCAGCCTCACCTCGGGACCTTTCCTTGTCACCCTCTGTTGTCATTTGCGACGGCTTGCAGAGCCCGGACGCTGATACGCCGGCTCTGTGGGGAGAAATTGAAACCCGGCCAACCTCAAGGTCTACCGGGCCTAAATGTGTTCCTCCTCCATCAAGTCAGACGGCGTTTTCCCAATGCAAATTACTGCAGCAGAGTTTGGAGCCGCCTTGCGTATCCTCTCTCAGTCCTCGCAAACCGGCGGAAGAAACGCGGCGCTCATAGTTCATCATGTTGCCGTTTTGCAAGCCCCTCCGTGACTGTTTAATTGCGTCGGACAAAATCCGATAGGCTCGATCGCCGAGGGACCGGCACGCATCTTATCTATAAATCAACTCCGGGGGGGCTGATGCAAGGCAGCCGTGGCAGTTATAGAGGATCCCCGGCCCAATCGCGTCCCCCGCCGCAAGGAAATGGACCTGTCGGCGAGGCGGTGAATTAGTGCGGCCGCCGCGTCGCTCGCGGTTGTTTCATGATCACATTAGAACCCGCTCGCGATTGTTGGAGCAGATGCGCGTCTGTCACGGCCGAGCTCAAACGTGACTTTTGAGCTCATCAAATTCCCCCCCCCCCCCCCCCGCCCTCCTTTTATTGATTTGCGTCCCCGGTATCACCGCCGCGGCCCGCCGCCTTAAGTCCGGCTTCTAATTGAAGCGCGCCGGAGGCTAACTGGCTCCATCGCTCTGACATGTCAAAAAGCATCAGTCAGTTAAATGGGGCAGGGAGATGGAGAGACGCTATTGCTGCCTCGGCGGCCGCTGCCTGCAGGCTGTGACCTTGTGGCGAGATTGAGCTCGAAATGTCTCCTCTAAACCCGTCGCTACCCCCGGAAAATTCCGCCTTCTAGTTTCAGCCGGAAATTCGCCGGGGACGTGTGGTGGTGTTGTACTTTCGCGTGTTGGTAAGCAGTCCATTGTCCTAAAACTAAGAAGGCAGATTGGTGCCAAACATTTCAGAGAGAATTGCACGAAGCCAGTTCCGAGAGTTTTTCCGTTTCCCAGAAACCCGTCTCTTTTCCACCGCTTCTTGTTAGCCCTGTGAATGAGCTGTCGCGTATCTCAGTTGACTTTAGGAGCGAGAGGCGCACCGATGGCTGCCCCTACCAACATGGCGGCCATGTTGGTAGGGGCGACTTTTCCCTCCAATAGGCTCACGGCCGTTTAAGCTAATGGATAGCATGGACATTAGCTTAGCATTGCTCTATCAACGTAATTTACAGTCTCAAATAAATAAATAAATGCATGTGCCTCGGTCACGGCCACTCCCATCAAAGGTCATGGATAGCATGGACATTAGCTTAGCATTGCTCTATCAACCTAATTTACCGTCTCCAAGTAACCCAACATGCATGTTTTTTATTAAAATGAGTATAGAAGCCGGAGTACCCAAAGCAAAACGGCACGCGCGTGCAAAAAGCAAGATGAGATTGAACCGAGTACTCTGTTTGTCTACCAAGTCCTACTTCAGTCTCTTGCGAGCGCCCTCGTCAGTATCACTTGACCTCCAGGCCGTGAAAACACCGTGGTTACGGTTAAACCGCTACTTCATCTCACTTATGTCACGTTGCCATGGTTGCAACCTACATCGGCGGCCGCAGCTTCCACTGAGCCTGACGTGTGTGTGCGCGCGCGTGTGTGTGTGTGTGTGTGTGTGTGTGTGTGTGTGAGCTACTCACCTCCAACCTGGTTGGCCCACCGTGCTACGTACACCCTCGTTTGCGCCGCTCGTTATTGCAGTCTCGTGACTGTACAATCAGTCAGTGCGATGGGCCCAAAAATGTGGAATCAATGACATCCTTTCCCAAAATTCAGCCATCGCCAGAAACGTCCACATAAGAGGAACGAGTAGGCTTGCTTTTAGATCGTTGTCATAGTAACGCAGCCGCTATGCCAAGGTGTGATGACTCGCGTACAGGTTGGGGGTTCTCGTGAAATTGAAACATAAGTTGATTATCCGTGGCATAAATGTATTAGGTTTCGAGGGCTAGCCCAGCAGAAAGCTGCTTGCCATTTTTTATTTTCCTTCAAACCCGCTTTTCCTCTGAAGCTCCTCCAGCGAGGGAACAAGGGGGCGATGGCTTCAAGAGACGCAGACGTTTCTCCGCATGGCTGTGAAGATTTAAAGCGCCGGTCGCCATGACGGCGCCCAAAAGTCGCCTGCCTGCGGTCGGGCGCGACTGCCGGCGTATTTCACAGCGGTTGCATATTGGAGGCAAAACGCATCAAGGTGTCGGTGGGCTTCTTCGGGCCTGAAGGCGGCAGCGGGGCAGAAAAGGGTTGCACAGGCGCAACCGCTTCTTGGCCTGCACACTTTGAGCGTTGATAGCGAGCGCTTCGACCCCCCCCCCCCCAAAGGTGCGACACGAAGTTGTTTCCAGCGGCCAGCTGACTTGGCTGTACTTGTATTTTTGGGGGGTGAATCCCGCCCGTCAAACCGCCGCTTATTTTCCCCGTCGCCCGAACTTGACAATGTGAGCGTGACGCGGATTTGCCGCCTTCGATCGGGCAGGAGGCAAGTACGCCCCGTTGTACTCCTCCTCCGCGACCTTGCGGAAGAGCGTGACACCGAGATTACATTAAAGGGCAATCGAAGACGAATGGAACGTCTCCTCCAATTAACAGCGGCCCCCCCCCCCCGAGTCATTGCAAGCGCCCTTAATCCTGCGTAAATAGTCTGGGTAATCTAATTGCCCTCGCTCAAACTTCCCGGGCTACGCTCAATGCCGCGACTGTTCGGCCAGGCGATAAATCCCCTTATCTTTTTTGCCTCGATTGCTTCATCTTTGACCCCCGAATTGTGACCATCTCGCGGGCACAATCGGGGGGGGGGGGAAAGGCGAAATGACCGTAATTTCCACACGATGGGGGCATTCCATTTTCTCAAAATCCGACATTTCTGAGTATTTTAGATGTTCTGTTAAAGCCGCGTTGTTAATGCTGCCGCCTTTGTGAACGAAAATACGGTATCTGAAAGGAGAGGACGGTCGACAAGACCCAACGCTAAAACCCCAAGCGATTGCCCTTTTTGAATGAGATTTACCGATTGGCGTCACGGCGGTGTTCAATCTCGAGCTGCGTTCTCTCAGCGTAAACGTAACCCGGACCTCCGTTTAGCCCACTTCATCTGAGCAGCAATCGAATGTGCAGTGGTTATCGGAGTTGTCGCAGTGGCCCCATGCTGCCCATGCTGTGATGGAAGCGGCTTTGTCAAAATGCTAATGGTGGTCGCTAATGCTACCGCAGACGATTTTTGGGGATACGCAAATCTGTTTATTCTCCTCTTCTTTTGGTGCCACCACAATTTGGCGGGTGATGCTGGTGCGAAGTTCCATTAGGGGCGGAAAAAAAATCCACAAAGAACGACGGCCGGGGAGGGGGGTGGGTTGGGGGTGGCGGATATCTATAAAAGCAAATAAACAAGAGTGGGAGCTGGCTTGCACTCTGCACAGGATAATAGAATCGCAAGTGTGATAAGGCTGTTGTATAACCTCCCACATAAAGGTGCTGCTGAGTTCATTTTGCCTCCTCTTATATTTAGCATCGGGCATCTGGCCGCAGCTTGGTGATTGCGAGTAAACAACCCCGGCACGTACGTACGTACGTACGTACGCACGCAAAGCCAGCCGCACTTGAGCTGAGTTTGCGGAACAAGAACAAGAACGAGTCCTTCAACCCTCCAAAGTCCTTGACTTCCTCGCTCAGGTGGTCGCCCCTCCGTTTGTATGACTTCAATAATTACGTAACACTTGGGAGAGGGAGCAGGCGGCGGCCACGCGGGACCTTTTATCCGCGGCTAATTCACCACGAAAAGGGGAGGGGGGGGCGCTTTCTGTCGCCGGCTGCCTACGCGCGCCAAACTGGAACGCGTCCCGGTCGATGCCGCCGTCAACAAATTGGACGATCGTTTTTCATATCGCGGCGACAAATTGGGAAATATTGCACAGGGATATGACCCAGTTCCAGGTAGACAGAAAAGAGCGCGCCGTCCTTCCAGTCGTCATCAATAGCCGCGTCCTCGGCAAGTATCCTCCTGGCTGCAATTCGCCGGCCGTCTTGGATCATCCTGCGAGATGTATCATCCCTGTTAAGCCTAATTACTTCTGGAGTGCTTGTGTGTGTGTATGTGGGGGGGTCATTGCGGCATAGGGGCCTGCAGCGACGAAAGATAATAAGAAAAATGGCCGCCACCGTACAACGCAGGGGAGGCTATTTCTTGGGAGAGTCGAGATGAAGGCAAAAAGATGAAGAGACACGCAAAGAGACTTCCTTCAACCTCGGGCGGATCCGTCCGACGGTGGTCATGCGCCCTCGGGTCCGAGTTGCCCTTAATGGGCTACCCCCGCGTTGTGTATGTGCGCGTACGTGTGTGTGTGTGTGTGTGTGTTTGACACAGGGCAAACTGGGGTCTGCATGTGGAGGTTACGTTTTGTTGTTGATGCGGAATGCGTTGTGACAATTCCGGATGTTGTCACAATGATGATGGAGATTGATGAAGAAACATCCGGACGCAGCTCCCCGGTTTTATTCTCTGATCAAGCTTATGTCCATCTGAAAGGGGCGTGCCCAAGTCTGGTCCTCGAGAACCCCGACCCGGACGGTTTTTAGATGTCTCCTTCTTCCAGCGCACCGGATTCAAATGAATCGTTATGAAGCTTCTGCAAAGGTCGCTGATGAGACATCGAAAACAGGCTGGCGGCGGAGCTCTCGAGGACCAGACTTGGGCGCCCCAATGTCAAAAATGCCACGCCCTCCAAAAAATGTTTCATCCTCCCCTCTTATAGGGCTGGAGAATCGATCGCTAAAGTCACGATTATGCAAAAATGGCCGCTTAAAACCCAAAGTCTCTTCAATCTCGTCTACCCTTTTGGAACCATATTTGCAGATGCGCCAGGGGCGAAGCGCAAAAGGCCTAGTGTGAAGTCACGCCCGTTTCTACGCCGAGCGCACGGGCACTGAAATCGAAGCCGTGAGCCAAGCCGAGACTAAAATTGAGCAAAGCTAATAAAATTCCGTCGTGATACTCCGCCACCGTTGCTCTCAGAGTGCCTCGTTTTTCACCAAGCACCGCCCACTCGACATTAAATGAGTCAAGTATAAAATGTAGATCCATCAGCGAGCACCCTAAAATGCGCGCGCACCGAGGCGGCAAGATGCGTGGCGTCCCTGACCGTCGCTTGTTTTGCTTTCTTTTATTACCCCCCGAGCCCAATGGTGCACTGAGAGGAAGTTGCATTTAAATCCCTCATTATCCCTGTTCTTTGAGATGTGCGCTCGCTGGTGTGTTCGTGCTTTAAATAAACTCGGGAGGGGCGAGGCGGGGGGGGGGGGGGGAGCGCATTGATTGGCCGAATGAAATGATCAGATAGCGCTGAAGGCCACCCTTGTCACGCCGCCTTTGTGCGCCTCGCGCTGCGCCCTAATGAGTTTCCAGGTCGGCACTGCAGATTTGTTGTTGTCAGGTGACGCTGAAGGCCACCGTGGAGGTTGGCGACCTCTTAGATTACATGGGGGGGGGGGGGGAGCGCAATCTTTGTTTAGCACGTTTGCCCTCAGAGGAATCGCGGGATGAACGCCGCGGCCGTCTCCTGTTATGGAGACCGACCGTGTGCTAAAGGGCGAATGCAAAATGGCGACGGAGACGTTTGAACACCGCCACTTGCGCTCGGTTTCATTTATCCGCACGCGCGCATTTGCTGACTGCCTGATTAGGCTTCCGTTGCCTCGCAGCTTCCAGCTTTGTTTTGATGTGCGCGGAACGCGTGAGGAAGCATTTTGGGCATTTCGACCACATTTTGGAGCCTTTTTTTTTTGGTCTTGTCGGAAAACACCAATTATGCACGGTGCATAACGCGCCGGCGCGCGCGCTGCTTTTCTGCCTTGTCAGGACAACGTGATTATATTTGACTATCTGTTGATTTTCAAATCCAGTGGTGTCTAAGGTCCGGCGCGGGGGCCGTTTATGGTCCCAGCACGTTTTTCACATGGTCCACATTAGAAGGTGAAGGAGAAAAAAGTGAAATATTTAAAGATATTATCACAGTTATAATTAAATGTATCTAATTGAAAGCAAAACGTTTTGCTTTAAATTTTTGAATGGAAGGAAAATCAAATTTGACCTCCTACCGCCTCCTTCCGCCCTTTCCCGTGCAGGTCTCGCTTATTTTTTTGCTATCGTGGTGTAATTAACATAACAGCGGGGCGGCATCCCACTTCCAAGCTCACCCCAGAAAGAGCCGAGCCGCCGCAACGGCCTCACGCCAAAACCATCTGCTCCTTTTTTTTCATTTAGCAAAGAAATTGCATGTTAGATAAAGCGGACGCTAATTTTCTTGTCACGTTTCCAGATGCCCCCCCTGAAGAGTGCTTTTCAATTTGATGCTTTCAAACCAGCGTCAGGGGCAAGTTTGGGGCACAAAAAGTTTTCAACATGGCCTGAGGAAATGTTGCATCACCCCCCCCCCCCCACCTTCCATTTGATTTCTGACACCCCTTCATATCTTTGATCGCAGTTGTTGATGATTTGATAAGCAAAAAAAAAAAAACGCGGAAGGACCGCGGACGTTTCATCGCGCAGCCCGTCGCACGATCAGATTTCAACCCCCCCTCGCCTGTGAGATTTGGCATCCACGGCAATCCCCGTGAGCGCCGAGTCAAAACAGGATGACAATTCATCCGTTTCCTTTCATGAGCGTGATTGAAAAGATGCTGCGGGCTTTCCCCCAGCAATGCGCCGAGCCCACGGCCTCCTGGGAAATATTTTATTCAGGCAGCGCCAATTTTTGTACTCTGCTCCCTCAGAACGGCACGTCAAAAGTGCAGGTTTTCATAACAAAGGTTTCCTGCGCCGACATCGGGCGGATTCCGACATATTCCGTTATTCAAAAATGACATTGAGCCAACGTGATCCGCTTCCCCCCGCCCCCCCCCCCCCCTGCCCGAAGCACCGACGGGAGAGAAACGCGCGTCATACCACGCGTTTCGTTCCTCGTTTCATTGCTGCCATAATCGTAAAAAATAGGATCGCCCCGTCCAAGAGTTCAGCAGACCCACGGTACGGTTCGGAACACCAAATGGCGATCTGGCTTGTGTTTGCGCCGTCATAAAGCGGAACAGCTGCCTACGCTAGGAAAGCAGCACAACACGGTGTATAGCCTGCCAGGAAAACAACGGAGGCTCTCGAGTTGTTAGTGAGCGCGAAAACGGGACGGTACAGCAAAGTTATTTGAACGCGAAAGGCAAGAGCAGGTCAAAACGGGGGAGGGGGGGGCAGTTTCTATACTTAGCATGGTCGACACAAATAAACACGCAAACAACCTGGCTTGGCCTCCACCCCCCTCATCACATCTTTCCTGTTTTGTTTTGCTTTTTGTCACTATCCAGGGCGCGGTGATTAGGCCACAAACACACACACACACACGCACGCACGCACGCTACCTACCCCGAAGGTTCCGCCTCATTAGACGCGCGCACGTGCCGCAGCACCTTGTTCTCCGCCTAGCCTCCCAAACAGAGACCCTTAGTGGAGTTAATGAAGCGCAAGTCCCTTGGCTTCGCCGAGGCCCTTGAACACATTCTCCGCGTCTCCGCCGGCGAGGGCGAGAGCTTGGAGACGTTGTGTCATTTGCTTTGAGTCATTACAAGGTGTGAATGTCACATTTCACACTTATTGCCTTTGTGTAGCTAGGAGGGGGGGGGGGGGTCCGTTCGATTTAACAGTGAGGCGATTTCGCAACAAAAACACACGAGGAAGACACTAATTTCTTGGTAATTGCCGGATAATGTGGTTTTTTTTTCTTGCAATCATGACCTTGTTCAAGCTCGCGTATTTTGATTCCTCAAAGCCAATCGTCAGCTTGTGATGTGTTGCTACAGCTTCGCCGCAGTGTTTTTTTTTTCGTCTTCAATGCAGTAAAATTGGACTTCAAAGTTAAAGCATGATCCATAGTCATCACCACAAACGTCCCGCCGGAGATGCAGATTTCCCCCATTGGGGGAAAACGCGTAGCCGTAGCAGCAACTTAGCATGCAGGCATCTTAATTTGCGGGCGCTTCCCGACGCATGAACGTTTTTGGCTCGGTTACATCAGAGACTCGAATGGCAGAGTGGATTTGTTCTACTTCGACTGCTTTAATCTGGGTGAACATCTGGAGCTGCGGCGTGCGCAAAAATGTGCGCAGGTGTCAAAATAATCATTAAAATTGAGCGTAAAATCCGTCAAGTTCCTCAAAGGTGCTCGGTTGTCCCCAAATGCCGTTTCGGTGGTGACACGAAGCGATCTGACAGCGAGCAGCTCCGAGAAATGATTTCCTTGCTGGGCTGAGCTGTCCTATATTTTCCCAATAATTGCAAAAATGGCCGCGCAATCAACAGGCGGCAGGCGGCCGGGCACCAAAACAAGGCCCTTTCTTATCATGAAACTCATCTCTCTTGTCTGCCCGTTGACGAGCGAAAGCGAAGAGCAGCCGGAAGAAAAGGATGCTGGACATCTGTGCTGCAAAAAAAAAAAAAAAAAAAAATCTGTTTTTTCGTCTTACTTGGAAACATCCCTCAGGTACGGCAGAGTCACTTATTATAGAGCGCAAAATTGCCTAATGCGCTTCTTCCGAGTGCTAATGCAGCAGGCAAACAGGAAGACTGCCTATTGCTCTCCAAGGGAGCGCGTGTACACTACAATAAGACCTGTAAGCACTTTGGAAGTAATTAGATGGCAAGGCTGGAATTGAAGCCCCTCGGAAGAGGCGGGAACTGCTATTAGAGGTGCCGGCGTAGTACGCGGAGGAGCCGCGTTTGCAATGAACGTTAGGCAAGCCCCCCCCACCCCCCCTTCCTCCCCTCGCTTTCAAACTCCTCTTTTTGCAGTATATGTATTGCTCGCAGTTTGTAGCTCTTACACATCTGAGCATACTATTGATGTGCAATTACATGCAACAAAAAAAAAAAAAAATCATTAAAATAAAATATGAGATCGCAAACAAGATCAAACATCCTGTTTTACTTCAAGGGAGAAACTAGGCACATTTCTTGTTCTCCTTAGTCTGTGCTCAGGCGAAGCTGCTCAACCGCAAGAGAACTTGTATTATAATTGACAAACATGGTTCGTTTTTGTTAAATACAGTGCGTCTACCTTTTTTTTTTTTTTTTTTTTTTTCCCTTTCAGGCTCATTATAGCAAATATCCATCTGCAGCTCATTAATTCTGCCGTGCGTGCGTGTGAGTGCAAATTCTATACATCAACTTGACTTAATTGCCTGACTGGCTTGTACCACATGCAGGGAAAGAACACACACACACCGACACACTCGCACACATACAGTGGATGTGAAAAGTCTACACACCCCTGCGCAAATGAAATGAAATGATTTTGTGATGTAATAAAAAAAATAATAATAATGAGATCAAGAGAAATCGTTTCAAAACTTTGAAAATCGTTCATGTGAACGGTCTTGGCGGTCTTGCCCAACTCTGTTTTGATCATTAGGCTTGTTAGTATGGCCAGCAGATGGCAATATTGGGTCTCTTTTGGATGAGTGTCACACACACGACTAAATACTACTACTACTACGACTATATAGCATGCAAATAGTTTGTCAAATGTAAAATTGTTACACTGGTGATAATTTGATCTTCATACATTGAGGACATTTTCATTGGTGCTGTGTTTTCGAGAAGCATTGTTCAGATTTTCGACTTTTAGTCGGAATTGCACGCTTATGTTCTTCTTGCCTTGGCAGCACAATTTGTGTGTGCTGCTGTGATGATCTGAGGATTTGTATCTGTGTGACTTCCAAGTGGTGTGTGCGCGTGCGGGCGTGTGTGTGTGTGTGTGTGCCGCGGATGCGAATATCCCGGATGATATTCGCACGTCTTTGTCTGCATTGAGCGAGTCGATATTGTTGCTGTATAAATGGCAGCGCCTGTCTGTCAAATGACATTAGCCGTAATTACCCGGGAAAAAAAAAATACTGGGCATATTCCCCCCCGCCCCCGGGGGGCCGATGCACAAGCTCCGAACACAACAACGCACGTCTAAACATTCAGACATCTTCTTAATTGACTCTTCCTGCGTTGCGTCATCATCCGTACAGCTCGGAAGCACCTTTTGATGAGTCGGCCAGCCGTCCTGCTGCAGGCGCTTTCTTTTCTCCCAGTCATCTTCAAGGAAATGCTATATGGTGCTTAAGTATGCCCGCATGCTCGGCAGACTCGGCGTGGTGCGGCATTTCACATTCCAATTTGAATTCATTTCATCTCGAGACGGCGTCTAGGCCGTCCGTCTCCGTCGTTGTGGATGCAATTAATGCAACGCGGCTCACGGGCGAGAAGGCAAAAGGAATCGGCAGTAAAACAATTATAGACAACCTTTTTCTCACCGGACGGGAGAGTCGTGATATTTGGTCTGTGGTTGCCTTTGACCTGTATACTGTAAGAACGTACCGCAAATGTTAAACTACGATATAAGGGGGGCCAAGTCTGGGCACATTGGAGTGATGGTGGGGCAGGCGATAGTAAAAGTGTCCAAATGAGAAAACTTTCAATCCAGGAACCTCACTCCAGAAGATGGGAAGACTTATGTAACTGTATAATTGAATGGCTGGAAAAGAAATAGGCAAGCAGGTTTCGCGCTAAAATGTAGATCGCTCCAATTTGAAGTGGTTTTGGCGTCGGCGTTTGATGTGCCGTTCAAAAGACTCGCTATACGTCGCTCCCGATAAGCTCGGCCGACCTCGTCGGGCCCTCCACAACAACAAGCAGTCGCTGCCGGCTTGAGGTTTGGACCACCCAACGAGTATGGGAGGGGGGGGGGGGGTTCCGGGGCGCAACGCAACGCACACGACGACGAGAGAGAGAGAGGGAGAGAGAGAGAGAGAGAGAGAGAAAGAGGCTGGTTGTGAAATACAAATCATTAATGGCCGCCTTGGGAGCAAGGATAAGTAAGGCGGCGCGGCAGAAGACATCCATAATAGTAACGGCTCATTTGTTAGCTTATTGCTGATAAATAGACGCCTGCTGAGAGGCATGCCTTGTGGATCAATCTATTATGGTTCGAAAGAAATACATACGGCGGGGTACGAGTTTTTTCAAAATACGAGCCGTCTAATCGCCGATGGCGGCGGTATCGGATACAATTCGTCCATATTTTGCATAAAAAGAGGCTTCAAGCTGTTTGCATTTGGACGGTTGGAATCAACGGCGTCGCAAAGCCTGCTAGCTTTAACACGAATGCTAACACAGGCAATGAGGACGCATTTAGACGAGACGCAGTCTTTATCCTCTGCCAAGAACGACCACACTGTCAACACGGAATGGCCTTCACGCTGCCCCCGGTGGCCGAGGTGCACACGCCAGTTTGTACATCTCAGAAGTGTTTAAACTATTCATATAAGCAACAAAAAATTATATATATATATATAATTTTTATAATTTTTTTATATAAATATATATATATATATATATATATATATATATATAAAATGTTTATTATTTTTATATATAAATATATATATAATATATATATTTTATACATATATATATATATATATATATTTTTTTTTTCTCTTGCCATTTCCTTTAAACGAATCGCCTACATGACGCAAAGCGATCTCCCTCTTGAGGAACCTCAGCAGCCCGTCATGAGAGATGTCATGCAGCGCTATGGAGAAAACAAGCGCACCGCGACATAAACTCATCCACGCATCCTCATCAAGTATGATTCTGGGTCTTTCCTAGAACCGAGCGAGGGGGCGGGGGGGGCGGGCGTCTGGGAGCAAAAAAAAAAAAAAAAAGCAGCGGCAATCTTTAATTTAAAGTTGCGCGTATTATTAATGCAAACATCTCAGCGGAGAGCGTGGCCTTTGAATTATTCGGCTTTTTATTCTCCACTAAAATGCCGGCTCGCGCACGACAAACTCACTCTAGGATTGGAAATTCCCTTTTCCCCAGTCAGGTGGTGTGTCTATTTCTATCCGCTTCCACTTGCGCGGAATGCCGAGCGCAAATGCGACATGGGGCTGCTATTTTCTCCGCGCGGTACACTGAAGCCATCAACGCTGCCCCCGGGTTGACCCGACCTTTCATCCCGCTTTGGATCCAACCCAAGCGTGTGTCCCTTCCGCTGAAATCGCATTTGATGAAAGCAAAGCCTGGATATGCGCATTCTGGCCCGCGTTGACAAATGAGTGTTTTTCTGTCGTGGAAAATGGCCGAATAGCCTCTTTCCAATCTTTGGGCCGCTGTCCAAAAGCCAACTTGCAAAACAAATATACATGCTCCAGTTGGTTATTACATTATTGATCAGCAGAGTATTGAACTATGAACAATCTCTTACAGCCAAAACGCCATTGATTTTTTTTTTTTTTTTCCACCCCCTCTTTCCTTTTTTTTTTTCGGGCAGCGTGAACACAAAGCAGACTAATTCCATTCCATTAATTTCCATTCACTGGCTCTCTTTTTTTTTTTTTTTCTTAGGTGCCGGTCTCTCTTTCTTCTCTTTCCATTTGCTCACAATAATATGTTGCGACCACCTTTCAGCAACACGCGGCTCATACAAGCGGACGTCACGGCGGCTTCCCGCGTCCCCCCCCCCCCTTTTTTTTTTTTTTTTTTTTTTTTTTTAATCTGCCGCAACTTTCCTTGCCTTTGTTCGCGTTAGAAAAGTTTAATTTCAAGGCGCTGTGGTTTCCTGCTATCTTTTCTCCACCAGGAGAGCGCTCGAAGGGAAAGAAAAGCGCTGTTTTGTTGTGACGGGAGGGCGGGCGCTTGAGATGTGCACGCCCGCCGCAAGAGCAGAAGTGATAATAGCCAAACAACAAACGGCAGCAGCGCTTTAACGCGCGGCTGGTGAATCCAAGTCATTAGTAGCTCGGCGCCAGGGTTGTTTAGTTACACATCTGACGAGCTCGATGTTGACTCCCCGAGTGTTGTGTTTTCCTTTTTAAGGGGCGTGAGGGTTCGCATTTGGCCCACTTTTTTGCCAGGGATTGAATTCAAATCATCTCCTGGATCTTTGAATCGCCGCATTCGCAGCGGGTCACGCGTAATCTCTTCACGAGCCCCGTCGGCATAATCGCAGCACAGAGCATCGGCGTCGTAAATGGCCTTTTATTGACTCTTCATTTCCGCCTCGAATCATTTTGGAGTTGTCCCTCGGGGGCTCTTTGCGACCTATTTTCTCTTAAATTGTCATTACACCTTTTGTGCAATCTCATTGCGCTCGATTGTCGCCTTGTTTAAGATGGATGGATATTCAAATAACACAAGCGCTCCGGGGAGCGATGACGTGACATTCTTTCCGCTATTATCTGCTGTCGGCCGCCTCATGCCTCACATCCTAATTTGGACTCGGTGGCCTTTTATTTTTTTTATGCGCGCGGGTTTCGAGAAAAGGCCAAGTCGCATTTCTCCGCCGGTATGACGCGGCGGGCTGGCGAGGCACACAATGGGCCAGTACCTCAGCCAGCATGTCCGGGTGCAAGCCCAGCCGGGATCAATACAACAAAGGTCAACGCGACTGTGAACGCAGCTCCGCCAAATTCTCTCCTTGGTTGTGTGCGCCGCGTGTGGAGAGAACAAGGCGAGAAACGGCGTCCGTCTCGTGTTCCGTCGATAACTCCAGGTCACGGCTCTTTCGAACGGATGTTCTCCAAACCCCCCCCCGTGTCTTATTTCGAACGGATCGAACGCAAACTTGACCTTGGGCTTTTTTTTTTTTATCATCCCTTTGATGGAGCTGCTTGCTCCCAAATGAGGCCTGCCGATTTCAAAAGTTCGACCACGCTGGAAGGTCAACTTGAAGTTTTCCGGCTTTTGCTCGACAACATCTGCTCTGTGAATCCCCGTCGCCAAAGACATCGGCCTCCCCCCCCCCCTCCGCTGTTGAACTTGCGATTTTCGTTAAGGACGCAGCGGCAATCCTGCAAATCTAACACCGCTGCAAGCGCGCCGGCGAATTCGCTCGGTGTCCGCCATCTGTGAGCGTGACCCGGCCAAATGCTTCGTCGTCATCAGCAGTCAAAGCCGCATCAGTCTCCATCTGTCTGGATCCGAGCGCAAGAATTTCCGACACATTTGATCCACTTTGAGTCCTTCCCGATATTTCGGACATATTTTCATTCTTTGATCATGAAGCAGTAATGCTCAAAAGATGTGCATTGACTTTTTTCGTGTATATAGCTTACCGTCTGGCGGCGTGTCGGCCGGCGTACGATGAAGCGCGTCCATCTGCTACGAAGGCTTTAACGGGGGTCTGGCTGCATCCGCCATCAGATGGCGGATCTGATGTGGGCGCCCGCATCCCGCCGTCTTTCGGCGCCGGCGTTTCCTATCATCCGAGTGGTGAAGTTGGATGATGGATTTAAAATATCAGACGGACGATTAAATAGGAAAAGTGAGGGACGGAATTTGTACGAGTTGATTTGGATGGCGTCGGTTTCCAGGATTCCCATGTTGGAGGACGGAAGCAAGACGCCAAAGGTCAGAAAAATGTAAGAGCATTGGTCATATTGATGCACTGACTCGAAATTACCAACACAAGTGATTATCTTGTTGGCTTCGAACCAACAAACACCCAACGATTGATTACTGCGGTATGTCATGAGGTCAGCCCGGATTTCTAATTGAGTCTTTATTTAAAATCTACCGCAGTTTCCTGCAGGGAAGCGTTCAAAAGTGATGTACTAACAACTCAATCACCTCGAGCTAGCGTGTCTCCCAATGACGAGGGATCTGGTTCTTTTATTCCGTTACAGTGAAGCTCATGGAATAGAAAAAAAAACAACAACAACAATTTTTGCTTTTGCTCATCTCCAAACAAGATTTGGATTGATTAAATGTCAGCGTTGCGAGGCATTATCATCGAGTTTGACCCCATGTCTTGCCTCCTATGGATGGGTGGACTCCTGACTAAGGCTGAGAGGCAGAAGATGGATGCATCAGGGAGGTGCGGAGAGAGGAGGGAGTATTCACGTATGAGAGCGAGAGAGAGAGAGAGAGAGAGAGAGAAAACCGAAGTGAAGGGAAGCTGCGTGATAGATAGCGGGGAAGGACGGCAGGTGTGGAATGGAAAAAGTGAAAGAGAGAGCTGCGTTATCAGCCAATGTGTCTCTGTCTGGCTGGGCAAAGACATCATTAAGGCAACCCGATGGTCCTCTGGTTCACAGCACCACGGGGGCTCAGTTACGCTCCCGCCTGCCACTCAATTTGTCTAATTTACCTCCGTTCCCGAGACCGCGTTTTAGGGGGTGGGGGAAAAAAAAAAAAAAAAAAAAGGGCCTGCTTGACCCGCGACGCCGAGGAGTCAAAAAGTGACGTCTAAATGGAACGGACGGCCGAGAGACTCGTGGCAAACGCTTGGCCGGTCAATAGGCGGGCGAGGCGACGCTGACGATGATGCGAGGAGATGTTCGCTCTTGAAAGGCCTTGTTTAGGTATGCAGGGAAAGCGAGACTGCCCGGGAGAGGATGTGATGGGAAGGAAATGAAAAATTGAAAAGGAGCCACTCCCTGGGGGGGGGGCATAAACGAGTGACCACAGCCTGAAGGAAGGGATGCTATGCGGCACGGCTCACGACAACATGCACATGTTTTACTTGTGTTTCCACGGCGGGGGTGTAAGCGGGATGGGCAGAGCTGCACAAAGGCTACAAATGTCTTGGCACTCGTCTGTTTATGACAGTCAACCCGTCATAATAAGACACGAATAGAAATGAACCGACTAAAAATCAGACGTTGCTTTTTAATTGGGATTCTACAGAATTACTCAAACGCAGAAAGAAAGTTCTCGACCAGCAATGTTAAAGGTAAAAACCATGAAACCATCTTCAAGCACAAGAATTGCACCATGCCGTCGTCGCAAAAAAATGAAGCAGACCAACTGTGCAACTTGGAGGAGGCTGTGTTATTTTCTGGGGCTGCTTTGCTCCATCCGGCACTGGATGTCTTGAATGTGTGCTGGGTGTCAAATAAAATCTCAAGATTATCAAGATAGAGGGGGAAAATGCGCGCTGCTCGGCGTCGGCAAAACTTCGTCTCAGTCGGGATAATCACCCAAAACACCGCTTTAAAAAAAAACAAAACTCCACCAGAAATCGGCTTTTTGAAGTGGCCTCGATCAGCCCTGATCCGACTGATTCTCTGTGGAAGACTTCAAACCTGAGACGACGACTCCCGTTCTCGACCGGCGCGGTTAATAAATTGTCAAAAAGTGGTCGGGTCGGCTTGTGTGACATATGAAAATGTATGAATCAAATTGTAGAGGCTGGTGAAAACGGCGCTATAAACACGACACGCGTTGGTACTCGGTCACCATGAGGCTTGCGCTCTGAGCGATGGCGCGAGCAAGAGGGGGGAGAATATATGACGGCGTTGCAGAAGTGATTACCCCGCGCGGAGCTGAGGGATGAGAGCCAGGCGGCTATTTTATTTTGCCAATTGAAGTGTTGCAAATGGAAATGTCAGAGTGGCCGGAAAACGAATGAATCTGATCGGAGCGATGCCACCTCTCTCATCGAACGCCTGATCAATGGCTCCTCCCGCCGCTGATGTCGCTCGTTATTTGGGGATTGTTTTTTTCTCCTCCGCCGCAGCTGTTTGCAAGTTTGCCGGTGAACGCCGACGCGCGGCAGAAGGGAATTGGTCCACGACGCCGATCGATGCTTTCGCCGTATACGCGGCGGAAAAGAGTGATTTTTGAATTAGGCTCGGTTAGGCGAGTGAATCAAAACAAAACGGGGCGTGTCGGCGTTTCTACCGTTTCCTTTCGGCTGTTAAAAAAAAATATATATATATATATATATACATATATATATATATACATATATATATATTTTGATTGCTCCGTTTTGTTCGCTCGGGCGGCCGCAATCCAGAGACGTCGTTGCGGAGGCTCGCGTGGCGGAGAATAGCCGATTGTTAGCCACCCTGCTGACTTCGCTTCCCCCCCCCCCCCCACGCAAATCCTCTCGTGTCGTTATTTATGCTCAATGCAATTATCATCGGTCAGGAATGGCCGTT
The DNA here is from genome assembly GCA_018466805.1 of Hippocampus abdominalis. NCBI lineage: Eukaryota > Metazoa > Chordata > Actinopteri > Syngnathiformes > Syngnathidae > Hippocampus > Hippocampus abdominalis. The sequence continues at coordinate 19,045,880 of CM031704.1, read as the reverse complement.
CCATTTCACGACATCGGAAGAAAAATAAGGGGCGGTTCTGGAAGGCGGGGGGGGGGGGGCAAAAGACATCAGCCAGAGAGAGAGAAAGGGGGAGGAAGCAGAAGGAATCTATCAAAACTATAATGAAGATCAAAAGCAGGATGGCGGTTGTAGTTTGCAGGGAAGCGTGTAATGAACTGAAGGCTTATTTAGTCACTGCCGCCTGCAAGCTGCGCGCCGCGTGAACTCGTACGGTTTACCTTTCGCAGCCGCCGGTGGGCCGGCACGATGATTGATGGCCGAGCCGCCGCCATTTGTGTTCATTTGCCGCGTTCGACTAAGTTTCAAATCTCGGCGTAAACAATCCTGTCACAAAGCAGCCCGTATGCGTGTGCCGAGATTTCTTCCCCGATTGCGCCAAATCGTGTCTCTCTCTGTTTTGGATGTATTGTGATTGATGTATTCCGGTAGCATTTTTTGCAGCATTTTTGCAATGCTATGTGGACCAAACCTACTTTGCGATGTGTTGGTTCAAAAACCAGTCGATGAGGTTTTCCAAATGGAAATCGTTATCACCTCTGCAGGCACTTGGTAATGACTTTTTTCCATTATGTTACTTTCCTGCCTGCGTGTATTCGTAATGTTCGTAAATAATTTTTTGGGAACGTAACCCCCGCGATAAACGACGGATTATTGTTTCGGACTCGAATCTGCCTACGAATCCAATTGCAGAAGGTACTTAGAGGGGAGTCGTCGTCACCGACTCTACCGCTGATTCACAACAAGAGTTTAATATGCACTGATGATGAATATCGGCCCTGCGCGGCGCTAATGAGCCTGATGGGTTAACGGCGACGGCGCAACCTACAGCGAGGCGCGCATCCGTAGATTTGACGGCGAGTTCGGAGCAACAATTTCCTCCTCTCCTCATCTTTCGTCCTCATTCATCATGATTTGAGCGAACGCTCGTTAGTCGCCGCATCGATCTGACGCCCGCGTCACAGAGGGGGGGGGGGGGGGGGGCGTGAAACAAAGGCGGCCGCTAAGTATCCTCCCATCACCAACAGAGCACCAGTGTGGCAGCAGCAAGGGGGCTGCATCCATCGATAGGCCGCCTTGCTCACTTTGAGGATGTCCCTCATTTGCATTGGCTTTCAACCACTGGCCACGGTGAAAAAAAACGCAGATGTCGTTTCATGTGCTCATCGGCTGAACGCGTGCTCGTGTTGAGTGTGCGGTAGCTAAAAAGGCCTCGTTTTCATCCGCGTGTTGACACGTCGCGAGTCATATTTATGCAAAGGTAGACACTTAAGAGGCCCTGGCGAATGGAATCGCGCGTGCACGGCCCCCCGGTGGGTTTTTGATGAGCTCTGACAAATCTGCTGTGACAGCCTGTCTCGACTTTTCTGGATATGCCACCGCATTGTATGTTTTGCAGTCAAAAGATTGCTCAGGCAAGGCACATATTGCACATTTGAAGAATCTCGCGGGCCCACGTTTCAAAAAAAAAATATTTTTTTAAAGGGGTGGGGGTGAAATGGCATTAAAACAGGCCAAAATCCATACGTCAGGGGCTCCGGTTGGGCAAAAGCCTCGTTTCGTACTCAATGTGACAATAGTTAGCATTTATTTTCTGTCTCGCAGTGTTTGCGGCGAACCCCCCGTCGCTAAATCTGCCAATCGCCACGACTTCCGCACCGAAGCTAAATATGTCAAAGCGAGTAAATATGCAAATCGGCAGCAACCGTTTGGGTGTCTTCGTGAATCAGGTCCCATTTTTTTTTTTTTGCGTGCGAGTGTATCAAACCCGCCAAACCCGCATGAGCGCCGCTCGCTGTCGCCAAAGGCTTTACTTTGGTCAATATCGGATGAGATTGATGTGTAAACATACGGCTCCACGAGGCCAATCCATATTTACCGTGCCATGAAAAGCGACGGGGGTGGCTTTGTGATTGCAATTCATAGGTCATCTGCTCGTTCCTGCCCCCCCCCCCCCATAAAGAACCCCCTTTCAAGCCGGCGACAGTGTGAGCAGCAGGACTGTAAATGCATGTTGACATTTCACTTCTCATTTGAACGCGGGCGCCTGTAGCTACACCAGCTGACCCACGAGGAAGTTTGTAACTTTAATAAGCGTATAATTCAAACGCGTATAAAAGCGCCCGCAGCGGCTGGAGCGCCCGTTTTGTGTTTTTGAAGCTCTCGCAGCAGCGCGATCAGATTTGAAAAAAAAAAAAAAAGACATTTGTCTTGGAAATTGGGCCTTATGAATAAAACAATTTCATAGACGACGTTATTTGGAGTATTAGTTATTTGATGTGTAGATAGAGCCCTCCCGCAGATGCTATTCATCATCCAAATAATGGTAATTCAAAAAAATTGAAATGGATTAACGCACCGCTAAATTCGTACCTGCAAAATTGCCGTTAAAAAAAAAACAAAAACAAAAAAAAACGTGATGATTTGGGTTTTTTAAATAACTAAAGATGCGGCGAGAAGCATAATTTTTCTCATCCTGGCAGCGGATTAAATGTTGACTGCCGTCTGGCTCTTTTCATGTAGGATTTAAGTTGAATCCTGAGAGCCTTGGGGGGGGGGGGGTCCGAATATAGCTTGCTCTGACTGTAAAACCGTAAAGAAGAAAAAATAACCAGCAATGCATGCCGGCCAAGGTGAATGTCGAGGAACGCACCCGTGTGAGATTGACAGAGACAATGAAGGTCTTGTTTGTTTGCTGCACATCTTGCTTTGTGCGTTAGCGCTTCACCGCGGCGCATCTTGCCGTCGCTCCTTTCGTGGCGTCCGACTCCATATTTGCGTCGGGAGCGGATGCGCCCGACCCAGGCGTTACCCGAGGACTGCTCCGCGCGTCACATTCGAACTCCCTTTTGTCTTTGACAGATGGCTCGCCTCTAAAAGCCTTCGGCGTCGGCGCGGCCTGACGTACGAGCGCCGGTCCCCCCGTTTGATAAATCCGCCATGTCACTCGCCGCCTGACAGCCATTCATCACGCTTGACTTTGCCGTACCGAATGTTCCGTGTGCCGGATAATTCAGTGGGCCCAATAAAATGCCAGTCTTGGAGCTTTTGAATGGCCTCCATCAACCCCCCTCCTACCCCCCCCAACCCCCCAACCGCCGTGCCTTTCAGACTTGAGGAACATTTTGTCCGTGACTAAGCTCGCCGCGTTTGGTCTTTTTTTCTCAGCCGGTCAAGTTGTTTGACTTTTTGAGTAGCAAAACCGAGACGTTCAGAGAAAACTTCATTAGTTGCTGGATAAAAAAAAAATACATCGAGTCATATAGCGCAAATATCGTTCGGACAAGTGAATGGGGGCGGGGGGTGAGAAGAGAGAGCAAACATCGGCACTTTTGTTTGTAAAAGAAACAATGACATTTATTATTTTCTTAGCACGTTGCTTAATAAGTCTGCTGTGCCCGTCGATCACATATAGAACAGTTATCATATAAAAATGGCTTTTAACTTTACACCCAAAGCAACAACGAAATCGTTTATTTTCCAAACATGTTTGCTAAAAATACTGACTCACGTCATACTGGAGAATAGCTCGGGAGTCTGCAATGAGTACAATGTCAACGTTGTCTTTTTTTGTCATTTTTTTGTTTTTTTGCTGCTACCAACGTAGTTCTTTTTCTCTTTTTTTTTGTTTTTGCTTTTATTTTGTTTTGTTTTTTTTAGGCACTTACCAGGGTAGACCACGCGATTATGTTCGGCCGTAGCACAGCGGCCACCTCAGCGTTGTTTCAAATCGGACGTACGGGCGTTGTTGCCGTCGTCGAAAAAGACAAACGACGCGGCGTTTTCCTCCCGTTTGGTAGCACAATTCCACGAAGCTTAACTGTGACGCTGTGGTCAAACATAGGCGGCCGCTTGCCTGAATTTAAAGCCAATTATTGAAACTGCTGCGATACGGAGGATTGGTGGCGACGTCGTAGAATAGATAACGATAGTTGCATGAAAAATCGGTTAAATAGAAAAGGGGCAGGGGGGCGGGGTTTGTTTCATCAAAAGGCTTGACACCGCAGTTCACTGTTTATTTGTCTAGTCTACGAAAACCCCTCCCCCCCCCCCCCCCCCCCCCCCCCCCCGGTATAGACGGGTATTATTACTGTATCGCTAACTCGTCTATGGATGTTTTTGACAAAGCACAGACGGTATTGCTTGGGACCACACAGACATTTCCACAACTCAGGACAAATTGAACAGTCAGTTACAAGAGCGCTGACCCTCCGTCTCTTCGCTTTCTTGGCGCCGCCCGAGTCGCTGGACGAACCGTACTCAAATGTGTCTTCCGGCAGTAGGTTGCCAATACCCTCCCACCCCGGACGCTTTGCTTGATGTCACAGTTAGTAAGCCACCCCATCGGCTGAGGTTTAAACTCGGGGGGGGGGGGGGGGGGCGCGGCTATTTTGGAGTTGACGCTGGTCCCTCCCAGTCCAAGAGTAGTCTTGCCAGAGCGTCTGAGCCGAGGCTCAGCGACGGCTTTGCCTTTTCAACAGTACGACGTAGTTGTCCAACCCCTTGCCTGTCATCCTGGTCCGATTGGCGTAGCTCCTTTAAAAGGCATCGTCGGACACGTTGATGACGGCGGCTTTGACTTCCACGCCGCCGGGCAGCACCCTTCCCGAAAACCGCAGCTTGGTCGAGAAAGGAGGGCGCCCGTCGCCGGGTTCCCCCGGTAACAGCAAGGCTTTGGAGTGGCGCTTGCTTAAATCCCCATTAAGTTGGTGGATCCGTAGGGACGCATAAATAAGCAGACAGCCCGCAGAAATCCCAGCCAGGAGCACGCCGACGGATGCGATTAGCGCCGTGTCCCATTTTTCGCCGTCCTTGGCCGCCGGCGCTAATCCCTCGGTGGTGACATTGACACATTTGGTGTCGCGCTTGTAGTGGATGCTGCGGACGTCCACGCACACGACGTAGCGAGTGGCGGGGCTGAGACGGGTCAGGTTGTAGCTTCGGACGTCGGAGGGCACCCTGGCGGAGAAGGAAGCGGCGGGGTGGCGAGCGTCGGACAGGGCGTACCACTTGATGCTGGGAGCCAGAGTCCCCGGGCTCGCCTTCCACCAGACCAGGATGGCGTTTGTCGCCACTGACTTGACCTCGACGACCAGCGAACCGTTTGCGGGTTGGGGGAAATAGCCGTTGACCTCGACGGAGACTGATTTGAGATCGGCTCCGACCAGGTTGTGGGCAACGCAGGTGTAAGGGCCGGCTTCCTTTTCGGTCACGTCGTAGATGTCGAAGGTTCCCTCCGGGTGCATGGCGAACTTGTCGGACACGGTGTTGGGCAGCACTTTATCCCCGGACGGAGTGATCCAGTAGATCTCCGGCTCCGGTTCGGCAAAGGCCCGGCAATGTAGCGAGACGGAGCTCCCACCGCGCACTTTGATGTGCCCCGGCATGCTTTCGGGAGATATGAGCGGCAGGCAAATCTCCATCATCTCCCTGAAGTGCACCTGCCGGACACGCTGGCCCTCGTACTCGGGAGGCTCGACGCAGTACAGCGAGTCGGGTTCCATGAAGCGAACGTTGGTCTTGTTCATGTTCATCCAGCGCACCACGCAGTCGCAGCGGATGGGGTTGCTGTGCATGCTCACCTCTCTGAGATTGGGGAGCGACTCCACCGTGATTCGGTGGAGGGCGCTGAGCGCGTTGCCGTTGAGCATGAGCGTTTCCAGTCGCGGCAGTTTGTAGAAAGCATTGGGGTGGATGTAGGAGAGTCTGGGGTTGTTGGTGGCTTCTATTTTCGTCAGCTCGGGCAGATTATTGAGGGCAAAGCTGTCGATGGAGACGAGCTGCGGCATGCTATTAATCCCCAGCTCTTTTAAATGGAGCATGTCCACGAAATCCCCTCGCTGTATCCTCGCAATCGGGTTTTTATTCAGGTCCAAAAACTTGAGGTTTTTGGCATTCCTCAGGGCCGAATGCGGCACCTCGGGGAAAGTGTTATCGTAGAAGGAGATGCTCTCCAAGCTATCGAGGCCGGCCAAAGCGTGGTCGGGGAGCTGAGACAGGTTCATCCTGGTGAGGACGAGACTGCGGAGGCTGCTGAGAGGTTGGAAATTCATCTCGTGGATCGAAAGCACGGGATTCTCGCCGATCATGAGGATCTCCAGATTCGGCATGGGCCGGAACCACTCCCGGCGGATGACCGTCAGCTTGTTGGAGTTGAGGTGGAGCCGTAGGAGCTTGCCCAGACCCTGGAAGGCCATTTGGGAAATGGCGGAAATGAGGTTGTGGTTTAGGTAGAGCTCTTGGAGATTGGCCACATCCACCAGACTTTGGTCGGGCAGCTCTTGTATCCGGTTCTCCTCCATATGCAGGGACAGAAGCTGCGGCAGGATCCCAAGATGGACGTCCGTCATGGACGAGATGTTGTTTTGCGACAAATCAATCTCTGTGACGTTGGCCAGGTAATCCAAGGGTTGGTCTATCGCCGCAACGTTATTGGATTGCAGCAGCAGAACTTGCGTACCCGCCGGTAGTTTCTCCGGCAGCTTAAATAGTCCCAGATCGTTACAGTCAACAGTCTGCGCCTCCATGTACGCAGAACTGGGAGAGAACCAGGGTCTGTTCTCGCACGTGCAGAGTTTGGGGCAGTCCGGCCTTTGGTCTGCGGCCACCACAAAGGAGGCCACGGCCAAGCCGACAAAGAGACGATCCACGAACGACACGTCCTTCATTTTGGCCTCCCGTCGGAAATTGGTCCTCGTAAATTATGTATTCTTGGCTGTTCACCAGCGATGAATAATTTGTTGCATCTGCTGAGGTGAATGACTCACCAGCCCTGCCACCTCCACATTCCACTGCAGCAGGGCTCCCAACTCTCAAGAGTCTTGTTGTTGTTGTTGTTGTTGTCTTGCTGTGCAATTGCCCTTGGAGGCAATTACTAATCACTCAACGTCAGGGTGCGGGGCCAAGACTGCAGTCAGGTAGAGCGCAGGAATTGGGTAGGGCATGCGGGAACTCAGACTTGGCACATTCGCAGGCATCCGTAAAGTCTCTGCCCGGTCCATTCCAACCTGTAAGAGACGAAAGGAGCCGTGAATCACGGCGGCCGATACCGAGTAACATGCGACGGCAAAGCATTTGGACATGTTGACATTTATGACAGGCGTCGCGATACATGTTGACATTTCTTCACAAAGCCACGGTTTTTAAAAAACGCTTGACCTTCGGGGGGCGCGCAGGCGCTCTTTCAAGATGGCATTTGTTCTGATGATTGCTTAAAACAGAGGCTTTATTAGGATTCCCAACTGCCAGACATCCTGTGGCTGAAGGATTAGCCACATGGCAAACTGCTTCAGATCTCCGGAAAATGTCAGTCGCCATAGCAACTAGTTGACAGGCGGCCAACGGAACTGCCGGGCTCGACCCGGGCGTCGTTTTCGCAAATAACGTACATTGTGGAGTGAGCGAATGTCTCCGCCCACACGTCACGTCGGGCAGCTCGTGATGCTTTTCCGTCCTTCATTCAACACGCGAAGGCCTGACGAGGCGCAACGTAAATATTGATGATTGCGGGCCTGCAAATTATGATATCTGACGCTCAAGACGTTTAAATTTGACCCCTTAGCCCCACCCTGTTATTATTCAAGTCATGATGACTCCTCTATGCAATTTTTTTTGTCTCCTGGTTCCGTGACCATCACACGACAATGACCTACTCCCGTCGTGGCTGCGGCTCGGATTTTGTTGCGTGACATTTGTAAATGCCTCTTAATGAAGGAGATGACTTTCGATGGCGCTCGTGATATTTCGGGCCTTGCGAGAGCAGATAAAATGAGGACCAAGTGTGACGATTGGCTGCAAAGCGAGAACAAGAAAAGAGAAATGCTTTCATTTCATCACAGTCGCCGTTTCCACCTCGGTGGCCGCAAGGGAGTCACGGGGCGGCGGAGGGGGGCGGATAAAATACCGAACAATGAAAATAGATGAACAAATAGCCACGAACGCTTGCTTCGCCGGGGTTTCATTCCTCCACCTTTCGCTCCAGCGGTGACGGGAGACTGACCGGGAATGCGGTGCCGGTAGATGGAGCGAGGGGACTTGGAGTGTTTTTTTCCATTTCCAAAGCAATCGGCCGCTTCGCAAAGGGGCAACACCCAAAGCGTTTTGATCAAAAGGCCGCGCTTCGACGTGGACATGAACTACTTAGCGATCCTCCCCCGGGACAGCCCGGACCCGTGGGAGCAGCAATGCCTCACTTGTGTTTTGTGACCGTTCGAGAAAGGCAATCGTTAGCCTTTTTTTGTTTAACGTTCAGCGTTATCTCGCCCGCATTGATTAAACGTAGGTTGGGATTAGGACGGCTTAACTCACAATTTACAAGCCGCTGTGTCTTGCAAACGCAATTCCTTGGCAATAAACGAGAGTACGTTTTTTTTTTCCCCCCCCATCATGACCATCGACAATATGTTCATGACGGACTGTGCGAGCGTTGGCTCCAAATACGATCCCGTAAATTGCGTCGTATCGACGTCAGGGATATTTGGCTGAAATAAGCCGGCAAAGAGTGAGTTAAACCACTGGCTAGTCAAGTGACCCCGCGGCAGCCCGCCCCCCTGCCTCTGTCGAGCACTCATTTCCCACCTAGCTCAGCTCACTGGCGGTTTTAATTGGCAGAGAACAAAGGGAGAGAGAGTCAAGATCGCGACGGAGGCCAAAAGGAGCCGTTTGACGTGGCGTCGGCGGTGTTGTCTTGACCGCCGTGAACTCGAGAGTGCAGCCAATGCCGCTGCGCGATGAGTGGAAAGCGCGTCTGTTCGTGCGAGGGGAGTGGTTGCCGTTTGATTTGGCGCTCAAAGGGCAAAAGCGAGCTCGGGCTACTGTCCAGTATTGGGGGCTGGGGTCAACGACATTAGCCGTGTCTGTAAATTGTTACAGGAAACTGTGAAATTTCAACTCAGCTGTATTTAGTGTATCAAGTCTAAGACCCGAGTTTGAGACCGTTGGGATCGGGAGAGCGTCACGTCATCGCCAGCTGGTAGTTTTCGGGCCAAAAGTCGTGAAACTGCTTGACGCAAATTAGGCTCTGACATTTACGCGGTAGCCAACGGCGCTCCTTTTGCTAGTCGGTCGAAGGTGTTCGCTCATGGAGCTAACGCGAGCTCCCGAGTGTCCAAAGAGGAACGGCAAAGGAGTCGTTCATGCGGCACGTCTCCGAGTCCCCGCGGTGGGCATTTTGCGATTGTGTGTGCTTTGCTTTTTTCAATGTTACCCAGGCACGTTTTATTTTAGGGGGTGGGGAGGGGGGGGGGGGGGGGGTTGCAGTTCTTGACATATGTGCCCGGATTGCGCCATTTGTACATCATTTGCGCCGGCATTCGCAGTTCTGTCAGGCTAATCGTGATTAAACTGGAACTGGGATGAGTTTTCATCACAGTTCAAGGTGAAAAGCTTTTTTTTCATTCGGCTCTTGGCAGCGCCTCGCACTCACTTTCCCCCCCACCGGGCCGCGTCCATTAATGCGCCGAGGCCGTCGCGGACGGTAATGGCACAAATGCAGTTTGATTGGAGACCGCTGAGATATGACCAGTTTAAATTAATGCGTGTGTGCGCACAAAGCATCGGTCCGGGTGGCTCTGCGGCACTCATTCAGGCCCGCTCGCTGACTCGGGTCGGCCATGTCGCCCAACGACCGGGCCCAACTGTTTGTTTTATGCTGTTTATTGAAAAGGGGTGTAAATCTTCCCTCCGGCTTCACCGGGGCCTTGGATGGGATCGAGCGGAGCAAGGACATAAAGATGATTGCTTTGCCGCAGGTTGGGGTATTCATCTGTGCGCCGCGCGGTTGCAGGGTGACCTGCAGTTCCTGGAGAATAAATAAAGAAATAAATAGGGAGAGTCAAACCGCGGTTTTCCAACGTCTCGGATCTCGACCAATTCGGTTTTCCACCAAAAATTTCGATTTTTTTTTTATGCCTCAGATGACAAACAAATTTCAGTTCTCGGAAAAACGGAGCGCACTTGAATGCACCGTTTGACTCCAAACCTTTTCCTCTTGTCTTGACACCCCGCATGTCAGCACGTAGGACACGTAGCCTGACATGACCAAGCGACTTCCGATACTCCGCTTAAGCCCCTCGGCCGACGGCCGCGAGGCTTTACTGTCGCCCCCTTTGCCCTTCACCTCATTGATTTACTTTGATACTTTCACCGAGGTAAGAAGGAAGTCCATTAACGAAAACCTTCTTTGCGGCATGTTTGCATAATGAAGCAACCCCGCGCGCGTGGGCGTGCGCGCTCAACGTGGCTCCGGCGGGACGCTTTTCCTCACGCGCATCGGGGGCCGTCGGCGAGTTGGTCGTTAATGCAAAATCAATGTTCCAAATTAACCGCGGGACCTTGTTTTCTGTTTTTTTTTTTTTTTTCCTGCCCCTTCCCCTGGACGCGACCTGCCCTTGGGCTCAAAGCGGAGGAGCACCCGGGCGACGCCATCGAGCGGCGATTACACCGCGCCGCATTAATGACGGCGCACGGACGGGAACGCATAAAGCCTAGCGGCGTGGGGTTTCTTTCTAATTTGCGCCGCGCCGCTTCTATTCAACCTAAAAACCGAGGTATGCACCTTAGGGCCGCCGCGGATAAGGTCAAAGGCGTCGCGAGCGGTCCAACAATCATTTTCACCGCGGCATGATCGCATTCACTCTTGACAAAAGAAAAAAAAAATTGTGCATAATGTCCCGTGTATTGCTGCGAGCCAGAAGCCAGAATGAAGGGAGGAGGAGGGGGGGGGGGGGGGGTGGAATGGCGCCACTGGCGTATCCCTCAAAGTCAGAGCCAAATTGAATCGGCAGGTGCAAATGTGCTGCCTACGAGATGCGCTGCTATCTATATTCATATGAATAATAGATGGCGGGTCAAGAGGCCACGAGCTCAAAGGAGGGGGGTGGAGGGGGGAGGGGGATATTACACGCCACAGAAATGCATTTATGGCAAGCTTGGGTCTCTTTTATGACCTCGTGCGGAATTCAAATCGGGCCTCAGCGAAAGCACGTGTAATGCGTGACACGTCCGCAGGTTTGCGTGCGCAAGATGCTATAAGGAAAGGATTGGCATCGCGGATTCATCAGGGCCGTACGTCGCCGTGTCAATTGGGGAGGGGGGTTGGGGGGGGGGCAGATGGGCCGCGGAGCAGAAGCCCCTCCATGCTCGTGTCGCAATCACGTTCAGCGCTGAGATGAATCCACGGCAAAATGACTCCGTTCAACTTGGAACTGGCGCCATACCGGGAAAAACGGGATATCGGTGTTCAATATTGTCGTATCGATATCGAAGGATAGGATGTGTTTTTTTTTATTACCTAATGACAAATACATGCCTGACCTCCACATATTAAAAGTGGAGCGATCGATCCGAGTCACCGTTGCATTTGATCGCGCGCATTTTCGTGATGACGCCGATTGCGCCTTCCACTGTGCCGATATTTTCCCGGCCCGGATTGCAAAAGTAAATTGCAAATGTCACGTGAGACAAAAAGCGCCGTCAAATGTCATTGTGACCTTTTCGATATGCTCTCGCAAAAGCCACGGTGACACAAATCTTTTCATGTTTGCTTTGTGGGCTTTTTTGTTTTTCTTTTCTTTTCTTTTCTTTTTTTTTTTTTGATGCAGCCTGTCGAATCTGTGGCCAAACCAACCTCTACTCTCACAGTCCCCTCCATCTTCCTGGCGCTTTGTGTTTGCACTTTCTCCATTTCGACGTGTTTATTTGCAAACGGTAGAGCCGACGACGCCATATTGGGAACATGTTTACATGCGTTTCGCTCGGCGCAAGAACACGCGTCGTCTCGTTGCTCCTAACGTTGGAGATAATCCTGAGATTCATTTGTTTTTTTTATTAGCCCCCCCCCCCCCACTCCACTCCCACCCGCTGCAGCCTACGCATTCGTCACCTTCTGCCCTCTACCTACCGAGAAATGCATAAAATCGAACACCCACGCTGTGTGAACGACGCTCTCCGAGCCTACACAAGGCCACTGCGGACACGATATTTTTTTTTTTTTCCACAACACACACGCACGCACGCACACACACACGCTCACCTTATTGCGTCGGGTATCAATAGGCAATTCCCTGAGCCACTCGCGTAAGCATATGACTTGTTGTGGACATGTAATATTGATTTGTTTTGCCGCAAATGCGCCCAAAATAATGAAGCCGGCCATTAGTGCTGTGCTCCACTGTTTTGTTTTTCGTCCCGCCGCCAAGGAGGAACAATACATTTTATAATCACAAACTCCTTGTCAGACTTGCCCCCGAAGGGTCATTTCAAACAAGGACTCGTAGCAAGCATGTTGCGGGTGGCGATTCCCCGTCAGCATTTCAATGTGGCACGTCTGTTCCTTTCCAGTGAGCTTTTTTTGGTAGGGAGGGGGGGGGGGCGCCACCCCCCCCCAAGTGAAGGCCCAAATGTATTCCAGCCACCATCCCGGCCGGCATACAGGGACACATTCACACAAGCGATGTGCATCCGCTTGCCTTTGAAATGTGCACCAGCACATCATCCGCTGGATGATTTACATTTTGGACCAAGAGGGCAGGAGAAGGGGCTCGATAAACGCCCTTGTTGGTTTTGGAGAGGAGAGCAAAGCACACACGCGCGTGCGCGCGGACTCTTTCTCGCTATCCAACCAGAATGCCTGCTGTGTGGGTGTGCACGAACGCGCGCATGCAGCGAGGAGGCTCAAAGATGCCTCACAGTGGCCGCTTTAATTACGCACTGGATGGGCGACAAAGGCGGCCGAATGAGTTCAAGAAAAGGAGTGTGTGCATGTCCCAAGGTAGGAGGGGGTAGGAGCGTTGGGGGGGTCAAAACAAAAGGCTGCGAATGTGTCATGCACTTCCGTGGCCTGTTGGCAACAGTGTAGGGGGAAGCGAGGATGGGATTGTCACCGTTCCCGTGGATTTCTTCGAAACTGGAGTGTCTGGAGTGCGCGCTCGCTCAGCCCGACCCGGGGACATGCGAGCGCGCCCCCCTCCACCTCCCCTCACTTGCACACTTTGCAGCATCCGGCATAGCTCTCTCGCGTCTTAAAACGCGAGGAAGGATCACGAATGTGCTCGTCTGCGTGCTCGCATGACGCGCATTCTGCATAGTTGCGCAAAAAAAAAAGAAAACATCCATGGCTAAACCGTCGTCATCCTCTTCGGCGTTTTGAGAAGCCGCTTTTTTTTTTTTTTTTGCACTTAGCTGGTGAAAAAAAATGGCTGGAAAGCTGAGATAAAACACATGAATCATTGAATACAGCCCTCCTTTTTTTTTTTTTTAACTTGCAGCGCGCGTTGCGCAGATGCAACCATCCGACATTGCATCGATCACTAATAAGAAAAAAAAATAATTTAAAAAAAAAAGCATAGACGCTTTTTAATCTTAAAGTGAACTTACCGTTTTGAACATTGCGGTCCTCGAGGCTGCGAGTGTCGACGATATTCCCCCGTCAAGTCCGCCGATCCGGTCACGAGACGCCAGTCAACAACGTGTGGTCCTTTTTTTCCCCCTCAGACCTCCTCGAGCTTCTCGCCGCCCAACAGCCCCCCCACCCCCTCCTCCTCCTCGCCCCCTTCCACCACCACAAAAAAAAAAAAAGGCAAAAATTGTGCAAAAGTCCAAGCGTGCGAAAATGCAAAGAGGGCTCACGCGCGTCCTTCCTTTGGCGTCCTCAGAGAGGCTGACGGAGGCAACATCCCTTCTGCCGTCCGCCTTGTGCCGACGCGCCGCCGCCTCCTCACCGCGCATTAGAGGATGAGGCTTAGTCCCCGCCCACCCCATCCGGCAATCAACCAATCGCGTCGGAGGTGTTCGCTGCATCCCCTCCTCTGATTGCTGCCGGCGGGCTGTCGCTTTTGCCGGACGGCGCAGTGGCTAATTCTCGGCTGTGGGAAGGGGAAGAACGCTGCAAAAAAGTGCCCACCCAAAAAACAGAGTCGCTTCAAATATTGGATTGAGTGTTGACAGATTTTTTTGCGTGCACATAAGCAAAAGTGAGACTTGTTTTACGAGCGACCGGGTAAAAATTTTGCGTTCTCGATTTTAATCATTTCTCGTTGCGTTTGAGGAGTAAATATTTCAAATGTGATGTGATGCTCGCTCGGATCCGCCTTGAATGAGGAAGGCGATGCCAGTGGGCAATTTTTTTTCCTTTTTTTTCTTTTTTCTTTTTTGCTGGAGAAGGCAGATGAAAATGGATCTCTGTAGCTATTAGCTCCAGAGCTCCCCGCTCAAATCCCAGGAGACTTTTTAACACAATGTTCTACAAACCGACGATCCTGGAGGTCGCTCGGGGTTAGCCGCCGCCTCTCGGTGAGACCGAAATCTGTCAGGCCCGCGCAGTTCTGATCCCAAACTCGTGCTGGGGGGCGGCCGGCCTTTGTCGAATGCAGTCTGGCCAAGTCATAAATGTGTGCATGGAATCTTAACCCTCATGCAGTATTTTTAAGCGGCTGCATGAAGGGTATTACGTCCCAAAAATGTCCCTCTTCCAATGTGCAACATCTTTTTTCACTTTTCTTTTTTTTTTTCACTTTCAACCCCTCAAAATGTTCAGTGGGAACTGGCCAAGACATAGATATACATCCTATGCAAAATTTCAGCTTCGTGGAGTTATTTTTCACTGTTTTAAGTCTGTGGTGTCCATTTGTCCAACAGTCCAAAATCGTCCGAAATGTCCAATTTTGGGATAATTACTGCATGGGCGCATCCACTTTTGGGTTTGGGCCCAAGACGAAAAAGCGGTTCAGAGTCATTCCCGCGCTACGTTCTGGCGTTTAATGAGCGACCTCGGCCTGGTATTTCGCAACGTGCGACGACGAAGCCATCGACTGTGCAACTTTGAACAACAAGCGCCTGGGAGTCGCTCTTATTATCGACGGGAGGTGAGGAGGCTTTGCTAACGAGCTGACGCCGCGACCCGACAGCGTGACGCATTTCTTGGTTTCGGCTCCATATTTGGCGTCCGGGTTATAAATAGACTCCGCGCTAGGCCGAGGAGTGCCGAGTACCCGCCAATTCTGATGCGGGCGGGACGGGCGCTCATGTGTGGCACTGGGATAGACGATTTTGAAGTTGCTCTCGGGTGACTTCGGGCGGTTCTCGCAGCGCCGCCTGCGCACGTTCCGCTTTCGGAAGCTGCCTTTGCGCTCCGATTTGACGTTTTTGCGGTTCTCATAACGACAGGCAACCTTGATGTGATGTCATGATCGGCGTGCTTATTTTTAGGTGACGTCTGAGAAGCTTCTTGTCGTTTTCTCCTTCAAAGACTCGTTTCAGTTTTTGTCAGTTAGCCCCTCCCCCCCCCCCCCCCGTACCCGCCACCCAACACACACAAAAATGTACAGCTATGTCATGTCGTGTTTTTTACGAGAAGACGTTGTTTTACACGAGCTGAGGGTTTGATCTGGTGACAGACAAAACATCGGACTTCATATATTTGCACGACCCTGCAAATAGTTCACGATTTTAAAACTGTCGACTGTGCAGTGGCATAAGAATGTGCGATTTCATAACGGCGTCAGCCATTTTCACCGTCTTTGGCATCGAATGAGTTGAAGTGATCCTTTTGGCTGATAGAACCCCCCCCCCCCCGACCCCCTCCAACCAAAAAAAACACCTCCACGCCTTTGTAGTGGCCCGTCGTGGAGAAATGAGGCAGCGACGGCTGATCCAGCATTTTATTCCCGCCGCCCGCCCGGTACCTTGGACCTTATAAGTTGACCGTGGAGACTTCACAGCTCATGAAACAAGCCAAGGGTGCAGTCGGCTCCCCATAAAAGCGCGCCAATAGACTCGGAGTCACGAGGGAAGCCCGGACCAAAGCGGAAAATTGGACCGCCGTGAAAAATCTGCGTTCAATGTAATGCCATCAAACCGCATTTGGACGCCGAAAGGCAGCAGAGGCGGGCGTCTTTTTTTTTTTTTTTTTTTCAAGATGGCCCGAGGTGTTTACGGCGTAAACGATGTCTTTGCTGGCACTTGTTTATTGCGAGGTTTGGGGAATATTCCCGAGGCGTTTCATGGTGACATTTTGCGATGCGTTCCGCCGAGGGAGAAAAAAAAAGCCAGCGGAATTTATTGACTGCATTTCACACTTCCAAATGGCTCTTTTACAAGTGACATCAAGAAATCCGTGGACGTCCTCTGCCGAGGCCGCGCGCACCCCGTGAGCTGCTTATCGTGAGGAACGGTCTGGCTCGATAGACCCCGTCGCTCGGCTCCCGATAAAGAATGGAAGATTACGCCCGGAGTATTTTTAGCGCGCGGAGCTTTTTCCTGGCAGAAATTCCACCTACTTCTCCGCGCTTCCGTCGTCCAAGACGCTTTGCGGATTCCAAAATCGAGGCGTCGCCGAGAAAATCCACTTCGAAAAGAGGCCGCCGTCTGCGCATGTTTATTTTCAAAGTCGACCGCGTGCTTGTCGTTCCCGAGCAGCGCTCGTGAAAACCTTCGAAATGAGCGTTTGGCATTATCGTGTCGACCAATCGGCTCCGTTGACGCGAGCTTGAAAGGGATTCTTCTCTGAGGCCAAATCTCTTTGAAGCCCCGCCCACCACAATCGCCGTGACGTCAAACACATCAGCCCTGTGGGTGCTCCTTCAAAAAAAAAAAATAATGGAGACTCCCCAGCTGCGGATTTCGACTGGCGGCGGCGTCCAAGCTCTGCTTTTTCCACTGACGTCAAGACAAATGTTTTTTGACCCCCCATCGCGTTAAAAATCCCTGCACGCCATCGACGTGCGCGTGTTCTTTTCATCTGGCGTGCCGTTTGTGATCCAAATAAGCACTCTGTCCTCATGATATACGAGAGCTTCTTCACCATAATGACGCAACATATGTTTTTAAGACGCGATGCCAGACTTGGCAAACAGCGGGCGTTCTACGATCCCCGCGCCTTATTTGTGTCACGCTGGGAACGATAACATCAGCGCATGTAAATAAATTGCGCGAGGCCCCCGCGTTGGAGTGGGGAAAAAAAAAAAAAAAGGGGGGCTTTATTTAGCACGTGTGGCAATTAAAGTATCGGCAATTTGCATTTTTCTCTCGCATTTGAAGCCGTGCAAAACGGGCTGAAAAGCAACAAGTTAAAGTGATGGAAATTGTCATGCTCGCCCCCCCCCCCCCTCCTGATTCCCCCACCCCTTGGTTACGGTTGCTATGCCAGTCAAATCTCATGAAGAGGCACATGAAGAGACGGGCGGGGGGGAGTGGTGGTCACGTGACCTTAGCTTGGACGATGTTCAGCCGCACCGGAGACCTGTTGCCGGAGAATGTCGGCTTTGCTGTGCGATGACGGGCGCTTTGGTGTGGGAAGACGACTGGGGGAGGGGTCGAGAAAGGTCACGTTTGGCAGCATTCTTTTTCACCTTCATTGTCGCGAATCTTGAACCAATTTCTTGCAAAGGCCAAAATAGCCACGGTGGGAAAAGTTTGGGTCTTTTTCCACCGTGAGAGAGGCGAGGCGGAGGAATATCGCCCGGGGATATTTTATATCCCCCTTTAGCCCTGCCCGGATTCAGGCGCAATCCTGCGCCATCTTTTTTATTCTTTTTTTTCCCCCCCAACTAATCACTCGTCTTTTCCTTTCTTATCTCACTTATATGGCTCCCTTTCAACTTGTCTTCCTTTGCACCTCCTCATCACTTCCTGATTTTTGATTCTTTCTTCCATGGGCGTTGCCCTCGCTAGACTCAGTGTTGTTTTTTTGGCAGCCATTTTAGATTTTGTCGTCTTCGTTCTTCGTTTTGGTCACCGTTCTTTCTCGTTCACCGACGTCGCGTCATATTTTAGTCATGAAAAAAAAAAAAACACGTTTAGCTCAAGTCATCGATTCCGTCTGACGCGGTCCTGCAAAAAGAATCGTAAACTCTTTGCCGTATTTACAACGGCACCGGCGCTCGTGTTTGGCACATTTGCCGGGCGTAAATGATGCACGGAAGAAAGAGCGGGATTAATAAGCAATTTATCCCGGAAGGGCCGACGTCTCCTGCATGGTGATTTGTTTACTTCCTTCCCTTTTGTGCGGGTGTACGCTTGCAGACGTGTGTACACACACACACACAGAGAGAAGCGCACTGCCAGGCATTTCGATAACATCCCCTTTTGATCAGCAGATGACACATTTGTTGACTAAATATAACCCTCAACAGTGAAGATGCTGTCGTTTATATTTGGAGCTTTTTTGAAATCCAAAATTCCCCCCCCCCCCCAAAAAAAGGAAAAAAAAGCATTCCTCTCACGAAGGGAGGAAAATAAATGCTGAGGGAAAATGCAAATGAACCGCTGATTAGGTGAGCCTTGGAAATAACATCGACAAAAAAAAAAAACTATCAATAGCCACAAAAGTAGGAGACAAAACAGAAAGCGGCGTCCGCGGGACTTTATTGGCCGAATATAGAAAGATGTGTCTTTCAAATGTCATTTTTCACAACTTATTGCTCCAGCGCGGCGGCAGCGGCGGCGGCTGATACGTGCCTGGAAGAACGAGCGGAGAAAAGCGCCGGCGTTTGTATGATGCCATAAATGCTCAGTCGGAGAAATTGTTTTGGATCGTCCCACGTTTCGCTTGCTCGCTGATGACAAGATCAAGTCGCTTTTAGGAGGACAGAAATGTTTTTTGCGCGTGGATTTTCCCTGAATTTTAACGGTTTACTCGGACGACATGATGCGGCCATGTAATCAAGTCCAATTCAATTGGATGAATTGTCGAGTGCTCCTTTGAACTCGACAAGACACTGTTGAGGGGCCGGGGGGGCGGGGGCAAGTTGCTCCCAAGTTGGTCCAACCGACCAGTTGTTGGACCAACTTGTTTTATGCCCGCCGTGCCTCGGCTTCTTTCATTCAACTCATATTTCACATCTGTTGTTTATGCTGCAGTTGCGAGTCCCTTCTTGTGCCAGGAATCCATTAGCGTGCCTGCTAAATTCCAATTTAGAAAAAAAAACAAAAAAATATATATTGTCTCAGGCATCCAAATACTTTCCGTTGCCTGATGAGTGGTTCTCGCAACGACACGCGGTTCTTTCGATCATTCTTAATTAGCCCCAAAGCGGCAACTTCATTATTTTGGCATTAGTCATGAAGCAGCAAGATATTAAGACGGGCAACCACTGCATTAGCAAACATTTACATGCCGCCGAATGATTTTCAAGACGCTTTCAAAAGCGCCTCAGCGGGCAAGCCGGCCGTCTGAATGAAGACATCCGGGCAATCGTCGGGCAATCTTCACACGATTGGCACGTGTGGGGAAATGAGCCAGCCGCCCTTTGAACGTTTGAGCTTTCAAATGCAGTCATGCATTGTAGTGGCTTTTGTTCTCAACAGCTCTCGACCCGCCGTCCT
The DNA here is from genome assembly GCA_018466805.1 of Hippocampus abdominalis. Lineage (NCBI taxonomy): Eukaryota > Metazoa > Chordata > Actinopteri > Syngnathiformes > Syngnathidae > Hippocampus > Hippocampus abdominalis. Next base: position 19,026,542 of record CM031704.1, on the reverse strand, counting down.
GAGTGCATGCTAACGTTTCTCTTTATCTCGTCCGAGATACTTGACACAGCGTCGACCTGGTCGACGTGCACTCGAGGCTCTTCGCCGAGCTCAACCGTCCGAAAGTCGAAACGGCAAATAACATCACGGCTCCATAAGGTGCGGCTTTAGCCACGGCTCGCGCGGCGCCCGGAATGCTGCGACGAGTCCGAAAGGAAGCAGATGGCAAGGCCGGGCAATCTGCCATGAAAACTGCAACCGACGCTCATATTTTTAGCTTGCATCGACTCGGACTGCTCGTAAATCTCTCTCTCTCTCGGAAATTTGCCGTTTGGTTTCTCGTTGCGGCGGCTTTCTGGAAGTCGGCCGCGTCGTGTGCTATTTTGGAAGTCAGTGATCAAGCGCGTTTCGATTGGAGTGAGTCGTGCATTGAAGAGCGAAGGAGATTAAAAGACTCAAGGACACATTTCAGACGACATTAAGCGGTTCCTCCAACCACTACCCGCCCCCCAGTTCCCCCCCCCCCACGCCCACCCAAGTATCACCTAAACTGTTGGGAATGTCAGCTTTTATCTTGCATGGCGTTCGAAAATAGCAAATTTGTACTAATCGGCAGGAGCGGAGCAAGAACTTGCCAGTGTGACGCAACGAGTCGCGAAGGGCTGGCCAAAAAACTCAGAATCGCGTTTATTCAAATCTTTGCCGAGGCCTGAGGGGGTGGCAGGGCGAGCCGCCATTGGCCACCACGTAGCTCCGCCCCTCTCCATTCTCCAAACGCTTTTGGATTGACTCCTCTTCTGCTTTCAACAGATTTTCTTTTCCGCATTAACCAAGCGTCGTGCGTATTTTCAGCGACGCAAACATTGGCTGCCACTGCTCGACCCGCATTGTGTTTTATTGTTTTTGTTCCTGATTGTAAAGTGTCCTTGGGTGTCTTGAAAGCGCTCATAAATAAAATTTATTATTATTATTATTATTATTATTATTACTACAATGTCCGCAGCCTATAAGCCGCCGTCTTCGCCTTTTTGCGTGGCCGGTAATGCCGGCGCAGCCGTGAACAGTTACAAATGCGCTCGCAGGCTGGAGCTTTTATCTCCGTGTTGACAAGCTGCTTTAATAAGGCTCCTAATTCAAGTAGCTTGACAAGAACTAATAGCAGGTGCGGCCCCCCCCCCCCCCGAACAACGGATATTACTGATGGCCACGATAAAGCCGCACGTTGCGCGCAGCCTCGTTTCGCCTTCCCACGAAACATCCACTCCGGATCTGAAATGTATTCCGGTCGGCGACGAGTCTCCCAGGTTTTTGAATGACGAATGGCTCATTACCGTCGGCCATTTTCCTGCATTGCTCCTGTCAGCGCAAACAGGTGGAACAGTCAGGTCACCGTCTGCACCGGCAGGAAGAAAAAAAAAAAAAAAATGGCCGCAGATTGCCTTATCGAGATCCTGTCTGCCAAATGAAAAAAAATGACGGGGAATAAAAGCTGACTGCGGCTGTAATCAGAGAGGGATCTTGACCCCTAACGTCCTTGCGGATTGGCCCGCAGACATCCGCTACCTCTCAAAAAGCGTCATTTTCGCTCAGGCCGAGACTAAAAAACTCATTTCCAACAGCGAGAATCCGCAGAGACCGCCGATTGCGCGACGACGGCGCCCGCCTCGCCGTTCTCCGACATGCCGTTAAGACTTGCTTGCATTGCGTTGCTCATTCAATCTTATTTAAATATTCTCGGGTAATTAAGTCCCGCGGTCATTACAGACAATGAGTGCAAACTCGAAGCTCGAATATTAATCGACTGTCGTCGTCGTCGTCGTCGTCGTCGCGTGTCGCGCGACGTGCACGAACGATAGCATCTCTGAGCGAGCGAGAGAGAGAGCGAAGGCTGGTGGATGATCTCGGTCAAGAAATGAGGGGGGGGGGGATGGGCAGCTGCAAAGGGCGATCAATAATCAAACTGCAAAATGAATTTGACGGCGGTGAGGAGTTCCCATCGAAAAGGGGAAAAAGAAATTGGATGTGAAAGATGACCTGCCATAAAAGCCGATATCCCACAATGCCATCTGTCAGAGAGCGATCAGGGAATAATGACAAGGGGCTAATGAAAGCCGAGCCCCGCTTTGGCGGCGCCGGCGCTTGCGCGCCGCTGCTTTAAATCAGCTTCTTGCTGACGCGGCGGGCCTTCCTTCATGTAAGAACCCAGCTGGATGTCAAAACGAGAAAAAAAAAAACGAGCGACGACCCTTCCGGACTGATCCGACGGAGAATAAATGAGCACGCCGGTGTAACTCGATGGCTGCGCAAGCCCCGCCCTCTGCCGTTTGATGGACTGGCGAGTCACGTGGCGGCGTCAGAGCCCAAAGCGCGAATCGACTCGAGAGATGTCCGAGGTCGGGACTCCATCGGGGGGCTGCCGCGATTTGTTTGTATTTGAACCACTAACTGTTTTTTGCTAACTTTTACCAAGAGCAGGTATCTTCCCGTATCGCTTCACGTATTGTCAGAAACGGCGTTCCAGTCGGTGCTTAGCCGTAACCCCTTTTCTGTTTGGTGCAATACTTGAAAGTTCCTGGATAAAATACGACAAAAATACGACGAATACGAATAAAATACGGCGCGCCCCACCCTCACCCCCATTGACGGGGCCCACCGCTGTACGCCGCCGCTGTATGATTAATACCCGATTGCCGGCTGATTTAATACGCGCCCCTTCCACAAAACAAGCGCTCTATTCAAAAGGTCGTTCGGTCAACTTCTCCGACTTTCCGCGAGCTCGATTTCGCCGGAGCGAGCTGAGGCATAAATATCAACGCCAAGCGTCCATTCTTCAAATGATCTGCCAATAAATATCCGATGCTTTCATTAGAGGAGCGTTTTGCCCTGATCTGATATGTTTGGCAGCGAGGCCAGACGCAAAAGCAACGGCGCCGCGGGGCTTTCAACTGTTCGCCGCTGATGTCTTTTCAAAGCGCCGTATGTTCGGTTAATGGCCTCTTAAATAAACTGTCAATCGCGGCAGCAGCGCCGAGCTTGTTTTGTTTTGCACCCATTTAAAAAAAATGTTTTTGTTCTTTTCACGCCACACGTCATAGATCCCAAACGGCGTACAGTGAAACTCCTCTACAACGAAATCATGTTTGCAGCAAGACATTTTTCACAACAGGGGGTTTTTCACTGTAGCAAATTTGAAACAGCAAAGTGGGAATGGGGTTAATGCATGAAGATTTTTTTCACACTAGAGGGTATTTTCCACCCATGGAGATTTCATTGTAGAGGAGTTTCACTGTACTTGATCATTGATCCCGTCAATTTCCACTGTCGGTGTGTCGAGGCGGCGCCGCGATTGGACGGCCGAGATGCAAGGTGACTCATTTCTTCCCACAAGTCCGCGCCTCGTTGTTGTCGGCATGAATCACGGCACGGCGTTTACTCGGGGCCAAAAGGGGACTTAGCGATATTGCCTCCGCGGTTTAACGTCGAGCGGCTTTTCACCGGGATCGCAATTGAAGCCGGACAAAACTAAATAAAGAGCGGCGAATAACAAAAGAAGTAAAAAAATGTTGTTTTCTTTTTTTTTTTTAGTCTAAAAGCTGCTTTCTTGTTCAATATTCATGCCGGCCTTTTTCTTCCGGTGTTACGCAAGCGCAGGAAGTTCGACGCGGATGTTGCAACAAGGGGCGACGGGTTCTTTCGAGACCTGCCGGAAGAGTTGCGCAAGAGCCGAGTGTGGAATAACATCCCCCCCCCCCATTTTTTTCCTCAAGTTCCTCTCCGATCGCGAGCGACGGCGGCGTTTCTCGAAAGGCGCGAACTGCTCGCGTCCTTGAGAATAACCTGCTTTGTAATGAGCGCGGCGTCATCTTCCGCAGGAGCTCCTTTTTAATTGACAAAAGAACCATCAAAGGCAACTTCACAGATGGGACTAAAGCCTAAATTATATTTTAATTAAGAGGGATGTAAGGATTCTTTGCTTCCCCGGCGGACCGCCTTCAGATTTCCGCTGCGAGGTTATTACACAAGACGGAGAGTCGGCCAAAAAGTAAGCCGCGCAAAAAAAAAAACTTTCTCCACCGGGTAGAAGAAAAAGGCAAATGGAAACGCTTTCATCCTTCCACAATGGATTCTGCAAACATGACTAAACGCAGACGAGGCGCACGTTGGCAGATGAGAAACGAGGGCCACACGAGAAGCCAGGAAATGCTCATCGTTGCAGTTTGACCCCCCAAAAAAATCAATTCTGCTGTTCTTTTTTTTTTTTTTTTTAGCTTAGCAATAAACCCAAACTCATGATTGCAGTTGCACTCCTTGGCCTGCAAATGTCTGGCCAGACAGTAATCGTAACGAGTCTTACATCACTGTTTGGTCCGATAGGCCCGAAGCGGCCCCCCACCCCGCCGGTGCATTTGTGTGTTCATTCCGCGGAAATGGGAGCCGCAATGGCCCGCGAGCGATTTGATTGGAGCTCCCCCGAGGAGCGCCGGCGCAGCCAAACGAGACGAGAAGACGAGGGAGCGACCGAGTGGAAGTGCCGTCCTTAATTTGGACCAACAAGGTTAAGAGACAGATGACATTCCGTGCAGCTGTAAATGCAAAGTGCCGTTTGCTTAAAAAAAAAAAAAAACTCATCTCGCGCCAAGCCTCTCACCTTGAAAGTTGGCAGCAAAAGCAAAGTTTTACGATTCAAGACGTGACACTGGAAGCAAACGGCGAGTCACTATCTTTACCAAGTGGATTTGTTTCTTCGCCCGCTTTGATTTCATTTGTGTTCCAAGCTGGAAATGCAGTCGCCATGTTGAGTTTTTGCGTCCGCCGAAAACCAACGTATTCCGCTCGGTGGTCCAATCCGTACTGTCGACCGAGTGTTATCTAGCTTCAAGGACGGTCGTTGGCGGTCAACGGTTAAACAGTGGGCGGGGCTTTTGCGTCTGAAGACTTGACCGGCTGAGATCTAGCCTTCGCTTCCTCAGAGGCTTGTGATATTTTGTCCACCCGGCATTCGATTGCGCTCACATCTACACAAGCACGCTAGGGGTGGGGTGGGGGGGGGGGGGGGGGGGGGGTGAAACACAAACGCCATAATTGGCTATGTGAACGTGTGCTGAAGGGGAGCGCCGAGCCTGATAGCCTTCATCACCGCTAAAGCTCTTCATTAATCTCCATCCACGGGGGTCAAGGAGGCGCTCGGTGCAAGACAAATGAATTTAAGCTCCGCCGTCAAGAAATGAGCAATGTGTGACGGCGACGAGCCTGACGGTGGGGGGGGGGGGGGGGGCTGTTAATTTAGGAACATTGAATCCTATGTACAGTAATCCCTCGTTTTTAACATAATGTATTAAAAAAAAATGCCCCACCTGGGTCTCTCTCATCCGTAATTGTCTTAATTGACGAATCATAGACACGTCTGCTGCACGGGGGGGATCGCTGGCGTGTGCGTGTGTGTGTGTGTCTACATATGTCTGTTGAATATTTTTTTAATATTTCACAGAGTGTCAGTAAGCTCAGCAGCGACTACTAAGTCTGGTTGGCCTTTTTTTTTGGGGGGGGGGGCATGTAGACGAGTCTGCCATGGCGCAGAGAAAGAGGTCAAGGAAGGGAAGAGCATCCACGGCGCTCCGCCGAATGAGATGAGGCGCTGCGGGCGCTCAATTCCTCAGCACCTCGTTTCTCGGCAACATGCGCAGCATAAAATCAGATCACAGCTGCTCGCAGTCGGGCCGCTCTCTTGGCTGAAGTTGATTTTGTTTGCCGGCAGAATTCTGTCAGGAGTTAGCGATAAAGCGCCGCGCCGGCTGCTGCGACCAGCTCGTTTTGTCGTGGAGGATGTGGAGAGCTGCTATAGTTTCGTGTTGAACGCTGCCGGCGTGTACAGGAGCGGGTATTAGGCGCGGACGAGATGTGAGCGGGCTGGAGCCTGACAGCTTCCCCTTGTACCGAGCGGTCACGGCGGCGGGCTGGCAGCCATGATAAGCGTGCGGTTGAAGCGGGTCAGAGCCGAAAAAGGCTGGCGGAGCGCTGACCTCATTTGCGCAGAACACGTCTGGATGTCAATCTGCGGAGCTTCGAGCATGATCACTGTTTTTTTTTGGTCTTTCAATTATGGCTCTTTTTTTTTTTTTTGGCTTAAATCTCACTGACAGAATTTGAGGAGTTGTCAATTAAAAAAAAGTTGCATTTTCACGTGAAAACGTCAAGAGCCGCGTAGGACTACTGTCATAAGTTGGAGGGTAAATGTAGCGTTTGCTCCGCCCCCCCCCCCCCCCACCCCCTGCAAGAGCGTCCCATATGGGATGCATGAAAGAGAGCATCGTTATTTGCTGTGGCGCAACTGCCAGTGGTGCATGTAGCATGTTAGCTCCCTGTGGCTAAAAACAACAACAATTATTGCACGTGTGTGTGGTACCGCCCACTGGGAGGGACTTACATGTCCCTTTTATCTTCCCTGCAGGAAACTCATCATGTTGGCCTGTTTCTCTCTGTCTTTCGTTTGGAATATTCCGTCAGAGTGAAAGCGCCCGCAGCACGAAGCAGATTTGCTCGAGTGACCCGGCGGGACGCGCTCATGTGACACCTCGACGTGCGACTCGGCTTCCGCGCCGCCTCCGTTGCCCCGTTGCGCTGGATCGAGAGCGCCGCCGGGGTGCGGTTAATCGAGTCCGGCGCGATGATACTCAACCCGGAAGCTGACTCAGTGCTCGGCCTCATATCCCCTAAACGACTCTTGTTTGACATCCGAGCGTGTGCGCGACGCCTCCCAAGCTCACCTCCGGTTCATTGCTTAACGAGGCAAACGGCGTCCGCTTCGGGACGGAATCAAATACGCCGCTCTGCGTTCGTTCGCAGTCTGTCGGCGGCGGCGGCGGGGGAGGATGTGCAGCCAAGTACTCAAGCCGAATGACCACGGTCTTATTCCCAGACCTAAATTGGAGACTGTTGGGTAGTTTTTACCCTTTGTTGGATCCGAATCTTGAGCTGCTGGGTCCAATCCTCAACCCAATGTGCTTGATGAGCTATTTCGCCCGGTTTTGGTTTACTTTTGAATTTGAAACGTGCGTCGCAGCTTTTTGTCTCTGTCATTTCTGTCTCCGGCGTTGGATTTAGGCACATCTCAATTGCTCAATTCCGTACGCCGAGTTCCGCTGATAACGGGGCCCCGCTCGCTGCAAAAGTCCGGCCCCCGGCCGGCCGTGGCAGAAAAAATCGAATTATTCAATACAATGAGCTCCATTTGCGGCATTAAGCCGGATGAAAGGCCCATATTTAGCCGGAGAGCGCCATCTCCCCGTTTCGCATTGTTCACGGGCAACCCCCCCCAAAAGCTTATCTAAGAGGACAAAAGTGATGAAAAGAGGGTTTGGGCCCCATTAATTAGCACGCCGGACTTGGGATGTTTCGTAGAACATGCTCTGTCCGTCCCTCAGATGTATTCTCTGTACTGCAGAAATGCTCGTATTGCCACGTTTCACCGCATCCTGCGCTCAATGCTAATTGAAACCAAAGAGCACCAAAAAAAAAAAAAAAAGCCCCCCCCCAAAAACAAGGCTGCAGTTCACTGGAGCGGATCGCCGTTAGCGCGCGTTTTCATTCCTCACGAAAGGCGCGTTCAAACGAGGTCTTGTTAAACGTGCGTTCGACGCGGCAAATGGAGCGGACCTCCGTCGACCGCCGGGGCCCCCAGCGGAAACAAATCCCTTTTTTGGACCGTCAGAGCGACGCCGGCGATCGTCTTCACGCGCGCTCCGCGTTCATCCGCACGTCTCGCGGTTTTTTATAAGGTCTTGTTCAAGGTTGCGCGATATAACGCGCCGCCGCTAGCGTTCTGAAATTGAAGCGGTGATTTTGAACTTGGATTTTTTTTAGCGACGTTGCGCTTTCGTCTTTTGTACGGTCGCGGGTCGTTAGCGCCCCCTTCGCTGTCGGGAAGTGTCGGCAGGTAATTGCGCGCCGAGATGCGCAACGTTGCGTGCCCTCCATTTTGTTTTACTTAAAAAAAAAAAATTGTCGGTGTCTGGCTAGTTTATTAGGTTGTCCAACGTGTAGCGAGATGAAATGGGGGGGGTCAGTGGGGGCCGCCGCCAACCTGGTGACGGGTGTGTTTTTGTCGTCGCAAACAGTAGGAAAGAATCGCACTTTAATTGGCATTGATTGGAGCATTAGGCTGTGCATTGTTGCGGGATTATTTCATTAGCCGGCATAATAACGTTAGGAATGAAAGGGGGAGAGGAGAATGGAGTATGGCATTGGCTCGCACACACACACACACACACACACACACACATATACACTCTCATGTTTGCTTTGGCAAGCATCCAGGCCTCCTACGAGAACTCCAGGAAGTTTGCCTGTCTTTCCCGACAAATGGACTTTTGTTCCATCTCTTTCTAATCTGATGTCAACTTTTCAGGCTGGTGATTGATGTTGCGCTCGAACCCCTCGACGACGCCCCCCCCCCCACTCCCCACCCCGAGCGCCCAACCGAATTTCCCCAGCCCTTTTTTATTTTCCCACCGCCTATTGTTCCGATTGCTCGGAGATGAAATGGCTTTCTTCTTTACAACAATGGAAATGAATCATTTCAAAGAGCCAATCCCCCAGGTAAACTCTGCGGTATTTTTTTTTTCTTATAACTCTGAGTGTAGTTTTTTTTTTTTTTTTGTTCTGAAAAGGAACCAAAAAAAAAAAATTTGCTTCGGCTAGCATAGCGAAGCGCCTTGGACCTGACATCCAAAAGGAGACGTTTTCAAACATCTTCCGATATGTCGCACGAGAGCAGAATACGTTGCGCGATGGACGAAATTGAACTTCCTGCAACTCCGTCATCATCACGTGCTGCCGTTGATCATCAAGGGGCAGCCTTTGCCACGGGATGTTTATTTTCCGACACTTTGTCATGTTTGGGGAACACATTTGACAGATTGGCCGTTGGCTAATAAAGTCACCGTTTGTGTTCCCCTCACCAGAAGAGCGTCAGCGCCGCAGCCTCCGGTGGGGCCCGAATGACAACGTGTCACAGCGCGAGTCACCGTGATACAAACGAGCACGCTCACAGAAAATAAGGGATGCACGCAATCCGGGCTCGGTCGGTTTTTGGGAGCCCATTGGGGTTATTTTGTTTTCCGATTGTTGGATCTCTTGCAATCGCGTCTTCGTTCGGAAATCGGTTCTTGTTTGTGCTCACTTGAATGGCGACTTGAGGTGAGGCCTTTCATGCCTGATAGCATCTGTCGAGCAAACTAGGCAGATAGTTTTGCGTTTACATTCCGCGGACAGATAACCCGCCTCCCGTTTTTAACCGAATGACACGATTTCCTTGACCTAATTGAAATCGAACTGCATCGAGGGGCCACTCGGAGTGTGGCTGCGGGCCGCCGGCGGTTTCCTCTCAAACGCACACAAATGAAAACCCGCTTAGCTTTGCTCCGCGTCCGTTAAATGAGACGACAGCCGCTCGAAAAGCAAACATATAAATTCATGTATTTGGGCAGACGTAAAGCATCTCCCCCGACACGCCTCGGGAGAACGATGCGAAATTAAACGGCACGGGTGCCGGTCTGACGCCGCCTCTCGACGTGAGTTTGAAGGCTTGTACACCGGAGTCATTCATTATACGCATGAATCATCGCCGTCATGCGACACATTTACGTCTCGGTCTTGAAATATACATTAGCTTTTCCATGATTCCCCCTCTGCACTCCCTCTCCCATGTAAGAGAGAGAGAGAAAAAAAAAAAAGAGAAACGTCAAGAGAAAAGCGTCAGATCGAAATACGACATGATGTCGGATTTTTCTTCTTTTTTTTTTTTCTCTGTCTTCAATCTGGTTCACGCGCAAGCGACCGGCTAGCGGCAGCAGCGGGGCTCCAGCCCACGTTTTTACGTCTGCCTTCCACGGGTCCTCGCCGACGTGCTTGGCCTCGAGTCCGAGCCGACACCAGCGGGCGGGCGAGAACCTCCCGCAGCGACCGCCATAGAAGGGGAAAAAAAATGCCGGATTGTTTGCCCGACTCACTCGATGGATTTTTAACTGATTGGGGGGACCAAGGTTGGGTTTATTGTTTAACGCAGCAGATGAGGTTGGGCATGCAGCAGCGTTCTGGACCAACTGGAGACGCTTCATGGAGGATTGGCTGACTCCAAAGTCGAGTGCGTGAAAGCAAAGTCGTCATAAACTTGCAGAGCAGTGTCGGCGCCTCACACCGTAATTCAGGTGAACATTTGTATGACAGTTATGAGTTGGATTTTTTTGGGGGGGGAATAATTTTTACGGGGGTGTGGGCAACCTCCAGGTGACTGACAGGCAACTTCATAAAAGTCTTTATTGGTTTATCCTTGAATGCAGCGGCATCGAGAATCTTGGTTGGAAGCTGTTTGTTAGTTTGGCAGCCGGTGTGTGTGTGTGTGTGTGTGTGTGTGTGTGTGTGTGTGTGTGTGTGTGTGTGTGTGTGCGTGTGTGTATCTGACTCGATTAGAGATAAATAAAACGGCAACGAGTGTTTTGTGTGACTCGGTTTGCATGGCAACCGTGAGCTTCTCAATGAGATTGACTGCAAATGCGAGAGTTGCTTTCGGCGAGAATGTTAATTCCAAACGAGGTCACGTAACGGCGCTCCGCCGCCATGACACCGGCTAATTAGCCCAGCGCCATCGTTTATTGAATCCGACACTTTGAAAGGGGTTCTGTCAGACCATTCTTCATTTTTGATCGTATTGATCCTCCTCCCCACCCCACCCCCCAGCCTTGTCCCCGATCATATTAGGTCTTTCTAAAAGGATGCCGCCAGCATTTTTCACCCCCCCACCCCCCGCCCCCTCACGCTCTCAAGGCATTTGCTTTGAGCCCTGTCCAGAGTGTCTGCGAGCTGTCGCAAACATAAGCGCAACCGCGCCGTCTGCTGCACCTGCAATTATCCAAAGCTGGACAGGCAAGGAAGATGGAGGGGAGGGTAATTGATCTGCGGCCTGTGGGACGGTAAACAAAGACCCCCCCCACACCCCCTCCATCCCATGTGTGCTCAGCAATTATAAAGCACAAGTGGCGGCTTTTGCTGAAAATGTTTACCGGCATCGGCAAATCTCGTTTTGAACCCTTAGGCAAGACAAGAGCATGTGAACCATGAAGAGAACATTGTTTCCCCCAAGTTTTGTTTGCCAAATCATTTCGCCAGCGTGCATCTCCGTTTCTGTGCCGTGAACACTGTGCCGCTTACTGGACTTGATTTTGATTCGCTTTTTGCTCCACTTGCTCGCTGTGACTGATCTCATTTTGCGATAGCGGCTAGCAAAGCTAAATTTGGTTAAGGCAATGTGGAGAGCACAGTGTAATGTAAATGTGTTGTTTGGTTTGATGAGGTCGCCTCGCCTCGGGCCCTGGTGGACCTCGGCGCACTAACTCCATAATCGCTGCGCGCTTTCTTCAAAAGAAACACTGGCCGTCAACACCGACGTTTTTTTTTACATTAACATGAGGCCGGAACGACGCTGTGGCTGTGGCGGTCGGTTTGGCCGAGTTGAGCAAAGAGGATTGGCTCCCCACTTGCGTTGTTTTGGCAGCAACCGGGGGCGGGAAAGACAACTTCGGTGCAGCCGTCTGGGCAACAGGAAGTGGCTCTGTCCTTGGCCCGGGCTCAAGTCTACTGGAGATAAAAGCACGGGCAAGCTTCTCTGGTCTGCTTTGGAGCATGCAAGCCTTCAATCTCGATATGTGTCCCGGTTGTTTTAGTGATTGATTTGATGTGACTGCTGAAAATCCGATCGGCATCAATCAGCACTCCGAGGTTTTCGGTCGGACTTGGTCTTTAGTCTTGAAAGACGCTCAAAATGCGGTGTTAAAACAGGGGCGTCATTCATTTGGAAAGATTGACAGCTGGTGGGAGGGGGGGGGGGGGGGGCGGGTAGTGCCCTCAGCCAAGGTGATTTTTATCAACACAAATGTCATCGCACCCGTGAGTGACGGGGTTAATGAAATTCTTACAACGCGATAAAGTAACAGGAAGGCATAAATTCAGTAGGGGAAGCGGTGAGGGAAATAAATCTAAATCCCAAATGCCGAACAAGATTTGGAAAGATAAACTGTCAGTGTGTCCTGTTTAATGACATCAAGGCACCTTGAGCGGTCATTAATCTATTTTCCCCAACATGGGGTAGGGGGGGGGGGGGGGGTGGAGAGTAGAACTGGCCGGAGGAGCAGACTGAGAAAAATAAACTCAAAGGTAAAGTGAAATCCCCCCCCCCCCCTCAGGAGAGTTAAAACTGTGTGTGAAAGCCTTTTTCGTCGACTTGATTGATTTGATGTCCTTGAAAAGTGAGCGGGAACAAGTGAAAACGGAAAAGGATGCCCCCCGAAGGATACACGGAGCGCATTCATCAAGTGACTTCCTTCTGTTTGTCCTCGGCAATGAGTGGCCAAGGGTCCCTTGTAAGGCTGCGGGTATTTCCGTTGTTGTTTTTCGGACGGCAAACAAGATCCGTATGGTGATTTACAAATTCTTCCCGACCCCCCCAAAAAAGTACATTACTATAGCAGCAGACCAAACATGAAAAGAATATCCCCTCCTGGCTTATATCGAGACAAAATATCACTTGACTGGTTGACTCAGTCATTGGCTAATCGCTTCTTTTGCCCCTGTTGGCTTCGAATCGTCCGCGATCGCGATTTGGCAGAAGGCAGTTCTGCCGTTTATTTGGCTTTCCCCTTTCCTTGTCTTCCAAAGCAATATGTACAGCAAAGCAAGGTGTCAGCGGGTCTTGTCCAAAGAGCAGCATCTCTCCCGCGGGCTCGCTTTCCTTCACTTGCGCGATGACACGTCGGCTTGAATGATTGCGACCCTCGCAGCCCCTTCCAGACGAAGGAGGAGGCGCCGGTGTCAAGGTGGAGAAATTGTCCTTGAAATGGGTAACAATGGCTCCGAGTGGAATGTGACATCTCTCCGGGGGCTCTGACAATATTAATCTAGCCGTCAATCACCACGGGCAGCCGGTCCACTCCTGCAACCCCACGGGGTGTTGATTAATTAGGATACTGTCATACCAAAGTGAGTATTTGGAGCATAACAAGACGGTAACCCTGCAGTCAATATGCGCCGTACTTACTTATCACTCAAGTGGCATGCTTGGCAAAACTGGATCATAGCTTTACGCTTTTCAAGTTTGATAAAACTCAGTTGGACTGATCTCGTTTGACCCAACTTTAAAAAAGTTGGGTCAAATGGATATTCGCATTGGTGCCATGACCCGGATCTGAGGGGTGTGAGTGTAACAGATGTCGGCTCATGCCGTGCATATGTAGGCCAGTCTAAAATATCGGATTCTTTAATTCCCCGCTCACAGTATCCGATTTCCACGATGCTAACGCTATCTCGCTTTGAGGCTAACGTTAGTCAAGACGGAGGCTGTTTTAGCGAAACTAAGCTCAGCGGTCTGCGTCGAGTTTTCATGAAGTGACACCAACTTGGTTTGTGCACTAAAATTTAAAGAGTATTTGTGACTTTAAAAGCAAGCGTCGATTCACAGTGGGATGGAGGAGCACCATCTGGCGTGTCTGCCATATTAAAAAAAAAAATGTGCTAATGTACCCCGGTGGTAAAAATGAGTCTCCCCTCCTCAAGGCTCTCTGCCTCCTTCACACCATAATTGAAACTAATGTAAAAATAGTCGTGACGCGCGGACAGCCGCTCACTCTCTGAGGACAAGGTCAAAGCTGATCTTTTTACTCTCATTTCCACGTGATTAATTGTCGGTCGGGAAGCATGTTGGACATGTGATGGGGGGGATGATTTACAGCGTGTCCTCAAGCCTAATTTGATCACCGCGCAGGAGGAAATGATTGTTAAGGGTGGACAAAATGAGATGGAAACGCGTGTTACCAAGTCAGGGCCGTCTGATTCTTTCGAAAACGCGCACTCCATCCGATCGTCTCGTCACTGATTGTGCTCCAATGACGAGTAACACGCAGACGTCGTGAGATTGCGAACATCAAAATGTCCTCGCCGCTCCACTGTCACATTTCGAGTACGTCACGTGCGGCGGCGGGGCATGTTGCCATAGACACGGCTGGCGATGAAGAGCAGCGGGTGACATCAATCAAATCTCCGAGCAGTCTTACGGTCTGATCCCATTGACACTCTGACGCTTGACTCCAGTGGATTTATCTCACTCGTTTAAAAAAAAAAAAAAAAAAAAAAAACGTTTTCATCTCGATCAACAATCAATGGAGACATAAATGATATTCTTAGATTGTAATGAGTGTTTCAGACATTAATCTCCTCGATACAGCCCCGGTAATCTATCGCTTTGATATCTGTCTCATCGCAAGAATATGATTGTAATCTCAAGGTCCAATAGGATTATTTAAATAATGAGCGCCAGGCGGAATTCAATCGTTACGTCTAAATCAACACATTTAGTCGTGCCCGTGAGGAGAATGCATTCCTGTTGCCATAGTCCTACACGAGGCCTGTCGTGAGTGACTCGCAAGCGCTTGCGTCATTCGCTGTCGCCGGTGAAATGTGCCCACTTTCCACGTTTTTTTTTTTCAAGCTGTAGGTCTTGTCATGTGGCTCAAGGCTCGGCTTTTATTTTCTCACACCATTTTTCTAGTTTGTGGATGAGGGAAAACGTCTGAGGTCATCAGAAACATGAAGCCAATTACCCCTTGACAGGCATGTGAAGGTTGAATATCAGTTGTCTGGGAATAGACACTTGTGGGACTCCACAAGTTATTTTGTTTTTGTTTTTGTTTTTTTTTTTAAGTCATTGTGATCTGATTATTCAACACGTGAACAATCGACTGCAATATGCGGTATGTGTTGCCGGGCAACTGAGAATCTTGGTATAATTTTGCTAGGTTTGAGATATTTTTCTCAATCCTTGCAAAGAACATGACCTGACAGAAGCCGAAGCTTATTGTTGGCTGAGAACATATTGATTTTGTTTGTTTGTTTACCCACTGTCGGTCCACGTTTTTATTGGAAAAATAAAGCGAAAACATTGCGTTGATCATGTAGAATAATATCTGGCGTGTGGTACGCGGCGCAGTCGGTGTCCGTTCTCAGTCAATATTCGAAGAGAAGGACGCACTTGATTTGTTGACTCCAAATTTTATTTTAGAGGAAAGATTTATGCCACCGGCGATCAGATTTCGCGTGACTTGTTTCTGGTTCTCAAAAAGCATTTCCAGACAAAAGTAAATATGATTATTTGGATGTCTTTTTGTAATTACACATTGAAAACGGCGGCTTTGAAATAGACTGACACCGTGAATGGCATGGAGTGTTTCACTCAAACAATTCTTGGGGAGCACTTCAAAAGCTTCCACAATACAGCGAGCCGATGCATAATTAATGTCATTTATCACACAACGGGCCGATTCATGTGCACAGCCTAATGCGCCGTCATTTTAATCTCTATTGAGCTCTAAATAGCTCAAGTTTTGTGCTGGTAGTTTTTTTTTGGTTTTTTTTTTTGTGGACATGTCTGCTTTGAATGCAATGTTTCAATCAAACATCAGTGTTTTTATTTGCGGCAGGCGGCAGAGTAATAGGTGATGTGTGGCGGGGGGGGGGGGGGGAAAGTAATAATGGCTCAGCGCCTCCCCTTGAAGAAAGGAAAAAAGAAAAAAAGCAAGTCGGTGTATTCTACAAACACAACAGAGGGAGTTTATAGTGGGAGCCGGTGCCAAAGGGAGATCCAAGGCGGCTTCAGATTTGTCATTTTCACACACACACACACACACACACACACACACACACAAATAGTCACGGCCGCTCCCAGGCCTCGTTAGAAACGCTCACAAGCGTCGGCAACGTTCACAGCCCCCCCAAAGGCACACACCATGCGCGCAAACTTCAGAGACGCCCGTCAAGTTTGTTGTCGAGCCATCACACAAGGACAAGGAGCCAGCCTCCCTCTTGGGATGACGAAAATTGATCAGAGCCCAAGCTTTTGTTCCGAGTCGGCATCACTTTTCAACTTCTTCCACTAAATGAAGAGTTTATTCTGAGCCCGTCGGGTCATAAGCAACCAATGGAACGGATGCGAAGCGGTGACGGGATAGCGGCGGGAAAAACGCTCGTCGACGATTGTCAACAGTCCTCCCCTGTTCTGAAAACCGCCGCGGGCGGAAGCGATGTCAACGAATCGCTGGAACCAGCCGCCGCAGCGCTTGGCCGTCATGGCGATTTGCAATAGAAGCCCGGTTGTCCGTCAATATGGCGGCGAGTGGCGATCATCAAAACGCGGCGTGCGTTGTCACCGCATAATTCGACGGCCCGGCTTGATGGCTCGCTTTACGAGGAGCCTTCCGGGGCTCACGGGGCGAACTTATCGTATAGCGACGTGCAGCCCGCGTATACAGCTCATAAAAACAACGGAGAGCAGCGAAACACCTGTGATTAAGTCGTGATATAATGCGGCAATAAAATTCCACGCCGGCAACTCTTTATGCCTGCAATTAGATGCAGCGAAAGTCCAACGGCAGTGTTTGTGCGCCGCCAGATAAAATATCATTTTACTGTTAACCGGGGTTGTATTAGTCCATATTTCATCCTCGGGGGGGGGGGGAATGCGCATCAACAATATGGTACTCAAGCGTTGACGGGGCTGTACTTTGCTCCCATATTGAATCTCATTGCATGTTTCCAATGAAGTCTGTGTTGTATTTCTCCAACAGCCGGAAAATAAAATCTTGATGTATACAGTGAAACTCCTCTACAACGAAATCGTGTTTGCAGCAAGAATTTTTTCACAACAGGGGGTTTTTCACTGTAGCAAATTTGATCTCGGATGTAAAAACACACACACACACACACACACACATTAATGCATGAAGATTTTTTTCACACTAGAGTGTATTTTCACCCATGTAGGTTTCGTTGTAGAGGAGTTTCACTGTACTGCAAATATTACGGTGACTCTTTAAGAGGGATCGCTTTATTTCAGACCGATATCAGCGCCAAGGCCAGTAACATACAGTCATCCCACTTCAAGAGCGGGTTCACGATATGCTAATGCTAATTAGCATCTTGTAGCCCACCGTAGTACACCCCATCACCAAAAAATGTCAACCGTAGTCAAGAGCGCAACGACCTGTCGGTCAAACTGTGGATTTTTTGGAGCAAGGTGGGACACCAGGCAGCCTCCGTCCGATTTTGGGTCATGTGACTGCCAGGGAACGCAGGTGTCTGTCATCGCGCTCGCTGTCGACGACCAAAACGTTTTCGGCGTGGCGCTTGGCACCGCGCTGCGTGAATGCTTCCTGTGCAAAGCCTTACCTATGAGAAAAGAGGTGAAAAGGAATTCACTTGTCGCCTCCAGCTCGGCAGTTGATAGTACTGACATGCTAGGCGCTTGTTACCAAGGTAACGCTGTCCCAATTCACTCATCTATCAATGCTCCCCTCCCATTGGTTGTCGCTGACTAATGCCCGAGCCCACCCACTTTGTGTGTGTGTGTGTGTGTGTGTGTGTAGCCAGAGGTGACATGGCCTGCTTCTTGTCACTGCATTTTATTGACAGTCCATTGTCTCCCGTCGCTAATTAGACTTCACGCCCCGCAAGCGCGGCTGCCGACGCCTGCGCGCCGTACAATCAAAAGTCTCCACGACCTCACTCGGTCTTTCATTATCATCACAATTTACAACAAGCGGTTCATACTTCATAACAAAGCAGGAGACATTAGTCACATACCCGTGGAGTTGTGACATTTCATTCCCCAGAGGTGATTATTAAAAAAAAAAAAAAAGGGGGGGGGGGGGTCTTGATTGGCAGGTAATGCTCATACGGAAAATGCTCTGGGATCAAAATCGTGGTCAGACTGACTCACGCAAAAATGAAAACTAATGATGAAACATTGTCTCAGTCAAGTATTAGAGCAAGTAGAGCGTTGAAAATTTAAATGAAATTACCTCCCCCTCAACGGCGCATCTTCACTGCACGTCGTCTAATATGACGGTGAGAGCAGATTATGTAATATTTTTTTGGGGGGCGCATAAATTATTTCAAATAGCGAAACAGATTCAGCCGCAGATGGCTGCGCTGTCCCGCTGCCCGGCAGATGGGAAAGATCTTTGGGGGGGCTGAGGGGGGGAGGGGGGGGGGGGGCTGTGCTATGTGCCTGACAGCCGCCACCTTGGTTTTTCATCTGCCTTTTGCGCTAAAACGCGACTCTGGGCGATTGCTTTAAGATGAGGCTTCTTCTATTATTGGCGCGCCGTCAAGAAAATAAAAATGGAGTTGAGGAAAGGCGGCGGCAGGGAAAAAAGGAGGAAAAAAACAAAACCCCCCGAAAATGTCAGCGTTGACACGGCAAATGTGGGCGCGTTTAACTTTTGATGGGATTATCTTCTCCATGATTGCGAAACAAGGGCCCAGCGCAATGTGCTGATGGCTCTCTCTCATGTATTGTTGCCATCTATAATTGCTTCTTTTCATGCGATATGCGAGGAAAGGTTAGGCCGCGGCGAATCTTGGAGAGCTCGGCGCCATGCGAGATGAACGCAACCGCGATGGAATAACTCCGAGAAATGGGGGCCGTGTTGGCATCTGCGGGGGTATTGTTGGCGAAAACGTCTTCTCATCATCTCATTCTTTATTTTATTTTTTTTTGTATCACCAGACAGCAAGCAAAGATTTTTTTTCCTCCAGATTATCTCGATGGACTAACTGCGGATTTAGACGGGAACTCGATAGGTCCAGCGGACTTAACGTTGGACAAAGACACCATGAATTTGCTGAAACGTTTAACGGCGCGTTTTCTGATTGCGCGCTGGCAGATGTTCGTTAAAAGAAATGGCGGGATATTAAACGCCTCCCTTTTTTCCCTTCTTTATGATCCGCCATCTCCAGTAAACATTGAAAAGCATGACATTGACGTCAGTGCGCGGCAAGTTAAGGTGACTTCAGCTCCTCGACCGCCGAGTTACGCGTTAGCACTTAGCACGACAGAAGCATGTTCGATAGACATACTAAGTGGTATTTTTTTTTTGCTTTGTTTTCTTTTATTTTTCAGACCGAAATGCACCTTGAGTCGCAAAGGGCATTTCATTCTTGACACATTTATGGAGAATGTCGCTTTTTTTGTGTGCGTGCGCTTTTTTTTTTTTTTTCTTTTATCAGCGGCTGTCACATCTGACGTGCACTCCAGTCTATCGGCATGCACTCCCAAAGACAGCGTGACAGCGATAAAGGGCCTCTTCAAAGGCAAACGTAAGAACCCGCACGTCGAAGAAGTCGCTCGGCATCCGTCTGGAAAATCGGGCACCCGCACACCCGCAAACCAATCCGGCTCGTGCTAAGCTTCGTCAAAACTAGTTGAGACAAAGAAATGTTGCTAGCATGCTAGCATGGCTCTCATGATGAGCTAGCAGCACGATTTAGAGCCACCAAGAAATAGCTTACCGGGTTACCAGTATGGTTGTGGCGACAAATAATGCCCATTTTATTACCAAGGTCAAAATAATTAACCCAACCTTGGGTCAAGGTCATCTACTCTAAGTCAACACACTGTCCACACAATATGGGTTTAAAAATAATCCAATCAGGGTCAAAAGGGGACGGGCACAACTTTTTGGGCTATTCAAGAAAACTCGGGTCATTTTGAGTTAAAATCAGGAAAAGTTTGGACCAAAGTTGGGTTATTTTGGCCCAACTGTTTCCTTTAGAGGGCAGCTAGTCAGCATACGTGTGAGGAAAGCAACCCAGCATTTTTTTTTAACTCCAATGACTGACGTTCGTAAATCCGTTATGCTGTGAGGGTTCACTAAGAGTTCCTTCGGAAGATTGTACGTTTTTTTTTTTAGTCGCTATGTTTACGTATTTGCACGGAAAGACCACAACAGCACCTCGTTAAAGTAATTTCCGCACCCCGACGCGATACTCAATTATTTATGCCGTCGAGTCTTCGCCGATGGAGCGTCTGCTAAATGCTCGCGACTCCAGGAAGCTCGGCAATCGGCACCGGCATCCAGCTGTCGGGGCGAATATCTGCGCCGGCGGATGGGAGGCCAGCGTCTCGCGATAAGGTGTCAGCACTCATGCATATTCATGCGCAACTTTTCCTGACAATGCGGCTTCACAAAGTCGTCGGCGCTGAAGTGGAGCAGCCAACTTGCGCAGAGCAAAGTTGTCAGGCGGGAGGGAGATCTTAGAACTCGCGAGCGAACGTGAGACATCGGTTATGCTAGGTCGACGTCTGACGTTGCTGCGTTTGTGATGCCGTCTCTCGGAATTCGTTGGCAAGCTAACTGACGTCGCTAACTAGCAAAAGTTCATTGTAGCAAAGACAATTTGAATTTGAAGTCGCAGTCCTAGCGTCGGAGAGTCCTTCTCTCCGACACTTTCAGTGCCGTTTACCGAAGTCGATATCAGATTACGTCAACAATGGCCACGTTTGTTTGGTTTGAATGCCTTATCATCCCTTGACGTCTTCGTTTCGCAGACGGCTAGCTTCAATTTGGGCGCTTCAACGCACAACTGTTTGCTAAGCTACTAAACGGCATCACTGCGATCATCTTATCATCTGATGGTTTAAGATATCGAACTCGGCTCTTGCTGCTGTTTTGTCGTTGCAGGACAAAATGGCGTTCTAAAAACGGCACACAAAAATGGACGTGATGTTGCGGGTGGGACAATGCCGCGTTTTATTTTGGATCTTTTTCTTGATTTCAGACATTTGCGATTGCCATTTTCTTTATTAGCCGCCGCTGTTGTGACAGAAGATTAATTGTGCAAAAATAGCCGAGTCACCATCCGCGGCCGTTGAGGAGACAATGCACTTAGCTAATTAGTGCACTCGACGTCAACAAAACACTCTTAGCACTTGACAAATTTAGACAATAGGCCATTAGGAAGGCTCAAAATCACAGCTTCTTTTTCTTTTTTTTTTTTTTTTTTCCCCCCCCCCCACAGAGTGCTGTTTGCGTCAAGACAAACGGCTCTCTGGTGTGCCGCCCAGATTGCAGGAGACCGAATTAAACTTGCAAATGTGCGCCGGCGATTAATTCTAAGACAGCTTCGCCATCAGAAGCAGAAATGATCTGGCGGCCTCTTTTTGATCAAAAAAACCATCGGGCGTAATAATCCCGAAAAGGAGAACTTATGTCCAACTTATGTCTCCTGCAGGCTTGAGAAGAAATGTCCAAGCTCGACTGAGATCCTCGCATTGCACAATTTCGCCGCTAACGAACGCCGAGTGACCTCCGCATCGTGATTGTTTCTCGCTATCGTCACGGAAAACGCTCGCAATATTCGAATGCTCGCCGTTTGAGAGCAGCCCTCAAGGCTGCGCATTACCAAAAAAAAAAAAAGGGAACATTATAGTGATAGTCTTCCCAGGCTATTTGAGCGTATATCAAGCCCGGGTATGATAAAGGCTGGCTTAATAGGCTGCTCTATCAGCATCCGGTCGAAGGATGTAACGGGCTCCTGACTCCCGGCTAAGCCCTTGCGAGGGCAACGAGGCAGGGGCGCGAGAGCCCGCGCCTGGCCCCGATGATAATCCTCCTCCCGACCCGCCGGCCACGCGGCATGAGAAGCATGCGTTGGGGACGGCTCAATTAGCGAGCTTCCAGTCGCACTTTGTATTTGTGCGCGAGGGGCCGCCCTACGGCGCAAGGCCGCCGTGTCGCCGCAGCCGATTCATAATCAATTAATCACCTACTAAGTCTTCGGTTCTAATGGGCCACATGCGCTCGGATTGATAAAGCTCATCGTTTGCGGGTTGGTGGGGGGGGGGGGGGGGGGGTGCAGTTCTACCTCCATTAATTTTAAACAAAAGCACTGTTTTAATCTGGTGGATCTGGAGCAGACAGAAAGCAATTTGTTCAGGGTTAGAAGTTAATTAGCTTGCGCCGTATGCTTTGTTCTT
The DNA here is from genome assembly GCA_018466805.1 of Hippocampus abdominalis. Taxonomy (NCBI): domain Eukaryota; kingdom Metazoa; phylum Chordata; class Actinopteri; order Syngnathiformes; family Syngnathidae; genus Hippocampus; species Hippocampus abdominalis. The sequence continues at coordinate 19,004,707 of CM031704.1, read as the reverse complement.
GCTCATATGGAACTTTGAAGTTATTTCATAATGCATTTCCCTTTCCACTAGAGGAGAGGATGGAGGTGGGGGGGGGCTGGGGGGGGATTGTGAGACATTAGTCGTAATTATGTGTTCTGTTTAGCATTTGGGGGAAAATGCACTGGAGCGGCTTCAATTAAGAAACGGGAGTGGGCAGAGACTTGTTCAAAAATAGCCTCGGTCGCGAGAGATGTTGATCAAGAGCGAAAAGAAAAACGCATTGATTGGAAACACGAGCAAGCGCCTTTGCCTTGCTTGGCAGTGGCCGTCATGCAACACATGACGACTCGGATGGCTGTTTTCACCCTTGTGCTACGATTTCTACCATTTTCGTCGATTTTTGCGTATTGTCATCTTTGAATCCAAGACAAAGACAAAATGGCGTGATATGAAATATTCCAATTCATGTTTTATATATAGAGAAATATTTTCATGTCATTTGGTCATAGCACAGTAGCACTTTTATTGTCCATAGAGGGCAAAAATACAAAGAAAAAAATAAGAACTGATGATGCCACTGAACATCTCGAGTGGTTGAAAGTCAAATAAATATTCAGGAATAAAGTCACAACACCACTGGCTGTACTTCCTTTTGTTTGTCTGCCCGCATGACTATTTGCTCCCCGTTCATATTGCGACTGCGCCTCCGGCCAGGACCGGAAGACCCGGGTCCCCGTTAGTCCTCTGTCCATAAGCCCTTCCTTCTCTTGATCATGTCACATGAAATTATCTTCCCAGAGCCAATGCGCGCTTCTCTCTGCCACTCCCTATCTTGACTCCATCAACTCTCCCGCTCCCCCTGGAGTGCCGTGTATGCGCTGCGGGCGGCCTAAGCCCCGTCCAACGACCCCCCCCTCCGGCCCCTCCCTCTCGCTTTACTCGTCTTTCATAGCTTCACCCTCAGCCTCCATCCGCTGTCTTGTCTCGTTTGGCCCTCAGGGCGGCCCGAATGTACATTTCCAATGTGTGTGTATTTCACACGCCGCAGAGGATCGAGGTTCTCCAGGGGTCAGGCCGGCCCACATAAGACACCGACCACGGCTTTCCAGCCTGTGACAGGTATCAAGAGTTCCCGACAATCCACGTTTCCCTCGACGACAGTGACGCACGCTCAGCTCAGCGGGTGACGAGAGCGTGTGTCACCTGTAGAAAAAGCCGAGTGTGCCCGCTGAGACCTGCCAGCGCCGACCTCCCTGACCCTGTCAGCCACGCAAGGGGTGCTTGATGAAATGTGTCATTGCGCGTCCTGCCCCGGCCCCGAATATACACACACACACACACACACACACACACGCCGCCATCCCGAGCCGCTGTACTTCGGTGTGCTTTGCACAACAATTAGGAGTACAATAATTGCCTTGCAGGAAACAAGCGAGGCTATTACGCTGTCAGGCGCCTGAAGGATAGAGGAGGGCCACATTCAAAGGGGCAACTTGAAGGCGCAACCTCAAAACGTTTGCTGAAAGAGATCTCATTTGCTCCCCTTAATACCTTCTCAAAATGATACTGTTGTCATGATCACGCTGGCGCTTTGTTTGGGAGCCGTGTGTGCGTGCGCGTGTGTGTGTGTGTGTGTGTGTGTGTGCGTGTGTGTGTGTGTGTGTGTGTGTGTTGCTTCCATAGGAAATGATGTGCCTTCCTCCCCCTGAAGCTCATTCAGCTCTTAGCAGAGGACCTCTACCCCCTAGTGGCCAGCCTGTGTATTGCAGTTGGATGCACCATGAAAGCTTTTTTTGAGCATTTTATTATGTGTGTGTGTGTGTGTGAGACTGTATTTACATTGAACGATTATCAGAACCGCTTTATCCTCACGAAGGTCATGCCGGAAGCCTTTGGCAGTATGTTTATAAATAAATATGTAGAAATTGTCTTTAGTAGTTAAGGTCAAACAGCGCACTAGTGCACCATACTGCAAAAAAAAAAAAAAAAACTGCGTTCCCGAATCCTTATTTAGCACCCTGACGTCATCGTGTTTTTTCCTATTTCGGTGAATGATAGGGTGTCGGAGTTCCCTTCATCCGGTCGGCGATGCATTCTGAGTCATCGTATTTTCCAAATTTAGCAAAACATTGACAAACATAAAAAAATCTGTCCTAATTGCAGGAAAGATGTGAAATCGGGTTGGAGGGCTTAAGTCACCCGGTGTGCAGTAAATCCTCGCACGTGTTGGCAAGATTAGTCATTGTGCGGCTGCGATCATACGTATGCAAATACGCTCTTCAGGATCCCTGAGAATTGAACGGAATTACAGCGAGCATCCGTCACGCTGAAAGACTCCATACTGGCCCATATAATCACTGAGCTGAATTGAGGGCATGAGCGAAGGAAAGGAAGTCGTCTTTTTTTTTTTTTTTTTTTGCCTCTGTATCGCTATGCAGAGAGCGAAAGAGAGGGGGCGAGAGAGGGAGAAAATGTGAATATTGACTGCGGATGCTTTTGGATTATTTTCAAAGAACTTTTTATTTCATAGGTGTTTATATTTTGCGGATACATCGCACGGGTTTGGGGTTCAGGTTTTTGGTCAATACTTGATGTTGTCGAGGAGTTGTTTTTAGGCCGTCTTCTTCTCGTCCTCGTGTGTGTGTGTGTGTGTGTGTGTGTGTGTGCGCTACGTGGAAACAGCGAAGGACAGAATGCGATCGCCGTCGTGTTTTTTTTTTCAGTCTGGCCCAGTTCGGAGCAAAACACATCAAGAATCCGTGTCATAGTGTCAAGGAATATAACAAGGGAGGCTTTATGCACTCCCGGAGGGGAGAAATCATGTTTACTATGATGATGGAAAAATAAAGAACATATTTTTGGGGGCACCGGGGAAAATAGTACTTGCGGCACCTGGGGCGACTAAAAGCGGAAGAAAATAAAAACTTGGGCCGGGGGGGGGGGGTCTCCATCTCAATTCGAGGTCATTCCAAAAGTGTTTGATGGGGGGGTGGGGGGGAGTCAGGGCTGTGGAGTTCTTCCAGACCAAAGTCGTCCATCCGAGGTCAGGGACCGTCAACAAACACACAAGTCCATTTTGAATGTCTTCCAATAAGGCCTCTCGCATTCCATTCGAGATCCAAGCTGTTGACTCGTCGTGATGATGTCACCGCACCAGATGCTGACAAACATGTTTGGCACGCGACCGCTAAACCTGCTTAGCACCTACGCCCCCTCCTCCCCGTCTTTAAAGTAACGCAGAGGGCTTCTTCTCCCCTTAGCGCGTTGTAACGGTTCGGCGCCATCAGCGAGGGTCACCAGGGAGCCCGTTAATCGGGAATCGTTATGTAAATCCAATCTCATTAAAATCGAGCTGCACTCGTCGGGCGTGAGGTATGGTTGGAGGAAAGGGATATGAAAGCGCATGAATACTACGCGCTCATCTGCATAACCTGACACCTCGCCTCGCAGTTGAGCTCATATCGAGCGATATCACGGAGGCAACTCCCCCCCCCCCCCCCCCAAACGTCTGAAAACTTTTCCAGCACATTGTCAATGTATTTGGACGCATACAAAGCACCGGATCCCCTCCCCCTTAGCTAGGATTAGTTTAATTGCTCCTTATTTATGAGCACCTATTAGCATGCTTCTCATTGATTGATACATGCAGGGGGACGGATGAGGCGGCTTAGCTCTTTCAAGCTGAGCGCGCGTGTGCGCGTGTGTGTGTGTGTGTGTGTGTGTGTTCAGTGACAGTGTGATATTAGCTATGCTAATACCGTATTTGGAAGACTCATCAGTACAGGTTGTTTTTACCTCGAGTTAGATCAAAATCCCGTTAACGTCTGCGCTACGATTGCAAAAGTCACCAATCGTGTCGACGTCCAAGTAAAGTAGCCGAGTCGGAACGCAGTCTCACGGAAGCCAAGTGGTGTTTTTTTGGAGGCCGGTTTGTTTTCTCCGGTCCCCTGAAGGCAACAGAAGACGTCTCTCGGTTTCTTGACATACACCACTTAGTAGCTTTTAAGAAACGCATCTCGGTTCCCCCCTCTGGGCTTGAGGTGGCATTCGAAAAAAAAAATGAAATAAAAAAAGTGAATGTACAGCATTCTTGCTTAAAAATCCCCACCTTCAAAGTCGATTTTACTTGCAATCAACCGAGGCGTCGGAAGCAGTAGCGCGCGCTCACATTTAAGTAGCCTTTGAAGAGAAGCCACGAAAACTTTTTTTTTCCGCCGTCTTGCCGTGTTTACTTTCTCAGAATTATTCACGGATGCTCCCCCCCCCCCCTCTCGCTTGTCGTCCGACGTCCAAGCCGAGCGTACAAATCCCAGCGCGGAGTGGTTAGCATACGCTAGAGTGAATTCAGCCCCATAAAACGCCCCATTAAACAATTATGAGGTTTCATAACGACGACGCCTGACCGTAAACGACGCTTGCAGTTGTTTTTTTGGTGGCGGAAGGTGGCGAGACCTTTCTGATGATGCCGTCCCCCCCAGTTTTCCGTGACCAGCGTCAGCCTTTTTTTTTTTACTTACCGTGATAGCGGACAACTCCGCCTAGCAACAAGTGAGCGGGCTGGGCCGGGTTTCGATCCGTGTTTCCCGCCCGCTAGTTAACTTGCGCCGTAATTGCAAGTGGTCCTCTTCGAAGTGCTAATGAAGCGAAATTAATCTCGACGTGTTATTCAAGGAAGAGTCTTGTTTCCCCCCCCCCCCCCTTTTCGAGTGGTTTTTGGGTAATCGTCAGCGGCCAAACATCATTTGCTCGGCGTCCATCGTCTGCCGCGTATCTCGTGTAATAAGCGCGAGGAAAATGAACACACAAGTCTTTTTAATTGACTCGTTTCCTTTTTTTGTGGGGGGGGGGGCAAGAAATTGCCTTACTATGTGCTTTTTTTTTTTTTTAATTGCTGCAGGATCGTTTGTCTGCGAAATGCTGCGGTGACTTGATTTTCCTCCTCCGTGTGTGTCTTTGGGTTTCTTACATGGGTAAAAATGAAAGGGGGAAATGTGTTGCTGTCAAGAGGGGGGTGGGGTTGTATGCCATTGTGACCTTCAAAAAAAAAAAAGGTCCTCCCACATGCCATGCGCTACACATCGGGGGTTGTCGCTTGTCGCTAATAAGGCCGCCGGGATGCCGACAACCACGCGTCACAAAGAAGGTCGACAGAGTTCAGCCCTCGTTTTAATGTCACGTTGCCATCGTGGGTCTCTGAGCCTCAATCAAGTCAAGTCAGTGGTCCTCCTCAAAACATCTGAAGGCCCGTCGACCACATGAGGAGGAATCGATAGAGGCGCGGGAGTCGACGGATATCATCCCGAAGGTCATTTTTCTTCCTACCCCACCCTTGGGGTTTCCCTCGTACGGGACCCCGTTAACCTTCCGGGGTGACCCTTGGTCCTCCTTTCGGGTCGCCTCATTTCTCTGCGTTGATGAGGGAGGACGGGGTCAGCTCTTATTTTTAATCCGCAACCGAGACGATCTTGTCATCCGTCGGGAAAGGCGATCCGGTCGCGGTTCAGGTCAGCGTGCAGGAGACGAGCCTCGGGGACGGCAATACAATTACATCCTGATAATCAGTGCCGCCTCAGCCAACGGCTCCTGCGATCGATGGCCGTTGAATTAGGGACGCCTCGGAAACCGTTTTACGGGTCGAACGCGTATTGATAGCGGTCGCCCCCCCCCCCCCCCCCCCCCCCCCAGAGCGTGTGTCCAATCGATGCGCTGTGTTTTACAGGCGCTAATGAAAAACAGGTCACGGGATGGCGTTGGGGGTGTCGCGCATTGGATTTGACGCTTCATTTTTCAATAACGACGCTGAAACCCTCCAAATCGTGGCACCCGTTCTTCTTATTTCTTCGGGACTTGTCGGCACTCCGGATTGTGAAGGCCCTCGACGGAAAGAGTTGAAAAGAAAAGCTCGCTCGTGCCCAATGAGCGGCGCGGTAAGGTCTAAATCCATTTCTCAGTCTTCACACAAATCCAAAGCGCCTGATGATGAATTCATTCATTCTTGCTCTTCTCAAATATTTCAGCAGCGTTGCATTTTTTTTTTTTTTTTTTTTAAACGACTAATAAGAGCAGCAGCACTTGACCCCTTTCAAGCATTTATTTGGCGCAAGGGAATGTTGCCGGTTTAAGGAGCTGATTGAAAAAAAAATAAAAAAATCATCAGCAAGTTGTGCGCGCGTGTGTGTGTGTGTGTGTGTGTGTGTATGTGCGTGTGTCACACCACATACACTCCCGCTGCCAGCAGTTCCGGCAATAGGCTGTGACACGCTGCCTTCTGCTTGGAGGTTCCAGGGATAAGTAGGCCCTCGCAGCATCTTAAATCCAGCGGGATTCTGCTCGAAATTAGCTGCTGTGTGGTGACATTTCATGCTACGAGCGAGGGGGCGGGGCTAAATGAATACATAGATCAGGGCTCAGCTCAGATGCAAGTTTCGAGGGTCTTATTTGTTCTTCTCCAAATAAGTGAACCACGCCGGTTTGCGTCGTATCACCGAGGATCGATCTGCACTTGCGTCTGCCCAAAACCCAAAGTCGAACGGACGCTTTTAATTTGAAAACCGAATGCAACGCGCGTTGCGGAATGAAGGAGACGTTCGACTCGGCAAACGGCACGCGCGCGCCTACTTTGAAAATCCAACCCCACGCTCTCATCTTAATCCTCCTCGGCGAGAGATAAGATCTGTTTACGTTTCCAAGCACAAGCCAAAGTGAAATGATTATCTCCCATGTTTGATCTCAAAGGGAATCGCCGAGATTTCTATTAGAATCCGCGCCTCGGTGTCACATTGTATTCACGCACGTTACTCCGAGGGCCGCGGTGAGCCGCTCTAATCCGGCAGGATGGAGAATGAAAAGTATTCCCGTTTTTTTTTTTTTTCCAATTCATCCACAGCAGTTTGGATGAAAGAAAAATGGCCGCCATCGCTGCATACAAAGTGCTGTACATGGAGCAACTAACATATACAACAGTAAAGCAACAAATCGTTAAACAAAGACGGTAGAAAGCGCCGACTAAGATTCAAAATGGAATCTAACACTTAGCTCTAAAGTTTACACAGCATTGTGATGGAGGTCAAAGATATTAAGCAGCAGCAGCACTGTTCAGGAACGCTGGCTAGCTCTCAAGATACTATTACAGCCAAACAAAAAGCCGAAACAAACGTTGTAGCTCGAATGATGTAGCTAGCAGCTAACCTCGTTAGCCTAGCAGGCCCACATAAACGTTAACTTCAGCATCGTTTAGCTAGCTACCTTCATTAGATTAGCTGGCTACGGCCTCGTGTTTGAGAGAACCTTTTTAAGGACACTGATTCCGATATTTCCGATAAGTAACACGATAATTGCAATCCGTAACCTTGGAAAATCGGTTACGTTGGAATTCAATAACTAGCTCGACGGAGCACATTAGCGTTTGATGCTCAGCTCTGCTCTCCAGACTGTCAAGGCTTCAAACGTTCACTCTGGTCTCCACCAGGGTGTGTCCAAAGCTCACCCTTCACGAGGCCATTCTTTCCCCTACTTAGTGGGACATTCCAAAAGGCTCACAAAGGTAGTCGAAGCCTTTTGGTGGATTGCGTCGGGGCCTGTGAACACCAAACGAAATGCGATCGCCTCATCTCGTCGCGTCCCTTTGACTTTTTGTCTTCATGTTGAACAAATAACCTTCGTCTGATTGGACACAGATGGGACTTCAGAGGTAGTATCAAACATTGCAAGTTCCCAGGTCGAGATCCTTTCAAAAGGATCGCAGTCGACAGTCTGGTGTGCCCCGTCGCTCTGCTGAAACAAGCAACAAATGGACCGCAAAGTGCTAATATTACCGTCCAAATGGCTCGGCTTCACTACGCGGGCCTCTCGTCTATCGGGCGGTTTTGCCAGATCCGTGCGGAGAGACCCTCGCTTGTTGGTTGATGTGGCGACGCTGTGATCAAGAGGGGCGTCGTCGGGGCAGGTGTCGGTCGGTCACTGGGGCGGTTTTGTTTCACGTCTGCGATGGGGAGGCGCCCCCACCCTCCCGACCTCGGGGACGCCTCCTCTCTCTCGCTTGATCCCACTTTTCCGAGATTTCCCGCTTATCAAAGGCAGCTCCCCCGCATATTGCGCGTATCGTTCTCATCGGGGGGGGGAGCCACTCGCGCAGCCTATTGCATCCGGTAGGCTGCAAAATAATAAAGAAATGCGCTCCGACGCGCATCTGCTTCCAATCATCCTTTTGCCATCAGCGGTTGCAATATTCAGATTTCATCAATCAAATCGGAGCATTCCCGTTAGGTAGGCTCGAGATGCATACTGTATGTTATTAAGGATGTGGTAACCATCCATATATGGACATGATGTGGCTGCCGGTTGAGAAATCTTGGCAACACGTATGTTTTTAAAAAAAACAAAAAAAAACTGTGAAGCAGATGGGGAACTGCATGTGCTCTTTGTCACTGTGGTTAGGAAATGGGTACATGGCAATCCAAAATGCATCATTCTTTTGTTAATGCAGTGGTGGGAAAAAAAAAAACAGTTGTGACATGTTTGTTTTTTGTTTTTTTTGTTTTTAAAGCCCCAATCTATCAAGCAAGCATTTTTGCACTGATATTCTCCCCGACTGGATTCAATATTTTGTTCACGTCAACAAACAACAGACTTTACTTTGGAATTTGGACTTTGCAGTTTGCGCCGCTGCAGTGGCGTCCCTCAGGGATCCTTCCCCGTCCCCCCCCTCGAATATGTCAAAGAGTTCGACCATGGCCGATTGGGTCACCGCAAGCCGTTGAATCCTTTCAGAAAAATGATTCCCCTCTATCGTGTTATGGAAATTAGCCACGGAAGAGGTCACTGATGGCTTAAGTGTGCAAACGTGTGCATGAACAGATTTGAAGGGCAACATGACTATACTTCAGCTGCCACTCGCTTGCAATTTAGGAGGAAACGGATTTGCCAGCCCAGGTGCCAGCAATTGCGCAGCGTTAATCTGATGTAGACTTTAATTCCGAGCCGCCCTTGAACTCCTTTTAATTTCGAGTCGAGTTTGTCGTCCGCCGCTGTTCGGCTGACGCGATGATCCGTTTCGTCGGGTTTTCTTCAAAGGCATTTCGTCTCACGTTCTACTATATTTCGACCCGTCGTGTTTCCGTTTGGCGTGCGTGTCCACGTTCCGTGTGCTTCGTAATAGGAATGTAAATAGCAAGTTGACTTTAACTCGTCCAAACCGGAGTATCATTTTGCAATGAGGCAATTTGGCAACGGGGTTTTCGGAGCCCAAGTTTTGCAAACACGATATATGACGAAAGTCATGAAAAAAAAAACACGCACAATGGATGGCGGCCTTATCTTGAAATGCATCCATTTTCTCAGGAACGAGAAGAGCCACTGCATTGCCCACCCCGCTTGGCTTTTGTTTCTCTTCCTTCTCATGCACTCCGGATTTTACCGCGCATGCAAAATTACATCCGCACATGCACGCAATCAACATTCTTTTTTTTTTTTTTTTCCTTTATCTGAAATAGAAACATGCAAAAGAGCGGCAGCGGCGGCGGCGGCATATGGTGCTCATTTCTGCACCAGTGGCTTAATGCTCTTAAGTTCAAGGCTTTGTTCGGCGCATCATTGTTTTTGAATGGGGAAGACAAAGCAGCTGCGCTGCTGTTCATTCGCAGGGAGGGGATGAAAGAAGCACGCAGCCATTGTTTTGGTCAAACTCGGAGGGGGGGGGGGGGAAAATGAGTGACAGGTAACAAAGAGAGGAGGCTCTGGACTTTATGTCGATGCGTCAGCGTTCAAAATGATGGACGCTTGTTTGTTGTTGTTGTTGTCGTTTTTGCTGCTTTCAAACGTGGCATGAGCGTGATGATCTTCGTGATGAAAGTACGCGATTCTGTCAGTCAAAGCTCATCGACACGTGATGTTTAAGCCGCTCGATCGTTGCTTTTGTTCGGTGAGCAAAACAGGAAGTCCAGAAAATGTGCGAGCGGTACTGCTGAAACTTTCTTCCTTCATGCAGAATAATAATTATTTTAAAAAACGTTTTGCTGTAGTTTGAATGAAACGAAGTGTAGTTTGCAACTCGATCCAGTGCTGGAGTTTAGCTTTTTTTGTTTTTTGTTTTTTTCCCCTCCTCTCTTCTGTCAGGGGGCGGGGCTTGAGTTGAGCTTGTATCATTTGTGCGTGGAGCCGAGGAGCGACATCAGACTGGCTGCCTCTACTTCTTCTCTCCTTCGTCTCCTCACACTCGACCCAAGACATCATGTCCCGTTACGACCCACAGGTAAGCGCCGCTCCCCGACTTACTGTGACGCATGCAAACCCGACCGCTGATTATTTTCCAAAAAGGTTCAGCAGTGCGCTCGCTGCGCGTCTTTTTGTGCAATCTGTCTGGCCCGTTAGCCGCTCCCTCCTTTGTGCGAACTTTTTTTTTTCACGACGAGCTTGCGCGTCACGTCACTCACGGAGGCTTTCGAATCTCATTTTTTTTTTGCAGCCGATTTATACAAAGTTAGCGATGGCGAGGTGTGGTTTGGAGTTTTGAGCGCACTTTGGCGCAAGCCTGGACGCGAAAGTAAGTCACTTGTGGTTTTACAGCATTATGCCACCCTGAAAACTTTTGTTTGTTTGTTTGTTTGTTTTTGTTGTTTCCCAACATGCATCTAAACACCCCAGTTGTCCTCCGGCGAGTGTAATAAGTAATCCGCATACTATATCTGGTTTCAAGGTAACACCTTCTTTGTGATCCCCTCACCCCCCCCCCCCCCGAAGCAAAACTGTCCCCTTACTTTGGCTGAACTTGAGTTGGCCTTCAAGTCTTTGATCGCAGCTTTGTCACACGCTAATATGTGTGAAATGTATGCACGGATGGAGTTGGGAGGAGGGGAGCTCGACTAGTGCCTTTGTCTCTTTTATGCTTTTTTTTTTTTTTTTAGGCCAAAGGCGCAACAGTGATTGGGAATGAAAGTATCTGACGAGAGAGAGAGAGAGAGAGAGAGAGAGAGAGAGAGAGAGAGAGAGAGAGAGCTGACGATGCAGTTGTTGTGATTTCGGCCAACATTACCCGTTTTGTAGTCAAGACCGAGACCAAAAAATTATGACTGAGGAGCATGTAAGAGTCATGAAAAGATGATTTTGATGGCAAAAGCATGCATTCGCTAATAATCGGCAGTGTAGCAATTTTACAGGGGGGGAAACAAACTATTTGAATGCTATTTTTAGTAGTAGTAGTAGTATATAGTAGTGTGTGTGCATATATGTACCTGAATCACCTCATTGCGTCTACTTAGAAATGTTAAAAAATATCATCCTTTCGGTCTTTCGTGACTAATTCTGCTTTAGATTTAACGTGACAAAAACTTTAAGGTGCCTGTAATGTTTGACTACCAAAGCCCCATTATTCATGTTCCATTGGTACATGGTAATCTTATCACAAAGAGACCCAATGCTGCCATCTGCTGGTCATAGTTGTTTCTCCCATCTATCTTAAAGACTAGACTTTTTTTCGCCACCCTTCCCCACAAAAAAAACATAGTTGACACCTATTTCCCTTGCTGGGGCTCCTCGTTAGCATTCCTGATGAAAAACGTTTCACATCAACACCGCTCAGAGAAGTACGGAACTTATCTGGGCATTTGAAAATTGCTTTCTATTACATAGCGATAACGTTTGAATTTGATTCGTTTTTCAACCCGACCATATTTTCCGATTTTTGTCTGCTTGCCAACTCATCCCAAACGTTTCAGCTAAGCGTTATATCCAGGAGTCAGTGCGAAAAAACTGTCATGATTGCCGGTTGGAATGCAGTCGTCACTTTGAGTGTTCCGTTTGTGTCGTCGTTTGACGACCTCAGTCGACTCCTTTTGAAAACGATTTCGACAGGAGCACACTGCGCAATAGCGCATTTATCATTGGATTGCAGTGGCCGGGAACTGCATTGCATCATACTGACAGCTGTTTCGAATAGTTTGCCACCGCTTGCAAACTCCCAACCGCCAAAATAAATCCGGTGAATGTGAATGTTCGTTATCTTTTGGAGGTTGTTGATACAACCGTTGTATTGGATCGCGCACTGGTTTGTGCAGGTGTCCCTAATGAAGCGTCTCGGCGAGCATTCCGCCAAGGGCTTCGAGTCGAACTCTTCTGCACCTCGCTCGACTTTACCTTCCACCACGGGGGTCCGCCTCACCTGTCACAGTTTGACGGGAAAATGTGTGTGCGCAGCAAGCAGTGTTGTGTAATTGTCAGAGTGCGGGCCAAATAAAATGCGGAGGTAATTGCGCGGGGTGATAACAGGACTTTGGCCGTGTTGGCGTTTGGGCCGGGGGGGGGTCAGGCAGGATGTCGGGAACATTGCCGTGCATTTCCGGACTGTGTGTGCTTGGAAGGCCTCCTGTTACTGTCCGCTCCCTCCGCCGTCTGATTCGAGCTATGTTAACAAAATATCGACTGTATACCCACAAGGCAGATCGGGTGACCCCCCCCCCCCAATCCGCCTCATTAACGTCATCCTCAACATGCGTCCACACGTGCAGCACGCACGTTTGATAGCGGAGCCCCTTAATCCGGCAGCGTATCAAGTTCCAAAGAAGAAATCGGGCCCTTTCTTACCGCCAGCGAGCAGCAGCAGCAGCGGCGGCGGCGGCTGCCAAGTGAAGTGGAATAGGATGGAAAATACATTTTTAATGTGCAATATGTTCTTCCCAAATCCACTTTCCAGTCGCTGCATGCAGACGCGCTAGGCAAACATACATCGCCCCCCCCCTCCCCCTCCCCCGCCGCAGGTGTCAGCACGATGAACCCAGGTTCTTCTCATTTCTCATTATGGACCAGTCCAACTATGTCAGCTACGTTTTCCTCTCTGTGACCCTTTTTAACCTTTCGCCCGCTCTCGATGCCGAATGTTTCTCGGGAGAATTTTGAGGCGCTGTAAAAAAAAAAAATGGAGTGCTGTGCAATTAATCGAATTCAAATCGCAGGGTGCTAGACTGCAGTTTTGGGGAAGAAAAAAAAGAAAACTGTAAACTTTGTTTACAGTGCTTAGAAGTGCATTCCAGACGTTTACATTATTGACGAAACAAATCGAAAGGATTAAGACACAGATTTGTTTGCGTGCACAGGGCAATTTGGACGACATTTTAAAAAATAAATAAATAATAAAATAAATAAAATAAAATGAACTTTTACAGATGATTTTTTTTTTTGTACTGATTCCGAATCAGGTTCTTATAATTAGAATAATAATTTTTATTATTGCAATCGTAAAATATGAGTTAAGGGTTGGGTTCAACGACTGGCGGATTTTTTTTTTCTGAAACGCCTTCTTCGCTATCAATGACAACACATAAAATCCAGGTTGCACAAACGTTGAAAGGTCAAACTTGAAAACAAACAAAGAAAAAAAGCAAACATAGCAAAAACCTCGTGTGCTGCAAAAAAAAACCACACAAAAATGTTGACGTCCACATCTCTGACATCTGATTGGTCGCCTCCTGACTGGCATTTTTGCCACACTTGTTTGGTCAAATATGGTGACCGAAACATGCATCATAAATCTGATATTGTTTATTGTAATACAGATTGATTGATCACTTCTTTTGTTCAAATCTGCATGAGAGGAGGACCGACCTTGCGGCGGAAAAAATCATCGCATATTAAATCGCAATATTGCGGGAAAAAAAGATCGGCAATGAAATTCGTTTGTAAATTGTTCAAATCAACTAGCCCCCCCCCCACTCCCCCGGTCTTGTGAATTGGATAGTATGTCATTTGAATGCCCTGCAACCAGAACCACACGGTTTGGACCCACAGACGGATCGGGAATAGGAAAAAGAAATCGTAACTGCCTAATTGCTAGCGAAATCGCACGAGGGCCTGAAACGTTAGACGGTGTTTAGTTAGGCCGTTGGAAAATACACCCGAAGAGCTTTGCAGATGTTTGTGATGTGTAAATTGTGTTACTTGAGATTTTAAGCGCCCTTCCCTTGCCATGAGATTCCTCCCCCCCCCCCCCCCCAGTGTAATTTTGCTTTCTTTTAGTTTTTTTTCGTCACGATGCAGCCACGCTGACGTTGAATAATGTGACATTTTTCTACAATTGGACTCGTGCTGTCCCAGGGTGAAGGAGAATGCCAGCCGAGCGGTGGCCTGTTGCAGCAGAGATGGCGCAAAACTGACTGAATTTTAATGGAACGTTTCCCATCCTGAAGAACCGCCTCACCAATTCAGATGCAACTTTTGTTTTTAACGATTGAACCAATCATCTTTGATATCAACCTTTCGGGGGGTTTTTTTTTTTCCCCTGTCTTGAAAGTAGATGAAGCCGAGCCCCATTGCCTAATAAGCAGCGTTGGTAATTGGCGCGCTAGCCCGCCGTCTGCTCGCCGCCAGATGCCAAGCGCCGTCAGAAGTTTGCAAGCGGTGAAACGAGACATTTGTAATGCTTTTCTTGATTTCTTTTTAGTAGGTGCTGATTTCAAGGCAGTAGCGCGTTGTTTCGCAAAAGGTGAAAGACTTTCTTCAGCACATGTCAGAGCGTTTTTTTGCGGATGATTGATTGAGTGGGAGCGAGGTCAATTCACCAAAGCGGCCCTTGTGATGTCATCCCGCTATCGTGCGTGTTCATTCCCCAAAGCGGCTTTTTGGGGAGAAATACTGCACAATTTTCGACACGAGCATTTTTGCCTTTGGGCTTCTTCTCATCTGATAAAACAAGCACAGGAAATGTCTCTGTTAGATCTGATTGGACTCGTGCTTTTCTTTTGTCCTCCCGGCGGGACCGCGGACGTGCACGGCCCCGCTCTGTGGAAGCAAGCTCGGCTCCCCCCTTCCGTTCCTCACCTTCGCCGCCGTTACACCCTTTTGTGTTTTTAAATTCGCGTACTTGACTTCACTCTCTCACTGTCGGCCGATTGAGAGCATTCTGACTCATCAAGATTATGTTATGCCAAGATCTTAATACATTTTTGTGGTAATCGGCAGTAGAAAATAGGTTGGTTTCACCCAAATCACCTATTTTGGAACAAAAACGCAGGAAAAAAACTATTTTCACACAATTAGTAGTAGTAGTATTTGGTAGCGTGTGTGTGCATGTTTGTGTATACGTCGTGCCATGCATGTTTGTCTTTACATGACGCCATCCTTTCGACTTCAAAGTTGAATAATATCTCATCTTTTCCTTCTTTTGTGGCACTTTCGTAGTAGATTTAATGTGAGCGACCACAGGTTGGATACCACAGACATCCGCCATGTTCACAAGTGCCCACGTTGTTTTGATACAAGGTGACCTCATCCAAGGCTGCCAGACACTGGCCACAGTTAGTTCCCCCCCCCCCCTTTACTCCCCCCAGCTTAATGATCAAACCAGAGTTGGCCCAGAAGTTTCTGCGCCCATTCCCACAAAAAAACTCGCTCTGATGTTGATGGCATTCAAGCAGTTGAGAAAAACGTTTTATCGTCAACTCATTCTGTATGTCGATACTTCCATGAATTTTCCAGTCACCCCTGCCCCCCCCCCCCAACCCCCACCCCGCCTTCAGCCTCCCGAAACCAAACACGCTTGGCCTATCAGGAGCCTGTCCACTCTTCTGTTTTAAAAGCCCGTATTTTCGGCTCGATGGGGAGTTAAAGGAGCGTGGAGGTAATAGGGTGAGGTAAATCTCCAGGATGTGTGTGTGTGTGTGTGTGTGTGAAAAATACCTTTGAGTGTAAACACATGATCAGTGAGGTCATGTGTTTACACAGCGAGCAAGGTTAACCGCTCGGAGTTGCACAAAGACAAGAGTGCTGGAGGGGGTGAGGGACAGACAGGCCAGTGTGCGGGTCGCTAATAGGCTTGCTGGATTTATGCTGGTGGTTTATACGGAGGTTAGATGTGTGTGTGTGTGTGTGTGTGTGTGTGTGTTGGCTTGGCGAGTGTGAACGACATGTTGGACGCCCGCCATACTTGACGTGTGAGGAGTGACATCATACAGATAAAAACAATCACCTTGTCCTTAAATGGAGCCGACTTCAAAATCGGCGTGTGTACCTTGGAAGAACTCCCCCCCCCCCCCCCCCCAAAGCATTTTCGGGGTTCTCTTGACGTGCCACTGCCCTCTTGAGACGAACGAGGTTGTCGGTGGAAGTGATTAAGACCGAAGATCAAAGCAGTTTTAACAGTTGTCATTTCAAACGAGTGGGACCGAAGTGGTACCGAGTAGCCTTGCCGACGTGGAGAAGCTGATAAGAATACAGTGAAACTCCTCTACAATGAAATCTACATGGGTGAAAATACCCCCTAGTGTGAAAAAATCTTCACGCATTAACACCACTCCCACTTTCCCGTTTCAAATTTGCTACAGTGAAAAACCCCCCTGTTGTGAAAAATTTCTTGACGCAAACATGATTTCGTTGTAGAGGAGTTTCACTGTATTCATTGAAAATCAACAAGTGCGGGGCAGAGGACAGCAAAATCGAATCACGCATCGAATCGATGATGGCCATCTGACCGCTAAATTGAGGATGCGGGAAATTCAGGCTGGATTCTATCCTGTTGTGGTTTTGGTGGATGAATTTCACCCTCTATTGGTGCCGTTTGTATTTTGTCTCCCCGCATTCTATTCTGGTGTCTGGCAAGGGCATCGGGGGAGAGCAGAAATATGGCTTTGGAAAAGCATTTTAATCAGACGGCGCTGCGCAAAAGGGGCGAGGTTGGCATGGGAGATCTCTTTACCTCATCAGGGCCCTGCCAGTGGTGATTGGAAGAAACACTCAGTCAGGTTTTATTGAATAACCCGAGCCCGCCACCGGAGGGGCCGCACTGTAATAGAGCGGCTCGATAGCCGGCGAGGTGACAGCCAAATGGTCCTTATTAAACGAAGGGCTGATTCATATGAGGTGCCCCGCCTGTAGTTGATTGAACCTGCTTGGTGGCTGGCCGGCTGTTGGGCTTGAACGCTTCTGTCGCTCCCAATATTCAACAAACGAGATGCATTGCACAACATCTGCTCAAATGCACTGGGGTTTTTTTTTTGTTGTTGTTGTTGTTTTGAAAAGAACAAAAGAGGAATTCTGCGATGAACAAATCACAATGCGGACCTAATCGGTTGCCAGCTTCCATCAACAATGAGCGCTTCAGGAACAACAGCGCTGAACGAGGTCAGGGCGCATTGAGCCGGGACATACCTCTCCTGTACACAAATCGAGCATGACGTCTCAACAGAAGAGCAGCGAGGATTAATTAGCCACCGCATTTAGACTAGTGGCTCCTTCTCCTCGGATTAAAGATGCCACATGTCACGCAAAGGAGATTCAAAACAGATGAGTGTTTTCAAAGTCGAGCCAAGACGGCAAGGACCTTCCTCCCAAGTCACCGTGTAATGACTCCGTCTTGAATGCTATCAGCTCCCCAAAAAAAAAAATCCCACTATGGAGCTTTATTGGCTTGACTGAAAAATACCCCGCAGATGGGACAAAATGTGCAGGACTCTTGCATGCAAACATGGCGAACGAACGTGATTGGCTGTTGCAGATAAGACTGGTTGCGACGATCAAATAAAATAATAAATAAAACGTGACTTTTCGAAATCTTAGCCATCGGCATGGTGGGTACCGAGCGACATACAACACAGCCCGGCTTTCTTAACCGGCTGGATGGATCATTAGTGAACTGTGGCTGTCCGTAGGCACTTTGTTGTGTTCTCTGAATGTACACTCAGTGGCAGTGTTACGATAAAAATACTGTTAAACGCTACTTGATTGGGGGGGGGGGGGTGATAAATATCTCTCTATATTTAGAGATATGATCCCCGCATTGCTCGTGACAGCCACTTGGGAGAGCAACTTGGAAAATGGAGCCTTATGAGTCCAGGTTCGACATAATGATGACCGGTAATGGTGCCAAACTGGGCACTGAGGCTCCCGATTGGCTGGAAATGAAATAGCCGTCAGTCAACATGACTCTAAATAAACACAAGGTGGGCGGAGGTTGGAGAAAAAACGGCAGGTATGCGTTTAGGGGCCCCCCGTGTATGTGTTTCACTTTTGTATTTGAAAGCAAAAGTGATCCTGGTGGAGGCGGCGGCGGTTTGGAGCTAACCGAACCCCCCGTGGACCGTCGCCCGAATGGATGGACCAACTGCACTTTGGGATTTATTCCCCCTTTCGCTCTGCTGCTTTGTGAACCAAATCTCATTTCCAGTTCTGCCATCCGCTAAAAAAAAAGCGGCGGGCAACCACCTCGGCGGTGCGAGCAGCCTCCGAACAGCGCCGCTCAATTATTTACAATTTCATGGCTGTCTGAGATACGCGTTATTCCAATAAATTTAGGAATTAGTCGGCTTAAACACCACACGTATATTAGCCGCGAACGCTGAATTTGATCCTCGATTTAATGGTAAATACCACATCATGCTAATGGAATTGAAAGATGATTGGGCATTCCGGGGTGCTAATAGACTGGCGTCGAAAAGTAGCGCCCGCGTGTTAAGGGAAGAAATGGCCCCGGTGAAGCCGCTTGACGTGTTTCAATTGAGATGAACTCGGCGGCCTCCCCAAGTTATCGACGACAGGCGGTGCCGTGAAAGAAACAAAAGACAGAGAAAGGGAGCTTTTGTGATTTCCAATGGAATTCCCACCCCATAAATGTGAACAGCGGGGCTGATGTGAGGGTCTGCGGCCCTCGCACCGGTTGGTCGCTTTGTCCACTAAAGTGTCGGGAACAATGAGTGGGCAAAAACACACCTGCGGTTTCGGGTGACATGTGAATACTCGTCAATTACAGAACCTTGACGCGGAGGGACCGCTCTCGCCGACCACTGTTTGGCGTTCTAATAAGAGCAAAGCGGAGCCTATGCGCAAACGATGCTGCCGATGACACGCCTGGAATGTGTTTTCTGGACGGCAAAGTCGAGCGCTCTTCTCTAAGACAAACCGGATGTGCCGTTTCAACCAAGGTGTGTCAGTTTTGCTTCCCGCTGGGCGGCCGAGCCGTACTTGGAAAGTGATGGCACACAAGTCACGTAGTTCAATGTCATTAAAAGAACTATGGCGGCCCATTCAATTCATTTTGGGGCCGCGCGCTGTTTTCGCTAGATAGTGTCTATTGTGCTATGACGGGAATAGATGGGAATGGCATGCATCACGGGTCAGGACACAAATGAGGGATGCGGCGGTGAAGTGTGGTGCCATTTTTTTTTTTTTAAATCCCATTATTGTACGAGATCCCTGCTGATTGCAATTCAATTATACATACATTTATTGCAGGAAATATGAGTGTGTGTGTGAGTGTGAGAGAGATAATGTCACAATGCTCACAGGCATAAATATTTTTTATCCTCTGCAAAGTGAATACTATTACTGCCGTACTGAGAAGCCAAGAGGAGCTGGGTCTCCTGTATATCCGTATGTGTCTTCTACTGTACTATTACTGCCGTACTGAGAAGCCAAGAGGAGCTGGGCCTCCTGTATATCTGTACATGTCTTTGACTGTACTATTACTGCCGTACTGAGAAGCCAAGAGGAGCTGGGTCTCCTGTATATCTGTACGTGTGTCTTCTACTGTACTATTATTGCCGTACTGAGAAGCCAAGAGGAGCTGGGCACTCCTGTATATCTGTACATGTCTTCGACTGTACTATTACTGCCGTACTGAGAAGCCAAGAGGAGCTGGGCCTCCTGTATATCCGTACGTGTGTCTTCTACTGCCCCCTAGGTGGCCGAGGCGTACGCGACGCCATAAGCAGCGTATGCGCGTTGAAGGAGAGAGAATGAAACTGAACACCCGACCCGTTTGTCACTCTTCTTTAGTGACATCATTATTCTCCATCTTAACTCCAAACAGCGTCATGGGATCCACTCTCGGCGTCCACTGTGAGTAATCGAGCCTCTCGGTCCAGTCGTCTTGCTCGCCGCCACCGCCCCTTAATCCCCTGCTATCTCTCTCAAGGAATGCAGCCCCTTATTTTGAAAAATACCTTGTCATGTAATACCCTTGAAAAGCAGCCTCGCAGCACAAAAAAAAAAATGGTGGTGGGGTGGGGTGGGGGGGGGGGGATGACATTCCACCGTGTGATTTAGTGACGTGTGTTCAAACGAGATGAGAGAAATAAAGATTGATGACATTTTTGGAGGGATTTAAACAAATATGTTCTCCGTGCAAATGACTTTTTTTTTCTTTTTTTTTCTTTGCGGGTTTGCACTTAGCTGTCATTTTTGCAATTGGCTTCCAGTGTGTGTGGCGCGTTGCGTCATGCTTCGGAGTCTCATGTATGTTTCCATGTAAGGTACGATGGGAGGATGTTCTCTCTGTGTGGTTTGACTCTGCAAGATAAATCATTTGGCTGCTGGTGTCCCTTCTTTTTTTTTTTTTTTTTTTTTTTCCCGGGTCGTCCAATGTGACTCAAAAATGTGGCTCTTGCAGGAAACAGAATGCCAGAATTTTCACTTTTCCAGCGTGTCTACGACGTACCCACAGACTCATTTTCATGTGAGCCCTTTTTTGCCGTCTTTGTGGCTTCTGTTCATACTTGGGATACTTTTGAGTTGCCTGGTTATGAGACAAAAACACACAGCCCTCAAGAGTTTCGTTTTTCGCCCTGAGCGGAGGTCGCTTGGCTTCCATTTCGCTTTTGAATCTTTTTTCCATTGGGATTGGGCTTTATGTTGTCGTCAGCTGGATCAACTCCCATTGGCAGTAGCAGTGCTGGGTTTAAAACCGACCATATATCAGTGCCTGCTTAGACCGGCATCCGTGGCCCGCTCACGAGTCGCAGATTAATGTCCCATTGAGGAGACGCAGATTCCTGGCAGCGTCTCATTTGTTCCGATACAAGGCAGGTGTCCAAAGGACGCCAGCAAAATGACAATAGCTTGAAAGTTGATGGGGGGGGGGGGGGTTGTTTTGTTTTGGGGTTTTTTTAACGACTGCTGCTAATATTAGCAGTTTTGACTCCATTTTAATGGTGTATTGAGACGAGCCCCAACTTAAAAAAAAATATATGTATACAGTCAAACCTCGGTTTTCGTCCATAATCCGTTCCAGAAGGCTGTTCGAAAACCGAAATTGTTCAAAAACCGAAACGACGCTCTTTTGAAAATAAAAATGTTGACTGAACACGCCTGCTCACAATGGAAAGCAACACGAGGAAGCGTCACTTCCTCGTGTAAGGAAGGCGAGAGGAGGAGTCAAATGGTGCATTCAAGTGCGCTCAGTTTGTTCGAGAACCGAAATTTGTTGGTCATCCGAGGCATAAAAGACTCGAAGTTTTTGGTCGAAAACCAAATTGGTCGAGAACCGAGGTTTGACTGTGTGTATATACACACAGTACTGTGAAACTCCTCTACAACGAAATCTACATGGGTGAAAATCCCCCCGAGTGTGAAAAAATCTAAATGCATTAACACCATTCCCACTTTCCTGTTTCAAATTTGCTACAGTGAAAAACCCCCTGTTGTGAAAAACATCTTGCTGCAATCATGATTTCGTTGTAGAGGAGTTTCACTGTACATACATACAGTCCCCCTCATCATGCCGATGACTTTGTGACATCACGAGACCAAGACGACGCCGCCATTGATTAACAGTGCATACCTCGCCATTGTGATGCTTCAAACACGATGTTCCCAGAGGGTGGTGGCCACTGAGCTTCAAGTGTTCAAGCAACAAGCTTGCAACCCCCGAGACCCAGCGAGCGGGGACGACGACCCACAGACAGGTAGACGGCAGAAATTCAAACGTTGACGTCAAGCTAAGTTCGATGTTAGACTATAGTTCCTGAGATTGAGTTCTCTTGAATTATTATTCCCCCGAAAAAACATTTTTCAACATGTATGTTTATGTACATGTTATTTGAAGTGTAAAGTAACTTTTTTTAATGCTAATTATTTGAACATGAAATTCATACGAAGAGGTGTCGGAGGGGCACTTTTGACTTCCCCCCCCCCTCAGGATAATTCTGTGTTGCGCATGATGAGAATCAACAGAATACCATGTTGGAACATGGAAAACATTGGATTTATTCTCGCTTTGTTGTGCGGTTGCATCACCGGCAGACATCCCAGCTAATTGGATCCACGCTTCTTTGTGAAGTGTCTGCAGTCATGTTTCTAACTTAAGCGGATGACTTTGGCCTTTTTTTTGGGGGGGGGGGGGTTGGAATGTAGCCTACCAGGAGTGCGACTTTCCCGATGAAACGTCTGCGCGGTGAAATAATCGGCGTGTTAGCGGTGACGCGCGTGTGCGTGGGTGTCCCGGCGGCTCCAGCGTGGCCATCAGTCACGCAAGCATTGAGTGGGAGCCAAGTCCAGCCACTGTAACGTTGAGTGTGAGGGCGCCGCTATCGCGCTATGCACACAGCAAGCGAGAAAACGTTTTCTTTTTTTTTCTTTTTTTCTTTTTTCCCCAGTTTGGTTACGGGAAAGGCAGCATTTTTTTCCTTCCATATTTGGTCATATGGACGAGCAGCAGCAGCAGCAGCAGCACAGCACTCGTCTTTTTCGTGCATTACAAACATGCTGAGTTTGTGAGGGATTTGGATGCCTTTTCGCTTTGCAGTTTAGCAGGATGCAGCATGCTTATAAAAAGTCCAAAGTTGGCACTTTAGATGATATGAGCAATTGGAATCCGGCTTGTCATGCAAATGTCCCTCCTTTCGAGAGAAAAAAAAAAAAAAAGAATTTGAAACGTAAACATAAGTATAAAAGTCGTTAGCTCTCTTTTTGGCAGCACTTTATCTTGGGGAATTGGATTAGCAGTTGACCTTTGGGATTTATCATCCTGGCCGCTTTCCCGTGGCGCTTCATTGTGAGACGAGCAGCAGCTGGGATTAATTAGATTTTTTTTTTTTTTTTAAAGGGCCAAATATTTGTATTTTAAATGTTCTGTTGGAGAACGGCATAGGGGATGGGGTGGGGGGGGGGGGGGGGTGATGGACATGCTGTGTTGGCGCACTGTTTGTACTGCAATTTGAGTGTGACTTTGCTCCAAGCGCGCCGTCGGAAAACCTATAAAGAGTCGGTGGAAGCCGGCGCAGGTGTCTTGAGCTGCCTTTTCAGATGTTTCGCAAGAGCAGGTCGTCACTCACGCACCCAAACGATCTGACGAGAGGAAAATGACGGAATGAGCGGCGCGTGACAGCGTGCGCCCCGGTTGCGGTCAGTCGAGCGGAAAATCAAACAAAAGATTGCAAAACGGGAGGCCTCCAGATTCTTTTGGTATCAATCAAGTTGCACTTTGCTTTCCAAACGCGAGGATCTGTCATGAGGGAAGATAATGGCGGTGATAGCTGTCACGAAAGAACCATTTTGGTTTAATTTTTCTAACTTTTTGGGCCGTTAGTCTGGTTGCAAACTAGCCAATGTTTTCTCGTTAATGCCAATGAAGTGTTGCCAGGCGCACTTTCGAGTGATCTCACTTCCACATCGCTCACCAGACCTTAAATGCGTACTGTACACTCATTTGTCGTCATAGTTACCGCCTAATGTGTGGATGGCGACCCCCTAGTGGACAGAAACGGCTGCACCACACATGCACATGCTGATTCGGGATGTTGGATACCACTTGTTGTTTTCAGATCGAAACCATTTTGAGTACAGTGAAACTCCTCTACAACGAAATCTACATGGGTGAAAATACCCTCTAGTGTGAAAAAATCTTCATGCATTAACACCATTCCCACTTTCCTGTTTCAAATTTGCTACAGTGAAAACCCCCCTGTTGTGAAAAATGTATTGCTGCAAACATGATTTCGTTGTAGAGGAGTTTCACGGTACTCATTCAGATTTTTTTTATGTCTTTACCTTGAGTATCGGTTTCCAGTATCGGCGGCCTGCATGAGTACCCGATACCTTACGATAAGGCCAGTATCACCCCGATCCCGATGGTTGGTATTAATGCATGCATTCATTTTGGCAATAAATTGTCAACAAAATATGGAGGCGCAGCTGCTGTTTGGCTGCCGCTTTGCAATCTTTCGCCTGATCGATTCAGCCGTGACGCGTCTGCACCGTTCATCCCGCTGGCGCATCATGCAGCCTGTCGTCCACAAAACGTACAATATATCCGAGGTATTCCGCTTTCAAGTGTGCGTAGGAGTGTGTGTGCGTGCGTGTGTGTGTGTGTGTGTGTGATTCACTTTCACACTGCCAGGCCTTATACAATATGAAACATAGTCTGGGAATGCAGGAGTCTCATTTTTCCTCCGCGGATGGAAACTTTACATCTCTCCGCCTTCTCCGTTTTCCCTCGTTGCTGCTGGATTAGTCGGGGTAGTTTCGGTTGATTTCGGCGTGTGCGGTCAGCTCGGCAGTCAACCCCAAAGGACAGCCCCCAATTCAGTGCATTTCTTTCTCTTCGCCTTCGGTCCTGTGTGAACACCAGCGGAGATGCGCCCTCGCCGGGGGGTCGAAAGCGCTCTTTTTGGGTTCGCGTGGAAGTTTGCGAGCAGGAAGCAGATGGTATTGAGATCGAGCCGAGCCGTTGTTGCGTTTGGCCGCCTCGCCGCGGCGTTGACAACGGAACACATTGTGCTTGATTTTCACGCCGTGGCGCTTATATGCAGACGGATGGAGTAGAGGGAATGTGTGTAATCCCCTGTGTGTGCAATATTATCCGGGCGATCATTACAAAAAAAAAAAAATAATAATAATAATCCAAGTGCCCCTTCATATTTTATCTGCGTAATAGCGAGCAGTTAAAGGATAAGCTTCGGTCGTCAGTGCCAAGACTACCCTTTTTGGTTCATATATTTGTAAATCTGACACTAAAGGAGTCAGTGCCTCACCAACCATGAACCTCACCGCACGCCACTGGGAGGCTGCTGCACAGGTGGCAAACCCGAGGCCCGTGAGCCAGAGCCCCGGCCCTCCGTGTCGTCTTCCGTAGCCTTTGGACGTACCGTCAAATCTAACGTTGTGACTAATATTTGTTGTCAAAATGACGCACAGACACCCTCAAGTGGAGTTTTTTTGCTCCGCCGCCATCTTCCTCTGTTGTACCGTCAGGAGACGCCAGTGCGGCGCCTGCAGAAAACATTTACACAACTCCAAACTGTCTCTGGAGCTTCTGCCAAAACAGCTGTTCATCTTCAGCGCCTCCAGGCACGCATTAAGCCTATCGCCGTCTTTTTTTCCTTCCCCTCGCCGCTCTTCCTCCCCTCTCCGACTGCGGCAGCCTTATCTGCCGTACGATCGTCTCACGATAACGACCTAATGACAAAATACTCCGCATTACCGCTACATCTTACGACGTACGACGTCTGCTCCCCTTTTGCTAGCGTTACTTATTGAACGCCGGGAGCGGGTCAGGGCGGCTGACGTTAGTCGCCACTTCAAAAATGTCTTCGCGGACAAAAAAAAAAAAGGCGGGCTACGGGGTCAGGGCTTTCGCTCCCGTGCCACATAATTGGAATGCCTGCTTTCACCTTCACGCCAAAAATAACTCGCTTTTAACGTGAACGTATAGTAAGTAGCGTGTAGCCGAGAGGAAAGCGAGTATTTTATCGCGGCATCGTCGTCATGACTTTCGGAATATTTTTCGTACCTGCGTGACAGTGAAGTCAACCGTTGGTAAACGTGTCACCGTCGGAGAATAGAGAGGCACGGCGGATCGATCCAGATTTCAGGTCAGTAGGGCGCAGGTCAGCCGAACTTGAGCATGAAAATCCGTCGCCGACTTTGCACTTGGAGTCTTCCTTTGCTTCCTCTCATTCCGTTTCTGTTCTATTAGCTTTGGTAGAAGTGTGGGTGGTCCCTCTGGTGCTGAGCACCATTTTACACACATACGCATCTCGCGGAGGCCCTTTTTATGCAAGCCAGAGGCTTCCCTTCCCCCCTTGGGCCCTTTGCTTAGCACTTTTCCATTTAAAAGCCAGATATTCTTCGGAGATTGCATTTATTCGGTAAACGTTTTCAATGTATCATTCGTTAACCGTCGCAGCCCAAATACTTATTTGATATTCTCGTCAAGTCCTGCTCTACGATTCGTTTGTGTCGGCTCTGTTGATGGACCTTATCTGTTAGTCGTTAAATTCTGAACCATATTTCATTTCGAGACATTCCGCGGGAAACTAATGTAGTGTGTCTCCCTCGGCGCCCCCCCCCCCCCTGCGTATATGGCGACGTGTATGATTAGACTGGTGCTGTTTGGAGGCCTTGTCACTTGTACTTAGTGTCCTGGTCTCTTGCTAATTACGGTTGCATGCGTCGCCAGTGCTAATTGGCCCTTGCCCACAGTCACAGACGACGCTATCTTCACATCCAAATATAGAGAGTGAATTACTGCACTGTTGTGAAATCCACCCCCCCTAGTTTCGGTCTTGCGTCATAGTGAGGAAAACAGTCTGTGCTTACTGTACTTAGTAGTGAGGAGCTACAGTGAAAAGATGCTTGTTGTCCCTTTTGGTCGCCTGAGGAAAATGTGTGTTTGGTAAAAAAATGACAGGGAGGGCTGCGCCGTTGTGGGAGTTGCCATTGACGACTTTAATGGCGGGAAAATCAAATGCATTAATACCAATGTGCTGTCTATGAAAATAGAGCCCGGGGGTATGAGTTTCTCGTCTGCAGGGAAAAAAAACGAATTCGCCGTCTCTGTATGGCAGCCCGTCCGTCTTTAGGCCTAAATGCGATACGCGTCTTAGCTCCCGGGGAAAAAAAAGCAGACAGAAGAAGAAGCCGAAAGCAACACCGGAAATGTAGCTCGAGAGCCCAGTCATGTCCGCGGAGAGCGTTTTTCTGGGTAAACAACACAGGAAGTCTTCACTGTGCCGATAGAGAGGGGGAGGGAAGGAGACGGAAGGAGGTCAGTGAGGGATAGAAGGAGGGAGAAGAAACAAGAAAAGGGGAAGGGGGGCAGGAGTTTTTGTCGTCGGCTGCACTGTTTGGAGGAGACAGCTGATGATATGCCACTGGTGTAAAGGAAAAGACTACCGATGGCTCGTTTTCTGAAGGTACTGTCTGATCCTTTTTGTTCCGCATCGCCATGTTGTACCTGAATGGACCCTCTTGCCGCGACTCCGCCCCCCCGCCGTTCTCCCGAATGCACCCTTGTCTTTTCCTCAAGTGCTTAATGAGTCTGTTTCAATCCGCTCGGCCGTGCACTTCCACTGCACGGCGGCTGAGCAGAGATCATAGACAACGGATGACGCTCGGCCTGGCAGCTCCTGGGTGGTCTCCCCCCCCCCCCCGCCCAACCCTTGTGGGTGTTTTTTGGGAAGAATGCTTTTAACATCCTGTGGTGACTTTTCTGCCCGGTGTCGTCCATTCTTCTCGTCCTCGCCGTTGGCGCCGTCTTTCCAACACTGATGTCGAGTGGAACTTCGGTTTGGCGCACTGGGGGGGGGGGGGGGGGGGGGGGCTTAGCGTCACCTAAAAAATTCCCAGTACGGTATAGAACGGGGGTCGGCAACACGCGGCTCCAGAGCCGCATGTGGCTCTTCAGCGACGTCTAATGGCCGCCACATCGATACGTGTTTTAGCCTGCTCTAGTCTACTAGTCTTGATTTATTAATTTTTTTCTATGACGAGAGCAGCGCAACCCGTAAACGTGACTCCCGTTTGCTGGCACGGCTGGCGGCCCGATTCTCAAACCGACGGACTGAAAACGGTGACTTTAGACTGAATGAAAAACTTTTGACACTTTTTTTTTGGTCACTTCCCAGGGTACAATCATGGATGAAATGGACTTTGAGCGGCGCCGGGAGCTGAGGAGGCAGAAGCGGGAGGAGATGCGTCTGGAGGCTGAACGGTAAGGACCCCCCCCTAACCCTCCCAGGTCTTGGCGTTTTCTCCGAATGTAGTCAAGCCCCCCCACGAGTATTCCGAGCGGTGGCCTTTGCTGGATCAGAGCCAGCTCGCAGGGCGCTGTCACGTCGGATCTTCCCACTTAGCGAGGAATTCCTCGGGCCGTGTTGCGGAGCGAAGCTGCTTGTCAAGAGCAACCTCGTCTGATGCCGATGCCAATTTGGAAGAGAACGGCGCCAGTGTTGTTGTAAAAAAGCTCAAGGCCTCCTTGAGGTCTTTTTAAAAGCATAGTTTGGCAAACATCGCCCCCCCCCCCCCCTCCACACACACACACACACACACACAGCCTGGGTTGTAGAAGAAGGAGAAAAAAAAGTTTGATAAGCAATCAGATAAGCACCCAAAAAAAAAAAAAATCCTCATGAGTTGCGCAGCTTTCAGCCACTTAGGGAAGAGTTTAATAAAGATGCGGATTGATACCAGCCAAGGTCTTTTGGTTCCGTGACAAAAGTGGGCCAAATAATGAAAAACACCTTTTCAAGGGGTCAAGTCTTCCTTGTAATGCGACGCACGAATGATTGACATTGAGGTTAGGAATGTTTTCAGGGACAGAGTTGGATGCTTTGGATCGTAGTAAACATCACATTTCGACTTGGCGGGAACATGCTCGAGTAATAACGCTGCTTGGCAGGTGACGCGGGGCTCCTGTTATTGATGAAAAAAAGGGGGGGGGGGGGGGGATTACATATCCACACTGCTTCCATTTTTTGCCAAGATTGCAAACCATATTTACACGACCTCCCCAGGTTGGACGCGTTGTCGCGTTGGAAGGCTTCGGATTCCGCATTAGTTTGAGTGCGGCCATTCAATTAAGCGCCGAGGGCGTTTGGATCCGACGATGAAGGTTTTGACGAAGGCCATGCGCTGTTCTGGAGCCAAGATTTTGCTCCGCTGTCTTCTCTCCGAGGCCCGGTTGTAAGACAGCCACCAAAGTACAAAGTACAGTCTCAGCCCGTCGATTTGTCTCTGTCACTCGCAACCTACGCGAAAAGCCGTCAGTCATCAGTCTGCTTCTGGACCTCGATGGGGAAACGGATTACATTTCCATGTATGCTAACAGCAATGGCCGTTAGCACCGTTAGCTAGCCAACTTAGCATAGCATCGATTACACTTGTGTGGAGCACAACGACCGTTAGCATCTGCTAGGCAACAGATGCTAACAGCAATGGCCGTTAGCATCTGTTGCCTAGCAGATGCTAACGGTCATTGTGATTAATAGCGCAGGCGGTCTTGGTAAACGGCAACATATAAGCAGTGACGTTCGGACAATTTGCGATGATGTCATGACGTATCTCCTACTTGAAAAGCAATCGCGTTCTTCCGAAAAACGTATTGATCACCAACTAAGAACAGCACTGACAAGCGGCAAGTTTTTTTTTGGGGGGGGGGGGGGGGAAAAGTGGTGTTAGTGAGTAATGGAGCTGCACCACTTGGATTTTTTTTGAAATATGGCCGCACTAGAGTCCAATATGTCTCGTTGCGCAGAACATTTTAAGGGCCTATGAAATCTAAAGTGGCATGCCAGATTTCAAAGAAAGGCCTTGTCTTCACTTTCCTTTTTTGGAAGTTTCTGGAAGCTTTTCCTTTCGCTCGTTGGTCTCCATCCCACGGTGCTGTCCCGCCCCCTTTTTTTGGGGGGGGGAGAGATGTTCCACTCCTCCATCTCTCGCTCTTCACTGGCAACATCCTCATCCTCCTCATCTCCTTTTTCCCAGCCAGCTTTGGCCCCTCCCCTTGCGCATCAGCTCGACGCCCCCCCCCCCCCCCTGTTTAGCTTGTGATCTCATGCTTCCATTTTCATCTCCAGCCCTTCCTTTTCTTTCTCTCACCACTTCTCATCCTCTTCCTCTTTCCCCGCCGCCCTTCCACCTGTGCCATTCAGGAAGGGCTGAAGGAATCGACGCCCATCCTCCGCCAATGACCCCGACCCAATGCGAGCGCTTCCAAATATGGTCTGCTTTGGTTCTGACAGGAAGTGAAAATGCCCAAGGCCACGCCACACCTTCACGGAAGTCCACCTCTCCGCAATTGGAATTCATCGCCATTGTCCCTTCTGCTGACTGCGCAAACAAGCGGTGATGAAACGAAAACCTCCCCGCGGTTGCGGTTCTTTGGGCCGGCACGAGGATAGGAAATAGTCCAGCGTGGGAATGGGTCAGCATTTCTGACAGCCCAATGCCCGCCTCCCTTCCCCCTCGTCGGCCCTCCCTTCTGCTCCGCGGCCGCTTACGTTTTCACTTTTTCCCTCTCTTTACCAAGTAGGGGTGAAAAAAGTCTCCCGGGCTCCCCCATACCCCCCCCCCCCCCCCTCCCCACCTCACCCCAAATGGTTTTTTTTGCTCGCATAACTCCGATGCTCTGCCGCAAGGAAAATATTTAGACATACTTTGTGCCTTAGAGGCGCTCTCATGCTCGACGGCGACCGTGGGTAACTTTCGATGGCGCGAAGGAGAGGAAAAGACGCAATATGAGGAGCCAAATTCTTTTTATTTATTTTGGGGCGCAGATTTGCATTTGGCCTGTCGCGGACGTGTCGTTTCCTGAACAGCGTTGCGCTTCCACGCGCGACGCTATGCAGGAAAGGGCGTCGGCTGTGATCAACTCGGCCGATTATTGCCTTTTCCGTCATTGTCATGCTCACCTCTCACCTTCCTCATTTTTCATTTCTCCCCCCCCCCCCCCTTTCTCTTCTCCCTCTTGTTTCCCCTCCTCCCCCCTCTTCCAAGAGGCTCTGTGGCAGAATGCTGGTGCAGTTTGGGGCCTAAGTAAGGAAAAAGGGGGGGATATTAAAGCGGGGCTTTGCTTGTGTGTGTGCGTGCGCGCGCGCCGTGATTGACGGGAATGCTAATTCAGCTTTTAGAAGTTTGTTCTCCTCTCCTGCCGAGGAATCTTGAACCCTGGGATTGTCGCCGCCTGCCGCCAAGGACTCTTTTTTTTTTTTTTTTCCATTTTTAGCCGTTGCCTCCTTCTCGTTCTCATGACATTTGCTGCCGTTTTCTGGGACAGCAGAGTCCTGCGGGAGTTGAGGCAGTCGTGTCGCCACGATTCGTGTGTGCGTGTGTGTGTGTGTGTGTGTGTGTGTGTGTGGACAACATGTACAAGTGGCATTTTAATTATGTTGTTTGTACTTTGAGAAGTTGAAGTGGCTTTAAGAGTGCTTGTGCCCCAGTACACAAAAGCACAGTGCAAGGGTTTTTTTTTTTTTTTTTTCTTTTAATGGTTTTACTCCTCGAATTGACTAAAGCACCCTTAAAGGATCCCTTGGTGCCTGTTGTTCTTTCACTCGCACACATCTTGTCCAAATTAGATGCCGAGCATGCTTGCTTCGAGCTGTTTTTGTCACTCCCAGTTTGAAGTTTACTGGTAAACGGACACATAAAAAAAAAGAGGGTCAAATATTTTAAACGTTCGACCAAACCGCTTGCTAGCGTGCTGCTAACGTACAATGGGAAACTCCATAGACGAGCTAACTCAAGCTAGCGGTGATGTTTGAATAATTACAAACCTTGAAGAAACTCGCTCTTAAAACTGCCGGGTAAAAAGTAAGCTCACTTGCCACTTGTTTATTTATAGCCAGCGCGTCGGGCTGTAGTTTTGACTCAAGAGTTTAGGAAAACATCATTTTTAGACAACACGGGTTAAAAAAAAAAAAAATATGAGGTTAGTTGGGGACACTCTTTGCCTCTTTTTATGATTCATGACATTGCACTCAGTTGCTGACCAACATGTGGCATGACGTGGTATGAAAATGAAGGCACACAATTCCAAAATTGAAGACTTGGGGGTGGAGGGAAAAAAAAAAAAGGTTTTGCATGCAATGAACCACAACATAGCAGCGGAACAGTCATGGCGATATGAGCCAAAACGATTTCCTTGTAGGTCAATCATTGCCCGGCTGATGTCACAATCCCACAGGTCCCGCTTGGGTGTTAACTGACTCATCCGCTCTGTTTTGACAACATTCCTCACGATGAGGGGAAAGAGACGGGGGGGGGGGGGGGGGGGGGGCGAGCGAGGGAGGCAAGCTGCTGTTGACGAGCTGCAAAACCTCACATCAACCCAAAGCGGCTTTGGTGCGGCTCACCACACATGTTGCAATTAACATGTAAACGGCACGCTCGGCTGCCCGGGCTCAAAGGCGCCGGTGTGATGTGAGGTAGCCGTGTGCTCGGGCGGAGGGAGGGGGAAAGGTCAGGCGGGCCGAGATCAAGCGCCGAGCCAACTTAGAGGATGTGTCAGGTGGCTGGAAACTGTGCTCGGCTGTCATCCTCTACCCAAAAAAAAAAAAAAAAAAACTTAATGGTTTGTGTTTTGAACGCAGCCCTTTGCAGGTTGGCTTGATTCTTCTCTTCCTCTGAACAGGTTGTCAAGGAACGACGACGACGAGGAGGAGGCGGCCCGCGAGCGGAGGCGCCGGGCCCGCCAGGAGAGGCTGAGGGCCAGGGAGATGGAAGACTCCTCCACCCCGCAGCCCGACAGTCTGGTCGTGACCAACTGCCACAGGTGACCCAAGTATTGCAGTACTACTACAATTTTTTAAAAAAAAATAATAATAATAATCAATAAAGACAGAAACCGTTAGCAGTCAAGACCGGATGGCATCGCGGATTTTATATATATATATAATCACTAAGTATATATGTATAAAAAAAACTCATTCTAAAACTAATAAAAATGAAACTACTATGAGGCATTTTCCACAAAATCAAAACTGTAAAAAAAATGTAAAAAATGTAAAAAATGTTAAAAAACAAAAGTCAAAATGAAGCAAAAACTATGACCAAAAAAAATCCTAATTTTAACCTCATGACAGTTGATGACGAGTCATGTTTTATTCGAAGTTGACACCAGGAAGGTCACTTCGGTGGTTCAGGACGGACGACGAGCGGGATGCGAGAGCCGCGCCCTGACCAGCTGTTGCGGTCTTTTTTTCTCCAAAAGATACGGTTGCTAGCTATTGGGCGTGTCTACGGCGATCCTAGAGCTATTCATCCTTTTCCCTTCTTAAATCCAACCTTTCAACTCTTGATTTATTTTCGGCGGCCTGACCCGCCGTTTTATTTTCAAGCATTTCTGTGGCGAGGATCCGTCAATGGAGCCAAATTGTCAGCGTTTGGCTGCAGCGGGCAGGTCCGCGCCACAGAAATGTCTCCTCCTGGCTCACCGGACCTTGATTTCTTTAACAGCACTATGTCGTCATATCAACCCGTGGACAAGTATGGGTGTTTTATTTATTTTTTATTTTATTTTTTAAGATCGCCATTTCTTTTAAAAGCCGTTATTTGATGTGCGCGCATGGCAATTTATCACATCTCAACCGAGAGCCGACACATGACGAGGCAAGTGTGTGCTTACTGCTCTTCGGGTGCGTGTGGTGCACTCGACGAGGCACTCCACGCACGTTAAAGACATCTTGCATGACGATCGGGAGTCTCTTGTAGTCTCGAAACTAACCACCGGGGAGCAGCATGGTGCCCCGGGGCATCCGGGCAGCTGGTAAACAGAAAGGAATAGTTGAAGAACAAAAAAATAAGAAGCCATCTTGTCCACAACCAAAGAATTAAACATGTATTTAAAAAAAAAAAAAAAAAAACATGAAAATATTCCACCAAACCGTTTTGTGTAACGAAGGTCTGTTAGCTTAATGCTACGTACAATGTGAAACACCATAGAAGGGCTAATGGAAATTAGCACAGATGCTCCAGTAATTATAATTACAAATAAGAGCAACACGGCAACATATATTCTGTCTGATCCATTAATTGTGTTAGGTTTTTTTTAATTCTCACTATATAATAGACACTATATCGATACATATACAGTATGTAAAAAAAGGCTACTGACCTAGCATAGCGAATACGTTGTTCGTACCGTGTTTTTGTCTCCTGACAGCGTGCCAGAAAGCATCTCCGTGAGCAGCTCTTTCGGAGGCGGCGAGGACGAGGACCAAACGCTGCTGGACCGCATGGCCCGGCGCGAGGAGCGCAGGCAGCGTCGCCTGAAGGAGGCGCTGGAGCAGCAGAGTCAGCCGGACGAGACGGAGGGCCACGACGGCGACAGCAAAACGACGCAGGAGGACGAGGAGGAGGAGGAGGAGCAGAGGTCCTACTCCTGGCGTCGGGAGAAGACGTACAGCTCGTGGAGAGAGGAGAAGGAGCCCGAGGCGGCCGGAGAAGAAGAAGAAGAAGAGGAGGCGGCTCCCGAGGTGGAGAAAGTGATGGAGGCGGACCCAAGGAGGTCTTACTCCAGAGAAGAGGTGAGTCGTCTGTCTTTTGATACGACGTCAATAACTGGCCGTTTCATGATGTTTTGCGAGGAACTTTGTCTACAGAGTTGAGTCTTTATTACCCGTTTACCGCCCCCCCCCCCCCGATACCCGCAGCTAACCTACTGGGTGCTTGTTTGTGTGCGTGTCGTCGTAGTTTTTCGAGAGAGGCCCGAGCAGGGAGGAGCAGAGGAAGCAGAACGGAGGCCTTCATGATGATGAGGAGGAGGAGCAGCAGCACAGGAGGAGGCAGTGGTGGAGGATGAGGAGGAGGAGGAAGAGGAGGCCACTCCAAATCAGTACAGGAAACCTGAGAGGACGCCCAGGTAGGCACATTTCTTGGCCAGACAGTTTCGTCCTCATCATTTTTTTATTTTTTTTTTAACCCTGGACAACCAATGGGGTCAAATTTGACCCCTATAAATTCTGCTACTCAAATGCTACCTTTAAATCCCAAAGGGTCAAACTTTGGCCCTAATCCTAAATTAGGATTAAAGCATTAAAATATCTATTTTGGTGTTCAGTGAACATATAGCAGTCATTTTAATGTAAAATTCATCATTTTCCAAAGAAGAAAACGGGTCTTGGGTTCTTCGGGGTTAATTCACATGAAATACCCGAACTTAAGTTCAACATTAAACTTTTAAACCCAGCAGTTCTATGGGCACTGCCCTTCGGAAACCAAATACGACTGCCGATTAAATATAAATATGCACAACATGTAACAATGATATTTCATACGATGAGAAATTGCGATGGTGAAAAGCAGATAGCGGCCATGATTAATGCGCCTCATATCAGATGTGTGGGGGAAACGGGCTGCTGTAATATTCTTACCGAAAGGTCAGACCACCTGATGGCTCATAACCACGTCGCTTTCGCAAAAATTTGCATGTCACAAAAGCTCTTGAATGGAAACTTTCAGCCATTTGCTTTTCGAAGCCGTTATTCCAAGTGTTGCCTCAGGCATCAACATATCGAAATCGGATTTTAAGCAACAAAGTGGTCGAGAAAATATGCTTTTGGGACGAGCGGTATAACGCTGTGTCTCGAAAGGTGTTTGCCGGCCTCGGTTCCGTGCGCGCGAGTGCCAAAATCGAATTGAAATATTCACATTGCGTTTGCACGGCAGCCGAGGCGGCGCGCGCTCCCCCGAGGAGTCGGCCGACCGGGGGCCGGATGACGGCGGCGAGGTCGTCCGCCTGGAGGCCGAGCGCAAGCTGGAGGAGCCGAAGCGCCGCCGCGAAG
Organism: Hippocampus abdominalis; assembly: GCA_018466805.1. Classification (NCBI taxonomy): domain Eukaryota; kingdom Metazoa; phylum Chordata; class Actinopteri; order Syngnathiformes; family Syngnathidae; genus Hippocampus; species Hippocampus abdominalis. The sequence continues at coordinate 18,969,491 of CM031704.1, read as the reverse complement.
ACGCCGAGGGCGAGGAGTTTGAGCGCATGCGGCAGAAGCAGCAGGAGTCCGAGGACCAGCTGGAGGAGCTGAAGAGGAAGAGGGAGGAGAGGAGGAGGGAGCTGGAGGAAGAGGAGAGGCAGAGGAAGCAGGAGGAGGCTGAGAGGAAAGCCAGAGAGGAGGTAGCACATCTTCGATCCGCTGGGCTTTGTCTTGACACTCACAATTTTGCTCACGTTGGTTACCGTAGCGATGGGAGAGCACCGGCCTGATTCGGAGAAGCGGTTTTTTTTTTTTTTTGTTTCCCGACATTGTCTGCACTTTGTTATATTTCTAGATATGTTTGATGTTTGCCATCAATTAACATTTCTTTGCGGAGTGCTGTTCATTTCCACCATCAGCCTCCCACTCACGCAGCTCCGCATTCTCCTCGTTAGCCTGACCGCCCGCCCGCCTTTGTCGGTCTTGGCCGCGTACGTGGTGGCTCTTTTTTTCCCTCCCGCCAACCCCCTTATCCTCTTCGTCTTGTGTCATGTTAATGAGGCCTTTTGATTTGTAATTAAAAGAGGGCCCGGGGAAAGAGGGAGACTAATTAAGCAAGACAAGGCCGCTCGGAGACGGGCGACTCGCCACCAAGCTTTCTGAGCACGAGTACAAATGGTCCATACGCTAATAGCTTGAAAGGGCAGTTGACAGTCTGCGCGCTAATCGCGGCACGCTGTCGCTTATACAGTGAGCCCGCGTTTATCGCGACATTGCAGAACCAGCGTCCGTATGCTTTGAACACATGTAAAGTGTCAGTTCGTCGTCATTTCGTCTCACTGAATGGTGGCCGTGAAGTCGACTCGACACATTTTTTTTCAATAAGCAGCAGTTGAGCAAATATTGAACGATTCAGCCAAAAAAAAAGACTTCACGCTCCTAAAGATTTTTTTTTTTTAAACAGACAGTCAATAACTGCAGGGGCCCCAAAGTTGAACCCTGTGGAACGCCACACGACAAACACGGCACTGTACGTAAGATGTTTCCTTATGTGTGTTCTTTAGGAGGAGAAGAGGAAGATGAAGGAGGAGATTGAGAGGAGGAGGGCAGAGGCGGCCGAGAAGAGGCAAAAGGTGGAGGAACCGGTGGAGGGCGACGAAAAACCCTTCAAGTGCGTCAGCCCTCGCGGCTCCTCTCTCAAGGTCAGTTTCCAATTTCTCACATCGCTTCAGTGTGTCGGCTATTTCAAAACCAAAACGAATATGTATGGTTATCTGCCGTCACCTCCGAGTGGAGTAAACAAGAGTCCCGGGGAGGTTTTGTCCACATTCTCGGCCTTTCCCGCGACGGAGCCCTCCCTGCCTTGACGGGCTGCGTGTGCGGCGATAACGCGCAAAAGCCGCGCGCTGCGGCCACACGAGGAGCCGCCTGGCTGCGAGGATGCAGGAAAGCGATTAGGGTTAACGGGATTACTGTAAACGGCATTCACATGGCCGCAGCTGTTCAAAATGGGACGGGTGGGGGGGAATTTCCTGTCGGGGAGTATTTTGGGAACTCCCACAATTCGTTCAGCGCCCATTGAAAGCCCTGCAGGTCAGCAGACTGCACTTAGAAAAAAGGACCATGTGTGTTTCAAGTTCATGAGCTAGGTAGAGACGTGATGCTATTTCTCAAACAACGTGTGACCGATTGTTGACGTCTTGCCCAATAAAATGTTCTGGAATTGGAATTTTGGGTGTGCTGTGGATTTGTGCACGGAATTGCTCCTTAGTCACGTTTTTGCCTTTCAGATTGGAGAGCGCGCCGAGTTTCTCAACAAGTCGGCCCAGAGAAGGTAAAACGAATCGAGACGCCAGCTTTTATTTGCGCTCCTATTTGGCCAGAGAGAATGCTCGGCTGGCAAGGCAGACAATTTTAAAGTCATTGTTGTCCCCGCCACTGCAAACAGCGCAGTCAAGATGTCCCCTTGCCCTGTGGTGTCCAAGATCGACAACCGACTGGAGCAGTACACCTCGGCCGCTCAGGTCAGAATATATAGAATTTTTATTTTTTTTTTAAATCGCAATTCAACTTTTCCAATGCGTTCACCCCTAATACACGGCATTTGATGATGCCGCTGCTTGGTTTCACGCTGGTTCCAGAATTGAATCCCATCCGAGCGTTGACGTTGAGCCACACATTCCCTGCCCCAGACATCTCCCACCTGTCCTCCATCCCGGCCTGCGACTCCCTCATTGCCATTCCTTTTCGCTCCCGCTCAGCAGATTTTGCAGTTGATTTGAAGGCGGGAATGTGTCGCGGCCCCCCCCAAATGAATCCCCGCCGACTTTGTCACTTTCGCAGCGAGAGAACAAGGAGTCGCGATCCCCTCGCTCGGGCGCCGTGGATCTCCCGGCGGTGACGGACAGCATACGCAACATCAAGAGCATGTGGGAGAAAGGCAACGTGTTCAGCTCGCCAGGAAGCAGCGGCAGCGCCTTTAAGGTAACGCGGGCGCACCGTCGGCCGGGAAGGGGGGCGGGGCCGCCTTTTCAGCGCCGCGTGCTCACCTTTTGCCCTCTGCCCCCCCCCCCAAACAGGAAGCAGCTGTAATAAAGACGGGCGTGGCGGGCCGCATCAACGAATGGCTGAATAAAACCCCCGAGAGCGGCAAGGCGTCGGGAGGAAGGCCATCGGTAGGTCGTCGCCATGGCAGCCTGATGGCATTTTTTTTTTTTTTTCTTCATAACACAGCAGCTCAGTATGTCAGCCTGGAGGTGCCGTAAAAGCGGTCATGTTATTATTTCTGGGCTCAAAATAAATAGGAATCATCTTGTCCTTTTAAAAAAAAAGCGTGCACTCTTGTAAGTTAGTATGAAGATCCAATATGAGCTCTTGCCGACTGGCCTAAATACGCCGATTGAACTGCAGGAGAAGGGCGCAAATGAATTGCCAGTAAAAAAAAAAAAAAGCGCGTGTTGTATGCTGCCATCTGCTGGCTGTTGTTGGAAATACAGTGAGCCAGCGTTGAACACTGGGAGGGGGAGGACACGTTCCAGACCCGCACAATACGCGCCAAATCGACCATATAAAAACTTTTTATATCAAATTCAGCCCCCCCAGAACTTTGTATATCAACTTCAGCCCTCCCAGAAGCGCACGTTAGAAGAAGCACATTTTTTTCAATGGGTTGTGGCCACACGAGTGTTAAGCAGTTGACGCAGCTTTGACATGTGCTTTTTTTTTTTTTTTTTTTTTTTTTTTTCCTCCCCCCCCCCCCTCCAGGACCTGAAGCCTGTGGACGTGACCAACAAGAGGAGTTTATGGGAAAACAAAGGCTCCTCTCCGGCCAAGGTACGTTTGACTTGCGGCTGTCGTTCTCCCGACTGCTGCGGCACCCAATGTTGCTGTTTTTTTGTCGACGCATACGTACTGTCAATATGTTTGTGTTTCTCCTAAAAGAACTCTTCATAGATAGTTGATGTACTGTCTCTACAATATGGAAAAAGCCTCCCGAGGTAAAAAAAAAAAATCAAAATCAAAATCAAAAAAAATCTTGCACTTGCTGCCACACTATCACCCATTGGCTCTTTTTTTCCCCCTCTCTTCACCAGTTGGACAGCGTTTGTTCTGTAGAAATGAGATTCTTTTATTACGGGTTGGAAAAATAGCATGATCGCAATAGCTAATCTCTTAGCGTTGTGTGACTTTAGGGCGAATGACCTTCATAAGTCAAGGCTATGAGTTTAGGTGGGGGGGGGGGGCAATTGTTTTAAAAGTATGGCGTAACTCAACAGACGCTCCACAAAACCAACAAGATGCCATCCTAGTGTAAATCCTGCCTCGTAAAAAATTCTAATGGGAAATTGCGGTTTAATTTAAGAGTTTGTCCAACTGCGAGCTTTTCGCCGATGGCCGTTTCACACAATTGGCCTTTTCGCTCCCAGGAGTCACAAATCTGCTCCCGCTTGCACTCTGCTTTTTTTTTTTTTTTTTTTTTACCTTTTTTATTATTGCCTTAATGGAGCCATTCCTTACAGCATCTGCTTCCAATGTGGCTCGATTTGCACTCGGGCACTTTAGGTTGAGCATCATCACTTCGCATTTGCAAATAGTGTCAGCTGACATGGATAGACTGTCCACACCCACCACGCGCACACGCCCGCTGCATTTGGACTGTTGCAAATGGACGTCTTTCCACCCGTGTTTTTGGGTCACGTTTCCTTCCGTGCTTCCTGGTTGCCTTCTGTGACAGTAGTTGAAGGGGACGCTGTCGGTAGGATGAACAAGTGCGATAATTGCTTCTGTTTTTGTGTGTCAGGCATCGGGAAGAGGCGAGACCAAATCAGTCACCAATGGTGAGTGGGTCCAGTCAACGTGTTGTTTAATGTGTTTACTATCTTTCCACTGAGGTCTTTGTTCTCAACCCCACTCAGGTATGGGCCACTAATGTCCAGAAGGAGCCACGACAATCCAAGACTTTGGCTTGACGACCAAAAGGAAAAACAAAAACAAAAAAATGGCCACCATCCCCAAAGAGGGACCCAGAGAGAAAAACAAAAAAAAAGACGTCTCAGCATTGTACACAAACATCACTTTTTTTTTCTTTTTTTTTTAGTTTGTTTTTCTTGTACGGTGGCCACTTTAGGTGCCTTTGCACGTTTTATAATTGCTTTCTAAAAGAAACCAAAATGCTGTGAAAATTGGATATTATGACCATGAAATCTTCAAAAAGTAATTGCAGTGAAGTTGAAAGAGTAGATTCATGCCAAGCTTTCCCAGGGGTGACATCGCTCCAACTCGTCAAGTTCCATTCCATCTCTCTTTAATTTATATTTTAGGCAAAGAAGCTTCACACTTTTTTTTTTTTTTCTTCATTCCAACCACTTTGGGACAGAAATATAAGCACTTGTAGAATTTAGCTCAAGTCACATTTATTATGTCTTACAATAGCACAGCAACGGTCTGGGTAATGTATGTTAACTCATCATATGGTCAGCATACAGTATCGTATCTTAACATTCTTGTACTCACAACAAAAACAATTTTGCTTTTTTTTTTTTTTGTATTCATGAACATTCCACCAACAGGCAGTGTTGACTATACAAAAAGGCCATTATGACTTTTTATTATCCTCTTATTTATGTTTGTTTTTATTTGTAGCTTCAGACATTCCTCTTTAAAGCAGGTGCACGTGATGCCTTCAAACTTTTATATAAATATAGTATGGGGGGGGGGGGGAACGGCAAAGCAGCCATTTTACCTTTAATGACTTAAAAACAATGTTATTGCTTTTATGCACGCTCGAGTAGAAATCAGGGTGCCTCCCGCCAGTCCAAGGACGAGCCACTATGTACTTTATCAGGCCTTATGATTACAATGAGAAGCTTAACGACCGCTGAGGCAGCGTACACGGACGCCTCGCAGGAAGGAAGTGTTTATGTTCCGAAGATTTCGAATGAGGATTTCTCAAGTCTTAAATCAGCTTCCATTGATTTCTGTTCCTGCTCCAACGTCAGACAATCACATTCCACGGCCTCGGAAAAGAGCAGGAGAGGCTCGACCAAAACATTTTCTATTGTATGAATGTGTTTCAATGCATTTTTTTTTGTTTTGTTTATTTTATACCTTTTGTCAATGTTTCTTTTTATGTTCTTGTTTAACCAGAAACTTTGTGTTTAAGCGACGCAACACACCACACATTGTCATATGTTAGTCTCTGTGAAGAACATTCCCAATGTCATGCACGCTTCCAAGTGGTTGCATGTTTTCAAAGCATTGTACCACTGACGCAACAACGGAATAAAGGCATTGCGATTTGACAGATTGTGTGTTTCTGCCTTTTGAATTGCATTGAAATGCATACATTTTGTACCCATCCCGGTCCGAAACCAATTAGGTGAATCCAATTACTGTAGTTGAATGGTTGAACTATATTGAGTCCCGGCATTTTTAACGCCCTTTTCCTGCCATTTTTCATTTAAATACGATAAGTGTAATACATTTGGGATAAAATGACAATCCCCCACGATACTGTGAGAAGCCAGGTGCAAAAAGCACACAATAACTGCACAATAATTCATCTATAACTGCTTCAGACAACAGGAATTTTGGTTAAGATTGCAAAATGTGTTGTCATTATTTTGTCATTTTTGGTCTTTGTGGCGTGTTTTATGTACTGTGCTGTAAACATACGTTCGTTGTACGTTTCACTTCACTTCCTGTTTGTATACAGTAGGGCGTGCCCTGAAATATGCAGCAGCCAATCACGTTTCAGCGGGGCGTTTCCTCAAGAAAGCCAGTGGGTTTACTTCCGGTATCCACTGCCGCTTTCTGGAGGAACCTCCGCAGCGAGCCTGAAGACATGCAGCTGCCTGCAAACACGCTCCCCGTTTCTCCAGCTCGTAAACCAGGCGTGAATAGATTGAGTGGAATTACGTTTAAAGGGTATGGTCAGTTATTTTATCGCTCCGTTCAACCCACATGACACTTAGCTTGGGAGATAGAGGTGAAGCCGGCATCGTTGGAAATGGATGTTTTCCTTTGCTTGCTAACTCCCAAACAACAGCAAAGTGAATGTTTAACTCACGGGGGCTAAATGTGTTGCAATGCATTCAGTGCGGTGACTTAAGAAAAGTTTTTTTTTTTGGGTGGCGTAACTACTCATCCCGAGGGAGGAGCTGATGAGGGCAAAACATACACAATATACAGTCCACGGTGTATGTGCACGTGGAGTCTATCATCAATATAAGTAGTAACGCAAAATGTTTTTTTTAATATGACCTCAAGTTCTTGCGAGAAGAAGAGATTCACTTGCACCAGCCTCAGCAAGAATATTTCGGAGTTTCCTGCATTAAAGGTACGACTCGCCCACTTGTTTTTAACGACTAGATTTCCAAACGCATTCATGCTTCCTCATGTTTCTTTTATAGGACTATCTGCCAGTAAACTACGACTATCACGTCTGCGATTTCGACCTCATCAGAGAGACGGATGATCACGTTGACTTTAAGGCAAGTTTTCGGATGGCCTTGTCATCCAAAGATGAGATTCAGCTATGGCTGAAATTGCACAGAGTCGGCTGGAGGGTGGACCGAACATATGCCACCAAGGGACAGAAAGTTATTTTTAAGGTAACGTGCGCTTTATGCAATACTTCCCGGGTAAAGCCGGGTGATTATGGATTATGGATTATGATTAACAATCACAATTTTGTATGTATGTAAATATATGTATTTTGCATTGTACCTTTGAAGGTGGACTACAGGTGCCAGCATAAAACAAGACCCCGCGGGCCCGTGAAAGTGCCTGGCCAGAGCAAAAACACAGACTGTCCCGCTAAAATGAGCGTGACACTGCTTCGCACTCAAGTGAGCAGAGGCAGGCAGAGTCTGTACGTAGGTTTGCTGTCACTCTGGTGACATAGTTGATGTACATACACGTTTTCGAGCAAACATTTTTGTCTCCTCAGAAGCGCAGACTCCCACCTGCCCATCTTTCCTACAATGGTGAGCATTTGCAATGACCACAACCACAACATTGACGTGCCCGAGTCACTTTTTGAAGCGCCGCGTTCGGCCTCGGATGTGGCGCAGTTCGATTTTGAGGAGGATGGCGGGGGCGCTTATGTCATCGCCACCACGGCTAACGGAGCGTTCTGCCCAACTCTTGATCACTGCTACATGTAATGTGACATTCTTCTCAATGAGTGCTTGATCAAAGTATGATCATTGTTAATTTGTCCTGCCGATTGATGACAGCTGGCCGGAAGAACCAGAAATGGAGGTGGTGCTTGTCGATGTGCAAGAGGATGCTTCAGAGGAAGGTAAGTAGTTCAAACACACATTCAAAGTGGAGACTGAATGGCGCTATTACGTTCATCTTGTCTTATTGGTTGAATTAGGTTGAAGATTTTATTTTATTTTTTAAATACACATCACAAGGAAGCAGTGACAGCTTTGACGAAGCCTGAAGTGACAGCCGAAACTGTCAGCTAGATAAGAGGTTTTTTTTTTTCTTTAAAAAAAAAAAAAAAAGATCATTGTCCGTAAAAAAAAAGAAACCTTCAACCTAATGGAGACAGAATTTTTGTTTTGTTTTTTTTGCTTGGGCCATTATTTTCACTAAGTTTATTAGTTATTGATTTTCAGCCTTGCATCAAGCGGCAGCATTAGAATTCGAAGCCATGTGCCAGAAGCTGTCAGCTATGGTCAAGAACGAGAAGTCCCTCGCAGCCTCAGCCGCCGCCGCGGTAAAAGCCTTTCGAAAAATTCACAACAATCCGTCAAAGATCGCCACGGCCCTGCAAATGTTTGCCCGCGACCCAAACGCCAGCTTGACATCAGGGCGGTCCGGAGCCCGATGCAAGGTGGTAAGCTTGGGTGGAAGACGGGGCCTCGCTGCTGGACACACTGGCGAGGTCACCACCGGACTTAACCACGGACACAGTCAGTCATGCAAAAGGCTCAAAAGATCAGCTGTCAAAAGGAAAACAGACATTCCAACTACGGGTGACTAAGGAGTGTGGAAAGTATGTGTATATTGAACTTAGTATTTTTTTAATTGGTTTTGTGGACTGTTTTTATTGTGTACAAATGTGATACATCCGGGTCCATGTCTCTTTTGGTCATTGGATATTACTTTAGGTAGGGAAAGGTTGTATTACTGTTTTGATTTTCCATTTGTATTTCTGAAATGAAAATAAAATCGAGCAAAGCATTTCTGATGTTGACCACAAGACGGCGACATTGTATTGCCTGAAGACAACAGAATGTTGTGTCATGATCCATCTCCAGCCTAAATTCCCCAAACGCTAACTACACATGGAGAGAATTGTTGATAATGGCACCCCAGTTTGTGAAAGATAACAAAAAACAATATTTGCAGATGTGTGCTTATAGCAATTTCTTAATCAAATGCTAGTACTTAGAGTCGCGCTGGAGTTTGTTTTCGTGTTTCCGTGTTGGGTGGGCGTGGGTGATGGAAAAAAATAAAAGAAGCTTCTTCGTATTTTGTTCGCAACTACTGCAGTGAAACAGTTTCTTTAACTTTCGGTAATATTTGTGCATTTCTCAGCATATGTTTTGACCCACGCTTCATGAGTAAACGAATGGAAAGACAGAAATAAGAATCCTTTCCAGAAGAACACGTTTTTTTTTGTCCTAAGGATGTTAAAATGGTTGCCCTATTTTTGTTTATCAAATGACAATTGACAAATATGCCCCAACATTTGTCTTTTTACTGTATTTCCATTTGAAAATGGAACGAACGAAAGGGGAACAATGCCACATTACTGCCCGCAGGTGGCAGCAGTGTGCTTCGCACATGTCGACTACATTCGACCGTGAGCAAGATGACGAAGAAGAAAAAAAAAGCAATGACGACACATATTTGACAAGAATGGCGGTTGATTTGACACCGCGGTTTCGACGTCTTAATAGCGAAACGCGAGGTTTTCGAGACCATTTGCACCATCGAGGTAAGGTTTTATGATAAGAGTTCATTCTTTTAAAAATGTAGACTTGCATGATATTTACCGTAACTGATGCGTTCTTGTCGATCAAGGCAAGTCGTCAAAATCAATTTGCTTGTTGTTGATAGCCGCAATATACATATTTAGTGTCCTATTTTAGACAATGAACATGCATTCAGCTTCAAAGATTAATAGTTGACCCTCGAAGGTGGTGTTTTTGCAATGTCAGATGATTTTTTTATCATCTATTTTTAAAGTAGTTCTTATTGTAGTTCCTGACCCTTGTATAATAATGTACTGTACATTTTGGAGGATCAATATGCATATTGAAATACGTACTACACGCATTTTATTCATGTTATTTACACCTGTACCTCCTAATTTGCATCTTGTATCTCTCTCTCTACCTTAACAGGTGTCTCTGGTCCGTTTAGTGCCACGCAGCTGTGGCACAACATCATCCATGCCCTGCGCACCCAGGTCGAGGTGCGCCACCGCCGGAGGCACCTGCACATCCACACCAACAGCTTTGTAGGCTGTGATGCGGTGGACGCTGTGCTGAGCTACCTGATGCAGAACGCCACAGTTGGCGCCGGGGGCGGCGAGGTGTCCCGCCTTACGGCAACCCGGCTGTGCCAGGCCCTGATGGAGGCCGGGGTGTTTGAGCCAGTGGGCGGCAAGCTCTTTGGCCGGGACAAGGAGGCGATATTTGAGGATGGCGGCGGGAGCCTGTACCGCTTTGTGGAGCGCATGCGGCGGGATCACGACGGAGATACTGAGGTTGAAGTGGAGATGAAGAAGATGCACAGGTGGACTTTCGAGGAAATTTTGACTTTCCTATAGCATTAAAATGGCATCTGAGGATGTTGTATAAATTGCGCAAAAATAGCAAATGTGATCTTTGTAATATGATTTCATTTATTCAAATAATTTTTTTAATCCAGGTTGAACGACGCGGATACAATCTCCAATCCTCTCACTGTGGGACAACCTGACAGGAAGGTGGAGAGGCTTCTGAGCTCCATCAACCTGCAGCCGTCCCCACCTCCGGCCACGTCCTCCTTTCTGCCTCACGCAGGTCAGTGACCGAGGATCGTTTTTTGTTTATTTTTTGGTTTTTTTGTGAAGTGAACTGACTGGCTCCCCCTGTGCCCTCACAGTGGTGGAGGAAGTGTGGAAACATCAAGCGTTGCTTCAGCTGCTGCAGACGGTGGAGCTGCCCGTGCTGGAGAGCATCCTGGCGTCTCCTGCCAAGAGTCGGGTTCGCGCCGAGAGGGCTCCTCTGCAGGACCTGGTGATCCCCAACACGTGCCTGGAGAGAGAACTCCCAGACGTCCTCAAATTCCCTCAGTGAGTTCCTCTCACACTTCTTCTCTGTCAATGTGCTTTAAATGTACCGACCACACGTCTACGCTACAGGTGGGACGGGTGGCTGTCAGCCGCCGGCGAATGTCTGGAGCTCCTCCCCGACCAGCTGATCGTGGCCGCCGGGGAGCAACTCCGGCAACCGGACGGCGCCGTGCCATCGGAACGAGCAAAGCGACACGTCTTTGACGCCATCACCAAACACTACGACGGGCGGGAGAAGGCGCCGCTGCTTTCGGGACGCTATCGGGACGTGCATGTCGCTATTCTCGAGCTGCTGGGTATACAAACACAAAACATATTTAATTTTCATTTTGTATTTATATATTCTCACAAATGTTCATTCCTGATTTTTTTTTTTTTTGGGGGGGGGGGGGATTACACAACAAAACATTCCGACTGCTTTCCTTGTAGAAGAAGGTAAGGTACACCTCGCCATCCGAGCCGCGCAGCTGTGCCTGCACCTGCCGCAGACAAGCGCGCGGGACGAGCTCCGGCGTCTTTTGGCCTTCATGGCGGCGGCGGCCTGCCCTCGCGCCTGCCGCCTCCAAAAACAAGTAAGCTCCCGCGCAAAAGCAAACACAGTGGCTCGATCCCATCACTCACTGGTGCGTTTTGCTTCCAGGCGGACAACCGCGCCGTGGTCTGCCGCGCTTTTCTCAAGGCTGTCGTCCACCATAGCCAACTGACGCCAGCGCAGAGCGAGACCTTGGTGCTGTTTCTCATGGATAACCACTCAGACCTCTTTAAGGTAATTTCTGTGAATGATGTGATGGAGAAAAGTCATGTCGAAAAGTGAATTTTTGTTCCATGTTTTTAGACTCCTATGTCGCTCAACGAAGCCGTCCAAAAGACACTGAGGGACACGCAGGAGGGCAAAGATGTCGGCGTCACTACTCGTAAGATTTCCCTGTCGGGGCTTGGTGGTCAAGTGGTTAGCGCGTCGACCTCACAGTGCAGGGGTTCCGTGTGGAGTTTGCATGTTCTCCCCGTGCCTGCGTGGGTTTTCTCCGGGTACTCCGGTTTTTCCGCCCACATTCCAAAAACATGCATGGCAGGCTGAGTGAACATTTCAAATTGTCCCGAGGTGTGAGTGTGAGCGCGGATGGTTGTTCGTCTCTGTGTGCCCTGCGATTGGCTGGCGACCGGTTCAGGGTGTCCCCCGCCTGCTACTCAAAAAAATGGAAGGATGGATGGATGGATTTCCCTGTCATGGGACACTTCATTAGGTACGCCGGTACAATCCTTGACGCCGACAATTTGCTCCCTGTCGACAGCGTTCGCCTTCTGCGAGCAGGTGACGCCGCAGGAATACCGGAAGCGGCGCGACGACGCCACGCACGAGGGCCTCAAGGGCCTCCTCCTCCTCCTCCACGTGGCCTCGTCTTCCGTGAGCAGCAGCAGCAGGAAGAAGAAGAGGAGGCGCCTCAAGCAGTTTGAGAAGCATCACCCCGTGGTCTTCCTCCAGCATCTGTGCAGCACCATCTGAACACGAACACGAGTGGATTTGTCTTGATGGCGAGTTGCTAATTTGGAAGTGAGTTTTCAGTGAGTATTGTTGGATGATTCCAAAGAAAGTGTTCCCATCCCTGCTGTTTTAGAAGCGATTGAAATCAAGTTGATGGGGAGGAAAATAATGAGTTGATGCTGTGTGCACTTGCATCATGTAATAATTTACAGAGCGAAAGACTGAATGAAGCCCGACTACTTTCGTACACTGGAATCATTTTAGAATGCACTTTAATCCACTCAAATGTGTTATTTGTGTCTGTTATTGCTTTCTTGATTATGCTGTCCAATAGTTGTAATTTATGATGTGATAATAAAATGCTTTACCAAAAAAAAACTGAGTTTATATACTATCTATAACCTTTAATCGTTTAGTTTTATTCAATTCGTGTATACCTGTCAACTTGTATGTTTTCCCCGTATTTTGTTTTTTTTATCATTTCAAATCATGTCCGGCGTATTACAACTTTTATACGGGGGCAAAAAAAACAATCGTGAACCGATCTCACAAAGACCATTTTGGCTCAAATCCAGATCGTCTCCCCTGCTGGTAGCCAACGACAATGCCGTCGTCGATTGCTACTATCGTCACGGCAAACCAGCAAAAGTCATCCTCAATTGGATTTTTTTTTTCTTCATCGCTGTGTACGGTCGGATTGATAAAGCATGATGTGCGCATGCGCGGTAAACCGTTGTAAGGTTTGTTTTGTTGCTTTGTAAGGGGAATCGGAATCATTTATAAGGGCAGCTTTTAGCCGATGTTGACAGGTGTGCAAAAGGAATTGACTTTCCCAGTTCCAACTCGTCCAGAGGATCATAAACACAACAACAAAGACCAACATGGTGGGGCAGCACCTGATAAAGGTGCCCGGGGAGTTGTATTTTTTCGGTGGAACTGTACTTGTAAAGTTGAGAGCCACTTCAGTCGAAGGTTTGTCATTCCTATTGGTCACCAGTAGACGGCGCCCTTACCTTTCGATATACAGTGAATACTTTGAGGGGGGGAAAGTTATCGGGGACCTCAGAAAGTCATCCGATGTTTCCTCCCCAATCTGAAACGCAGTTTGATTTCACCGCGATCCTTTGGGGTTTTGCAGGTTCTTCAGCCCCCGGCCCCGTTGGGACCAGCAGATAGCACCCCGCAAGCATCCAGACGAGACTTGCGTCTCAACTATTCCAGCGGAGTTGCCCTGATCAACAAAGCATCTTGAAACAATGAATAAAGTTGGCTTGCACGTTTTGGAAGTGTGCGTAATGGGTGTTTTATTTGCACTTTATTCACGACCGCCAAGAAAGCAAAATGACAAAACGACACGATCCCTTTGTGCAACTCGTCTTCAATCGAAAACAAAGTTGGCTTTGCAAACTCTCTCTCCTGATCTCAGGACGGCATTCTGAAGGCAAGCAGCGGGATGAAATACTGGCGTGGTTGAGGGGTTATGGGTGAGGTTGCAGTGCCGTCACGTCACCCACGAGAGACGGCAACCGCCTCACAAATTATGTTCTTCTTTTTTACCTTCAAAACCGGACTCGTGTGGTTGGCCGCCTTTGACCACATATAAAAATTCCGAAATTTTCGTGCTGGGTGTGGCATATAACCACAGCCACAGGGTCATGTTACGACGGCGTGACGTCACGGCCGTAAAGTGGGCGGTTGCCGAAGTATTGCAATAAAAAAGGTGGCTACTGAGAATAAACGACAGTGAGCACAAAGTCCGACTCCACGCGTTTTATTAAACACAACATTGGCGACAAGGATGGAGCTTCCACTCTCGCCTCTTCCTCCGTTCCTCGCCCTGCCTGGCGAGCCGCCAGTCCCGTGGTCCCGCTGGTTGGAGTCCTTCGAGACCTTTATTGAAGCCTTCGGGCTAGCCGACGCTAGCGACGCGCGAAGGCGGGCAATGCTTGTCCATAGCCTGGGCTGTGAGGGCCAACGCATCTTTCGCACCCTCGGACCGGCCACGAAATTTTCGGACTGTGTGGCATTGCTCTCCGGACACTTCGCTGCTCCACAGAGCGTCATGGCACGGCGGATTATCTTCCGGCAGCGTCGACAGCGGCCCGGTGAGTCGGTCCACCATTACGTCGCCGACCTCCGGGGACTAGCCAGCCTCTGCAGGTTCGGAGATCTGGAGGGCGAGATGATTAGGGACCAGCTAGCCGAACACACGACGGACCTTAAACTGCGGGAGAAGCTGTTTTTATCGCCGGACGACACGTCGCTGTCTAGGGCGGTGGAAATGGCTTTCCAGCTCGAGTCTGCGGCCCTGTTAGCATCCCGGCTAGCCGCCTCGGACCCAGCTCCAGCCCTTCCCCACCTCGCTCCACATCTGCCTCTTTCATCTCGTACTGTTGCTCTCACGGCCCCACTCCCCGACACCACTGCTCCTCTCGACGAGCCGGAGGTAAACGTCGCGGGACGTCGAGGCGCCACGATGAGGCAACATTGTGGGAACTGCGGCTCCTCATCACACCGCACACGTGCGCCCGCGTGCCCGGCGCTAGGACAAAGATGCCAACGTTGCGGTAGGCTGAACCACTTTGCTAAAGTCTGCCGCTCTGTTTCTAATCCTGTGGACCCCGGGCCCCACCTAACCAACGCATCTGGCTCCACCACCATCCACTCGGTGGGCGCCTGCAGCAAGCCGTTCAAGTGGTGCGCAGTCGAGCTGGACGGCGTGTGTCTGTCACTTCTGCTGGACACCGCAGCCTCCAAGTCACTCCTGAATGAGGCCACGGTCCGGCGACTTTTTCCACGAATGACTGTTAAACCTGGCACGGAAGACCTGTTTGGTTATGGACACACCAAGATCGACATGGTTGGCACTGTGACCTTTTCCGTGCGCTATGGCGCTAGAACTCTCCCAGCTTTCACCTTTCAGGTGTCCCGCAAGGGCGCCAACCTCCTCGGTTTCGACCTGTTCTGTGCCCTGGGCTTCTCCATTACAGACAACATGGGCGCCACCATACTAACCGTCACCACGCCCTGGCTGCACCGCTGGCCCTCGCTGTTCGCTGGACTGGGCTGCCTCACCGCCTTCAACCACCAGCCGCTCCTGAACCCGGAAGTGACTCCAGTCATTCAGCCTCTCCGCCGCCTGCCCCTCGCCCTACGTGCTGATGTTTCAGCCGAGCTGCAGAAACTTCTGGACGCTGGCATAATCGAACGAGTGGACGCATCGCCATGGATCTCCAACCTAGTGGTGGCACGGAAGAAGACGGGCGGCCTGCGCCCCTGCATCGACCTCAGACAGGTGAACAAAGCGGTGATACCAGATAAATATCCTCTGCCCACTACAGAAGAGCTCTCTGCCAAGTTTCACGGCTCCACAGTCTTCTCCAAGCTCGACCTCCGCCAGGGTTACCTGCAGGTTCTGCTGCACCCAGAGAGCCGCAACCTCACCGCTTTCGTGTCACACATGGGCGTTTTCAGGTACACCCGCATGCCTTTTGGGCTTAGCTCTGCCCCCAGCTGCTTCCAGAAGATCATGGCCACCATCTTCGCCGGCATCCCTGGCGTGGTTGTGTACCTGGATGACATAGTGGTGCACGGCGCGACAGCAGCCTCACACGACGACCGCCTCACCAGGGTTCTAGAGGTGCTCGCCCAACACAACCTCACGCTGAACGGCGAGAAATGCATTTTCTCCGCGCCGGTCATCGAGTTTGTGGGGTTTCGCCTGAATGCCGACGGCCTCAGCCCGCTCCACTCAAATGTGGAAGCCATCCTACGCCTGCCTGAGCCCTCCTGCCCCGAGCAGCTGTCCTCATTCCTGGGCATGACGGCGTTCTACCTGCGTTTTCTTCCACACTACTCCGAGACCACGGCGCCACTACGCGCACTCCTCAAACAGGATGCCCCCTGGTCCTGGACACCCATGTGCTCCGTGGCAGTCCGCCAGCTGAAGACACAGCTCACCTCCCCTCCAGTGCTCGCCCACTTCGACCTCCATAGCCCTACGCTGGTGACCTGCGACGCGTCCAACACGGCGGTAGGGGCGGTCCTGTCCCAGCTGCACGGGGGGACTGAACGTCCCGTGGCGTTTGCCTCACGATCTCTGACTCCCACGGAGCAGAGGTATTCGGTGGGGGAGAGAGAAG
Source organism: Hippocampus abdominalis (assembly GCA_018466805.1). Lineage (NCBI taxonomy): Eukaryota > Metazoa > Chordata > Actinopteri > Syngnathiformes > Syngnathidae > Hippocampus > Hippocampus abdominalis. The sequence goes on along the minus strand of CM031704.1, from coordinate 18,953,104 downwards.
CGCTTGCCTGCGTCTGGGCGTGCGAGCGGTGGCACATGTACCTTTACGGGCGGCACTTCACGCTCCGGACCGACCACCAAGCACTCACAGCCCTCCTGGCCACGGCAGGATCGGGACACAAACCGCTGCGCCTGTACCGGTGGTCAGAGAGACTGCAGGCCTACAACTTCACGACAGTGTTCACACCCGGCAGAGAAAACGTTGTGGCTGATCTGCTCTCCAGGGCCACGCCCACCTCAGCGCCAGACACCGCCCCGAACGGCCTGAGAGCGCATCTGACCGAAGGTCTCCCATTCAGCACGGCCCTGCAGAACACACTACAGCACTACAGAGCGCCGCCACATGCCACGACAGGTAGCTCCCCAGCCCTTCTGATGCTCGGACGGGAACTCCAACTTCCCATGGATCGACTACGGCCGCCCAGCAGGGATCCTCCAGGCCCTCCAGCAGCAGGACCCTCTGTCGGCGACATGGTGGCAGAGGCGCAACGCCGGATGAAGCACCGCTACGACAGGGCACATCGGGTGAGAGGACACACACTCAAGGTGTTGGACTGGGTCCGTATCCGCCGGCCGCATCGGTCCCACAAGCTGCTATCCTTCTGGTCCTCACCCCAACAGATAATGGCACAATTGGGCCCAGCTACCTTCCTCCTTGCTGACGGCTCCCGTTGGCATGCCAGTCGCCTAAGGCGCGTCAACCCACCATCAGCACAAGAACTCGCCGCGGCGGCTGATCCGCGCCACACTGCCGGGGACTGGGATCTCCCTCCGGTAGCCCCAGGAATCCCACCCGAACTCGAAGTGCCGGCTGACGCCCTCGGACCGAGGCTCCGCCCTGTTCGAGCTCGTCGGCAGCCCCTGTATCTCAGGGACTACATAGTCTGATTATGTGGCAGAATAAACCACATGGCTATGCGGGTAAATGGGTAGTCTACCCTGTTTACCCAGATAGGTTGGCCATGTTCTGGCTTTGAAGTTGTGCACTATTAATATGTTTGAATGTTTTTGCACTTTTATAAAAGGGGGGGTGAATGTGGCATATAACCACAGCCACAGGGTCATGTTACGACGGCGTGACGTCACGGCCGTAAAGTGGGCGGTTGCCGAAGTATTGCAATAAAAAAGGTGGCTACTGAGAATAAACGACAGTGAGCACAAAGTCCGACTCCACGCGTTTTATTAAACACAACACTGGGATAGTCTGATGGTAAAAGACATCGCTGGGTAGGCAGGCGGAACGATTTCGAACCCCCATCTATTCTCCATTTTTTAAATTTAGCAAGAGTCGAACCCGGTTTCCCGTTACCTCATCCAGGGGCAAAGTTAGAAGTTTGAACCAGAAGCGAACACTCCACGAGAGATGCCAAGCGTTTCACCATGTTCCTCACATCATAAGGCTTGCCTATGACTACATATAAAAATTTCGAAATTTCCGCGGCAAGATGGCCGAGTGGTAAAAGACATCGCGTGGTGATCAGGCGACCAGAGTTCGAGCCCCACCATGAGCTCCATTTATAAATTGAGCAAGATTCGAACCCGGTTTTACCGGGTGCCAAGTATTGTCGTTATCCATTCGACTACGCGAGATTGCTGAATAAGAATTTCGGGTGGTTATATTTATAGATCCACAAATTCATCGGGACTGATGACAATAGATATATATAATAGGCATCAATTTCGCCGTGGAAAGACGGTCCAGTGGTATAAGCCAGGAATTCGCTATTCGTGAACTCAAGTTCGAGACACGAGGTCTTCCTTTAGCAAAGTCTTCGTCGTTTCGCTCGGATTTTTTTCCACACATCTTCACATCCACTTCCTGTTTCAAATTAAAAGTTTTTTTTTCTTTCCGGAAGTGGCGTCATCACCGCAAACCTATTTAAACCGGGCTAACAAGGCACTCACTCTTTCTCACCTTTGACAGCCTCCGGTCGTCCTCACGCTGCTCCTGCTCTGCCGTCCACAAGACCATGGAAAAACCGTTGGAGCAAGCCCATCTAATTTGTCTTTTTTTTTTCTATCCACAGGCTTTGCATCTGCTTCAGAATGGCCAAATTGACTGCAACACGGTAGAACTGCCACATTTTAAGATCCCGCCGTACGACGCACCAAATCCTGCCTGTTAATTGTGTCTTTTCTGTTCACAGGTACAAATCTTCAAATGGACTAAACACGGGCCACTCGCTGTGCGTTTTAATGTGGAATGAAGTCCTGAACCGTTTGGAGCAAGCCCATCTAATTTGTCTTTTTTTTTTTTTCTATCCACAGGCTTTGCATCTGCTTCAGAATGGCCAAATTGACTGCAACACGGTAAAACTGCAACATTTTAAGATATCGCTAAAACGCACCAAATCCTGCCTGTTAATTGTGTCTTTTCTGTTCACAGGTACAAATATTCAAATGGACTAAACACTGGCCACTCGCTGTGCCTTTTAATGTGGAACTTAAGTCCTGATCCGTTTGGAGCAAGCCCATCTAATTTGTCTTTTTTTTTTTCTATCCACAGGCTTTGCATCTGCTACAAAATGGCCGAATTGACTGCAACACGGTAGAACTGCCACATTTTAAGATGCCGCCGTACGACAGAGCAAATCCCTAACGTGCCGATTGTCATTTCTGTCTCCACAGGCTCACGTCGACAAAATGGCTGCCATCCTGTGGAGTTTTGGACCCCGGCAGGTTGACATGTCGACCAAATATCGGGGTGCTGAGCCAGGCGCTTGGGAGGTTAAATATTTTAAAGTCAAAAGCTTACATTACCGTGTCTTTCAGGTCACCGCTGTCGAAGAGGCGTCCAGCTCTGCTCGCCTCACAAGTGAAGCAGACTTTTACACACGTGTGACTACTTTAATTAACTTAAAATTGGGCACAGGTGTCAAAACCAGATGTGTAAAAAAAGTTTTGTGTCTACCACAGGAACTTCTCCACAACCAATTCTTGGAAAGCTCGTTGACGTGCTGGTTGGAAGACGCACCTGTGGCTCAGATCAAACCGTGGCGGGGCTCTTAATTCTGGCCCTCTTACAATTATCCAATAAAGTGTGAGGGAGGAAACTATCAGCGGAGTGGCACCTGTTCAATAAGTTACATATACAAAACATTGGACAAAGTTGTATCCAATCAAATGTGTTTGTCCTGCTTTTGTCCACCAGATGGTGCTCAAGGACCTGATAGACGTTGTGAAGGCGAGTCGTCCCTCAACGTTTGGACCTGTTGCTTGTCGGCAGGACCCTCAAGAAACGTGGCGTCACGATCCACCTGATGTCACACATGCAGACTGGTGACTGGAGCGCCACCCAAAAAGCACGGAATATTTTGTTTTCAAGCACACTCACCTGCTTTTTCTTTGACTCTGCATGCAGTGCAGTTTCCAGTCAGCGTGCTGCCCAAGAGCCTCCACCTGCTGGCCAAAGAGACAAATGCGACAAGCTTGAAGCAGGTCCTCACTGCAGCCTCCATTTTCAACGTTGCCGTTGAAAGGTACAAAATAAGAGCAACTGGTCTCTCGTTTGCGGTGTTGGCAGGTTTGACCACCTTGGATGAGTCACTGGACCAGTAGCAGCTTGGCCTGTAGGGGTTGATCACGCTCCACCAACTGTCGCAGCAAAAGGTTTCAGTTAACACTTGGGAAGAAAGTTGAAAAATGAGGAGCAGAGTAAAACTGAACTGCATTTCTGTTTATAATTGGCGTTTACTGACCTGTACTTTGTCTTTCAGACGGAGCTGTTGGAGTGTGATGAGATGAAATGTGACTCTGCGCCATCCCCTCAAGAAGTCATTTCAACAAGCCTGTTTTCATTTTTCAGAGTTGGAGGAAGATTTTTCTTGAGTCCTCCATGCCACAAGAGGGAGTAACCTGCTCACCCAGAGTCCACCTACAAGCTCAGACTTGCAGGCAACAATTTTTGCTCTTCCTGTTTTTCGCAAGGTGCTGAAGTCAAATTTTGGGCCAGCCTGAAAAGTAGGAGACATTTACACTTGTTCACTGCACCACCATGACCTTTTTTTTTTTTTTTTTCCTCCTGCAGGCAGCAGTAAACATGAAAGGCGTGTTGCTCTCAAAGTCCCAACAGTCTATCGCCCTGGTAAGTTTCATACCCACCACATCTTTGTCTGCACAAGAAATTGACTTGTGTGTAACTCACGGATGCCTTTCCTCTCAGGTCAACACACCTGTCCCACGTCCTTCTCAAGAGCCGACCAGCAAGAAGCAGACTGCCATCCAACTTGCAACTTTGTCCTCTGCCTTTGTCATTGTTACTCTGCAAAATAAATAAAGCTTGATTACAAAGAACACTTCAACTCTCAACTTCATTTTTAAACACATCACCAATGTAACTTAAAAAAAAGACATTTTAAAAACAAAATCATTTTATTTCTTTTCTAAACTTTTTTCCCAAAAATTTTTTTCAAATTTTTTTTCCAAATTTTTTCCTGGATTTTTTTTTTCCGGGCAGGAAATCTGGGAAAGTGGGTGTGGCTTGGCGGGAATGGAGGCTAATGATTCGCTGATAGCTGTCAAAGTGGGTGGAGCATGACGATAACATGCTGTGATTGGTGGGAAGTGGGGCGTGGCTATGCAAATTAGGTGTTGTCTGATTGGCGGGATCTTTTAGGGGAGTGGCTATGCAGATAGCGAGCATTCTGATTGGTCAAAAGCCAGAAATTGGTCTAAAGTGGGCGTGTCTATGCAAATCGCCGCGCTCTGATTGGTTATGCAAATGTTTGCAAATTAGGGGCTTGTGGTGATTGGTGGATGTGAAATTGGGTGTGGTTTGGGGCGGGCATTGCAGCACTTTGTCAAATTTGCACTTAAATCTTGAGTTCAGACATGCACTTGGGTCACATCAGACAGTCTTTTCACTGTTCCCCTTGGTTTCACATGACCCAAAGGCTCGATTCCTGGAGTTTTGAGTCATGTGGAGACTAACGGGAACAGTGAAAAGACTGTCTGATGTGACTGAAGCGCAAGTCTGAGCTCAAGACTTCAGTTTTTGAAAAGACTTTGAGTGAGTTGAGGATGGATTCGGTCATGAAAGGCAAAGACTCGATTTCAAGTTGAACAATTTATTGGACAGAAAAGCAAACATGAAATTTGAAATCATTTAACCAGTCAATCTTTGTGTGGGCCAGTTCAAGTTGCACGCACACAAACACTGACGACAGGCCCGAGATGGGAGCATGTACTTGATCAGCTCATGCATGAGGTCACTGACATCTCATGACACACCAAGGGGGGACATGAGCACGTCCGACTTCTCTCACTGAGACAAAAACTAAGTGCCACCGTGTATTCCACAACAACATGATCACACTCTTCTGGTCAAGTTTTTAAATCACATTGAAGTGGGCCAACTTAGTCATATGTATGGATATATTATATATATATGCATACATAGACACATTTTTAAACTAATTTTGCCCTCCTCAAGGTTTAAAAACATATTCCAGAAGTGTTTGATGATGCTCGGGTTGTCTAAGTGGAGTTGACACTGTTGTGCAGTACACGAAGCAGAAGTTTAAGTTGAGTGAGAGACAGACAGACAGACAGGCGGGCGCACTCACCTCCACCTTGTGGTGCAACGTGACATCAGACATCAGCTCTTCAAGCACACCACACAGCTCAGTACTCACATGTGTCCAAATGCAGGTCCGAGTCTAGCGGCTGCGCCTTTGGCCCTGTCGCCTCTTCAATCTGTTCAGGGAGGGGGAAAAAAACAAAAGTTGTAAGTCACACTCTTTTGTCTTTAAAAAAGTGGTTTCTTTTTGAGTCATTATTTGTAAAGTGGCAGACACTCTCAATGCATCTGTCTGAGTGATCCGCTCGCGGCTCTCTCCACACCTAAAGTACAATGAGCAACCTCCTTTCAATCAACTGCTCAACTCTTGAAAATACTCAATATTGTTCAACCACCCAAAAAAGAAAAATGATTGAGATGTGCTTACTTTGTTGCATCGAAGTCGAGAAACACAATTCGGCTGTAGTTTGTTTCCCTCGAGCTTGTTTAGCCTTGACACGGAGAACCTTCACATTGTGCTGCTACCTCATTCATCTTCTACGTTGCGTTGCAGCAGCGAACCAACGGGAGAAAAAGTACATCTTCGTGTCAAAACAAAACAAGCTCGAGGGAAACAAATTACGGTCGTGTTTTGTTTCCAGAGTTGTGTTAAATCAGCAAATTATGAAAAGTTCGTTTTCCATTAATCAATTTCCAAGTTTGAAACTAAATCGGAGGTAGAGGTCGTTCCCGTGAATTGGAGACAACAACACTGCCGCCTAGCGGACGAACATGGGATCTCAAAATCATGAGAAATGAACACGCCACATCGGGAAAAAAACACTTGAAAATCGTGAATGGATTTGAGGACCCGAAAACACGTGTGAAAATTACGAGTATATCTGTGGATATTATCAGCACATTCTTTGAAATTTAGGATTTAGTTTTTGAAAATCACAAATATATTTCGAAAAACAAGTGAAAAAAGTCATGGATGCATTTGTTTGAATAGTTATGAAACAAAACGTTGTTTTTTACGATAACTTCCAGTGACTTAGTAAGTCCAAACAACAAAATTCGAGGAGCAACGTGTGGTAATAACGCCCCCCAAACGTCTACATCAATATACTCACAGATAAATGGCGAAGTCAGTTTATAATATTAAAATTACTCACTGAGAACAGGGCTTGTGGACAGCGGAAACACTTGCTCATTGAACCGGATGTGGTACCGTTCTTGTGCGTGTACTTCTTCTTCTTCTGTTTGGTGAATTGAATGTCTTTCGTTCATATCGCCCCCTAATGTTCGGGAAACCACAAAGGCGTTTGGCAAGCAATCTGAATCTAATTTACAGTACAGTATTAGCCAAGCGTGCAAAAACACAAAAGCATACCTGTCAATTTGTACGTTTTCCCCGTATTTTATATAAATGCTTTTCTTGAATTAAATTGTTGCTCAGTAAACATTGATACCTTCTTCACTGACCATTAGTTATCAAGTTTCAACGTTGTAAATTCATGTTTAGTTATATTTGTGATTGCAAAAAAGTGACCGCATGGAGTGACACAGTACACTACCTGTATTTGGGATTGCAAAATAGTGACCCGCCCAGAAAACGTGACGTTGCTTAGGTCCGTCAACCCGGAAGTAGCACTGTCAGGCGTCCTAGCCTAGCTTGCTAGCTCAAACTGTAGGCTACGTGAAATCATGAGGGCTGTGAGACACTCACGCCAGTGACAGCGCTCCTCGGGGAGTGAGCTTTTTCAAAGGAGTCACCGGGAGACATTTTGCACGGTATTCGTGTAAGTTACTGCCATGAAATGGCAGTTTGCGACTCTTGATCGTTTACGACTGCGGTGTTACTCCCCATTGTCGGCTAGTTAGCTACGCATCACGACTGCCGCGGTGGATCATTCCTCGAATCTTAAATAGAAATACTTAAACTACTGTGCGTTAACGTCACAGAGTGTTCAAATGTCAGCGAGCTGCCGTTGTTTAGGAAATCACGTTATCGCTGTCTGCGAGCTGTCCGTGACACGACGAGCTCCTCATCAATAATGTTAAATGTGATTGTATTAAATTCATGATCTGTATGTTCAGTGATATTCATACAGACATTCCAAACAGTAGGAAGGAGTATTGAAGTGGAAATAATCGTTCTAAAGATCCTGCTGAGAATACCCAGACTAAATAATTAACGGATTGTGTATTAAAATCCTCAGTTGTTGACAGTGACCCTGGTAAATATGATGCTAATTAATGTAGGAACACTGAAAATGTTTCTGGCATGCATACAAATCCATTCCTTCTTTGATTTCCCAGAGATTGCAGGAGAACAATAATGTACAGACTCAGTTTTTCATTTCATGTCTGCCTCCATCACAACACAGCTCAATTTAGCCCAAATGCTACTCAGTCACATCAACATTTGTTCAGCTATGGTCTTTTATCAGACTTCCCGTTACCTAATCTGGCATCAACTTCCCTTTCAAGCGCATTGAAAGCCTTATTTGGCGAGACGTGGCCCAAGACATTTATTTAAATGATGATTAATCTAAAAAAAAAAAAAAAAAAAAGTGAACACCTTACCTAACATGAGATCCGAACGGGTTCCTGGCTTCCTTGCAGCTGCCCGCTCCGGCCTTGACATGGAGTCCATGCTGAACAAGCTGAAGAACACGGTCACCAAAGTGACGGCCGACGTCACCAGCGCCGTCATGGGCAACCCCGTCACACGGGAGTTCGAGGTGGGCCGTCACATCGCCAGCGGCGGTCCCGGCATGTGCTGGAGGATCTACAACGGCACCAAGAAATCCACCAAGCAGGTGTGTCATAGGATCGCACCCCTTTGTAGTCACAGCAATGCTCACGAGGATCCATTCTATCATTCCCAGGAAGTGGCCGTGTTTGTTTTTGATAAGAAGATGATTGACAAGTACCAGAAATTTGACAAGGACCAAATCGTGGACTCCCTGAAGCGAGGGGTGCAACAGCTGACCCGACTGCGACACCCCCGTCTCCTGACCGTTCAGCACCCTCTGGAGGAGTCGCGGTAAGTAGTCCACGCTTTGTATGTCCACGCGGGGTGGGAGAAACGCAAAGAGCACGTTTTTTTCTCCCCCCCCCCCCAGAGACTGTCTGGCCTTCTGCACCGAGCCAGTCTTCGCCAGTCTGTCCAACGTGCTCGGCCACTGGGACAACCTGCCCAGCCCCGTGCCCAAAGACATCAAGGAGTACAAGCTGTACGACGTAGAGACCAAATACGGCCTGCTACAGGTAACGAGAAAGAACCCCAAACTCAATCGGATTCAATGTCAGATGTTTAGTTCTCCATTTTTATGTCATTTTAGATCTCGGAGGGTTTGTCCTTCTTGCACAGCGGAGTAAAGATGGTCCACGGCAACTTGTGTCTGGAGAACATTATTCTCAACAAGAGTGGATCGTGGAAGATTATGGGTTTTGATTTCAGCATTTCATCCAGCAACCCGTCAGACACCGATGTGAGTGTTTTGTGGGAATTTGCCCTTACATGCGCACACATATAAGTACAGCATGTCTGCCATTTTGTCGGCTTCCCCCGCAGCCCAAATACGTATGTAAAGAATGGGAGCCCAACCGGCCCCCACTGTGCCTGCCCAACCCCGAGTACCTCGCGCCCGAGTACATCCTGTCAGTCAGCTGCGACACGGCCTCCGACATGTACTCGCTGGGCGTGGTGGCGCACGCCGTCTTCAACGAGGGCAAGCCCGTCTTCGCCGTCAACAAGCACGACATCTTCAAGAGCTTCAGCCGGCAGCTGGACCAGGTGGGCGCCCGAGGGCCGACGACGCAGCCCACGGCGCGCTCTCGGCTTCACTAACATACACTTCTGGTTCGCTGCAGCTCACCAACATAAGTCCGGCGCTCTTGAACAAGCTCCCAGAGGAGGTCCGCGACCACGTGAAAATGCTGCTCAGCATCACGCCCAACGTGCGCCCCGACGCCGACCAGATGACCAAGGTTGGCGCCGGCACGTGATTTCGCCTCATCCTCGTCTTCCACACGTCTGATTTGATTTCTCCCGTGTGGGGGGGGAAAAAAAAAAAACAGATACCATTTTTCGATGATGTGGGCGCCATGACGCTGCAGTACTTTGACTCGCTCTTCCAGCGGGATAATCTGCAGAAGTCGCAGTTCTACAAGGGCCTCCCCAAAGTCCTGCCGAAACTCCCCAAGGTGATCTCAGCATAACGGCATGCCGAGAATCAAAACAAAAACGAGAAATCCCGTTTTGTGCTTTGTCCTGACAAGAGAGTGGTGGTCTACCGCATCCTTCCGGCGCTCACCTCGGAGTTCGTCAACCCGGACATGGTGCCCTTCGTGCTGCCCAACGTGCTGCTCATCGCCGAGCAGTGCACCAAGGATGAGTACGTCCGCCTCATCCTGCCCGACCTCACGCCCGTCTTCAAGCAGCAGGAGCCCATCCAGGTTAGACCCCAACATTCACTCCAGAAAAAGCCAAATACGGAAGCGCGTGCTCTCGGCACTTTATCAGACGCGTCTTTCTACTTCCTCCCATGCTTCTTAAGGCTAGTAACATGGTAGGTGGTCAGCCTTTGTTTGACCTTCTTGGGCAGTAAGTGCTTTTGTTAACCCCGCGTCCCCCGTCCAGATTCTGTTGATCTTCCTGCAAAAAATGGACCTGCTCTTGACCAAAACGCCGGCGGAGGACATCAAGAACAGCGTGCTGCCGATGGTTTACCGAGCTCTGGAAGCTCCATCTGTGCAGATCCAGGTGGCCATTTTATTTGTGTTTGGCAAAATAGCGTTTTGTCTTGCGCTTCCACAATAACATGATGGCAACAGTGCTGTCGATGTCCAAATGTGCAGTTGCATATGATGTCTGTTGCGCGGCGCCTTCCAGGAGCTGTGCCTCAACATCATCCCGACGTTCACCAACCTCATCGACTACCCCTCCATCAAGAACTCCCTCATCCCTCGCATCAAATCCGCCTGCCTGCAGACATCCTCGCTCGCCGTGAGTCTTTGTCAGCCTCTCTTGAAAACACACACACACACAAATGGGCACGGTGACGTTTCCCTTCCTGTGGCCACGTAGGTGCGCGTCAACTCGCTGGTGTGTCTCGGGAAGATCCTGGAATACATGGACAAGTGGTTTGTCATTGACGAGATCCTGCCCTTCCTGCAGCAGATCCCCTCCAGGGAACCGGCGGTGCTCATGGGAATCCTGGGTGAGCTTCTCGTCCTCGTCTTGCCTGATTTATTTTAGGTCTTTTTTTTAATTATTATTATTTATTAAACTGCCGCCTTACCTGCCACCTCTTTAGGGATCTACAAGTGCACCTTTAGTCACAAGAAGCTGGGCGTCCCCAAGGAGAACCTGGCCACCAAGACCCTGCCCCACTTGGTGTCACTCAGCATCGACGGCAACCTCAACCTCAATCAGGTACTTTTTAGGTGTCCGTGTAAAATTGTAAAATCAGTGTTTGCGCAGGTCAATGAAAGGGTACCATGAAATTACTGTATCAATGAACTAAAAAAATACAACCCTATTTCTGTCGCAGTTCAACTCGTTCATGGTGGTCATCCGAGAGATGCTGAGTCGCATGGAGGCCGAGCACAAGACCAAGCTGGAGCAGCTGCACATCATGCAGGAACAGCAGAGGTGATTTTCCATTTGAAACGCCGCCGACACAGAAGCGTCCTCCTTGGTCTCTAATATCATGCCGTCGTCTCCCGTCAGGAGTTTGAACATCTCTGGCACAGAGAAGCCATCGGAGGACGCCAAGAACCCGTCGTCGTCGTCGTCGCACCAGGTGAGGCTATTTCCGGTCAAGAGCTAGAAAAGTGATTGAATGATTTTATTGTGTTTCCTGTTCTTTCAGATTGATGACATCTTTGGCAGCACGGGGGTGAACGGGAAGGAGAACGGATCCTCCGCGGCAGCCCCGCAGCCTAATAGAGTAAGAAGTCCATGTTTTTGTTTTGGTTTTTAAATGAAGCTCTTGTCATGAAGGACGTTTCGATGCTGCCTTCAGATGTCTCTGACTCTGGAGGAGAAGCAGCGACTGGCTAAAGAGCAGGAGCAGGCGGCCAAACTGAGGAGTCAGCAGCCACTAGCACCACAGAGTATCAAACCGGCTGCTTCGGGCAACTCACAGGTAATTTTACAATCCGTCACTCCGACAATACTTCCTTTGACATCGATTATCGTACTACTTTCCTATCGAGACATGGCTTTGGTGGCGTCTTAGAGTGGCTCAGAAAGAGCACAAAACGATATCGCTTTAATTCTTGTGTGTTTTTCTTGCAGATGAAAGATCTGACCAGCAGCCTCCTCACCAACATGGCGTCCCTGAACAGAATGTCCGTGAGCAACACACCGCGAGCCCCCATGGCGCAGGTCTCGCCCGCCATGGCGCAGGCCTCGCCCGCCATGTCGCAGGCCTCGCCCGCCATGTCCGCCTTCCCGGCCTCCCCCATGGGCGCCCCGGTGTCCAACGGCTTCAACGCGGCAATGGGCTTTCCGTCGGTAGGCATGGGGATGAGCATGCGGCCTGCGGGTTCCGCCGGCTACGGCGGCATGGCCTCCACCACCAGCACCCCAAACTTTGGCGCTCTGGCGCAGAACCACAGCCAGGTGAATATGTTGGCGCTGGACAACCTTTTCACATCCAACAAGCCCAAAGTCTCCCTGAACCAAATGGCGCCCGCAGGCGGCACCCCTTGGCTGGGTCAGTTCACTCCGGTGCAGAACGTTCAGCCCGCCTTGCCGGGGGCGCCGGCGGCGGCGGGATTCGGGATGCAAGCGAACCCTTTTTTCAGCCCGCAGAACTTCTCTCAAACCGCCACCGGCGCCAACCAAAGCGGACTGAAGCACAGCACATCCGCTAACAGCGACCTGAAAGACCTTTTTGGCTGAAATAGACCCAATGTGAAGTTGAAAAAGAGTCCAATTTTACCGTGTCTATTTTTGATCGTGCTCACATTCTGCATCCCGTTTGTATTTGAAGGACAACGTGTTACTTCTTGTATGCTGTCCTCGACAAAGCTGTGTGTTTCTTACTCTTTTCTACTTGATGTTCTGTGGGGCGCACACAGGAGTTGAGTTACTTTATGAATCTGATTTACCTTATTCAGACTCTTTGAGGATATCCGGGCGGGAGGTAGCTCGACGTGTAGCATCCTGGAAGGTTGGCCTTTTTGCAGGTCGTCTCCATGGCAACAAATCTGCAGCAGCAGTAATATAATGCGCGCACACACACACGCTATCATTTATGTTTCACTTCCTTTAAATGCAGTATGACTAGAGTATCACTTGTAGCTAGATGCTAATGCTAACAAGGTGCATTGTAGGCGCTTGTGCCTTACAGGGTTTAAATCGATTGTCTTACTTTCTGTCAAGGTGACCAATGAACGTAGAGCTTTTGTCTTTCTTGGAAAGATTTTACACATGAAGTGTACCATTCCTATCGTCACTTTTAAATAGTAAAAGAAGTCACTATATATTTCGATTTCAAAACTTTTCCAAAAGTTTTTTTCATTAGGTGGAGAGGTCCTCTGCAGATTTTGTTGGGTGTGAGAGCTTGAGAGGCCTTAGGCGATGAAACTTGTGCAATAATAATGATTCTCTCTGATGGTTTATACTGCACTGACCTCCGATGTCCACCCAGCTCATCAGATACTCTCAGATTTTAAATTAAATGTGCACAGTTGGCATTTTGTGTTTGCGCTGGAAGCCACTCTCTGAAAGTTTCTGGTCATTCCAACCACTACTGCTGGAATTTGTGTGTTCTCTGTGATTTCATAATGATCTGCGGTGGTTCGGTGAAACTGTGTACATATAAAAGAAATAATACAATTGTTCAGCGGTGTGTAGTTATTTTGTGATGGAGAAAAGTCGCTCAACTGCAATTTACACATCACATAATAATGACAATCGTTAAATCTTCACTCGTTTGAATACGAAAAGGGAGTACGTGAATGTCTAATAAAGTCTCCTTCAATGACGAGAATTGTCATTTTATTCCTTAGTGAAGTCACATCCGTAAACAAAGACCTCCTCCATGTAGCCAAGAAGAGCGTACCATTGCACCCAGGGGTGACACAGTAATCATATCCACGCATCTATTCGACTTCCTGTCAAAATGTGTGGCACATCGTTTATATTTACAGTGTTTATTGTCGCAGCATTGATGCTGTTAACGTTTTATGGGATATATGACAGTCTGGCGTTCTTTTTGTGCGCATGTTCATAGACGTTACCCCCGCGTGTCACAAATGGTTTCGCCCGTACATTCTGGAGCTCCTCGGAGGTGTAGGACCTTTAAACCGTCAAGATTACAACACGGGAAACGACACAGTTTTGCTTCTCAAAGCAACTATTTTTACCATCTCCATTTCGGGAGACTTAAATACGGTAAGGACACGCTTCTAATGTACTTTATTATTTTTTTAACCGGTCGCGAAGCATTCGATTATCGCCTCGTTCGAATGCGAGTTTTGTTCACTTCTGAGAACTGCGGTGGAATCTTCGAAATAGTAGCACCTTGTTTTTATTTCTCGCAAACCCGACCAAAATTACAAAATTGTTCTTCCTTGCTACACACAAAAACGACGCATTAATGTTAAAACTAGTATATTGTAATTAAGACAAAACAGTCAAAAACAACCCTAAAAGTATGCCAATGGTTTTATGAATAAATGTTAGTTGGTTTAAATTATTGTTTGAAAATACCTTTACAGGACAGTACTGGCTTTTGTTCTTGTTTGTGTATGAGTCCAGATCACGTGTACCTTGTTCTCACAAGTGTGTGGATATTTTTTGGGTCCCATGTGCTGTGCTCGGAACCAAAGATTTTCCATGTAGGGATGATAGACGGGCAGCGCTAGCCAATGAGGAGTGTCCGACTCTTTAAGACCCGCCTCTTTCATCCACTGTTTTGTTTACGTTGTGCTGCAGCAATCTGGACCTCTTTGTTCTGACACTTTGCAGCCCACAATCATAACATTGATGCACACTTCAGCCTATACTATAAATGCTATATTTTCTACACGCATTCTCCTAAAATTGGTCCAAAATCCATTTATTTTTGGCATTATTGTTTCCCTCACAGGCTGTAAGTAAACATGTATAAACAGGACTCTAGTGGTGTTCCAGAATGGACAAATGTCGCCGTTTTGATACTGGATTTGTGATGGAAGCACAGATGCCAGAAATAATCCCTAGTCCGGAATCTCTCTGGATAATCCACGGAAATTAGCCTGCTGCTTTTTACGTGACCTAACTGCTCTTGCGGATGATGTAATGAGCTACGCACGCACGCACACACACACACACACATTTACACACACATGAGCAAGCACCCCCCCGCCCCCCTTTATACTGCTATCTTTAAACCAAAGTGGGAGTGGGCATTCATTTTTAGCTTCAGATAGCAGGACTAGCACTCTGGGGGGCCTTAGATAATATTAGACACCTGTCTAATTGTGGAAGAATGCCACTCTGAAATAAAGCAAAAAAAATGGTACATGATAACTGGGTGCACATTTAATTACGACTTCATTAAAGAACATGTTATTCCAGATAATCAAGATAACGGTAGTTTTTACTAAACAGCTGGGTGGGTTGCTCTTATGTCATCCTATTCACTGCTTGCTGCCTCTAGGGAACATTTTTTGCGACACTTTTTAACTCCAAAAAGACCTCAAATGTAACTGGATCCTGCAGTTGACGCGCGTTACCGGGGAGACACTGGATCTCGCTCCCAGTGAAAACAAGCTGCTGTCCAAAGTGGATTGTTGTTGTTTTCTTTTTGACTGTGGCTTGCATCATGTAGCAACCGTTTCCATAGCGGTGGGCCGAGCAGGAAGTTGGTGGACTTGCAGCAAAAGACTCAAACAAGGGTCAGGGTTTCAAATGAGGGTTCTCGAGGCCAAAGTTCAGGTTTGTCATGAAACTGTACGGTCTGCCTGGCAGCTTGAAAATGCCCCTGAACAACGAGCGTCCGTCCTCCACCTCCAGCGGCGACGAGCACGGCAGCGACGGCGAGTCGTCGTCGGGGCGCTGCGACAGCACCGCGTCGGCCAGCGACACCGACTGCTCGCGTGAGAGCTTCACCAGCGACGGCTCCAGCAAGCACTGCTCGCCCTCTTGTGAGTGCCCCATAAATCTTTTCTTAGATGTGGTTGGGTTTTTTTTTTGTTTTGTTTTTTTTATATGTGAAAGTGGGAGTTGAAATGTAGTCATGTGAAATGTTCCTTTCTGTCGGTTCCCTACCAGCGAGCCCTCCCAAGACGCTCACCCTGGACGAGGTGATGGGCTCCGCCAGAGACCTTTCCAACCTCACCTTGTTCCACGAGATAGTCGTCAACCGCGACTTCCATTTGGAGCCGCACACCTTGCCCGAGGACAGGTAATTATCGCGCATGTAAAGCTGTCATCAACCAGCCCCCTTGCCGGTGTTGTCTCGTGCCACACGGAAATATTTGTACTGTACTCCCATCGTGAAACAAGTCAGGGCTCCTTGCTCGCTTTCTACAAACGTAGCTGGGAAAACAACTTTCAAATGTTGCGTATTGCGGAATCAACTGGAGCGTGATTCCCGACCACAGTGCCCAATTTCCCCTTAAGTGGTCTGAAAAGCATCACCACTTTCCGACACATAATGCATCTTTGTTCGTATTTCTTTGCGAGCGACATGCAGTGACAGGCAGAACAACGCGAAACAATTTCAACTCGTTGGTTGGCGGAAGGTATGACAAACCTGTGTATCCACCTGCGGTCACCACACATGCAATAGGATCACATGCTAAACACGCCCAGACTTCACACTGACAAAGTCTGAATTGAGGTCGTGTGTCGGGAGGTTTTTCTCATTAAAAAAAAAAAAAGGTTGGGAAACATGTCTACACAAGCACGGTGTATGTGTCGTACGCGCATTTTGGGGTTTTCATTCCATACACCGAAATTGAAAAGTTCAAAGTCGAGCAACGTTCACTCGCTGTGTTTCCAGTTTATGGAAGATGGTTCGCGACAACGTCCACAAAGCATTCTGGGACATCTTAGAGTCGGAGCTGAACGACGACCCGCCCGAGTACCAGCAGGCCATCAAACTCCTGGAGGAGATCCGAGAGGTATCAAATTAAAAAAAATAATCACCTTGTTCCTGTCGCTGATGCGAGGTGGTCCCCCGTGTTGGATAGATTTTGCTGTCCTTCCTCAACCCCGGAGCCAACCGCATGCGGACGCAAATCATGGAGGTGCTGGACATGGACCTGATCAGGCAGCAGGTGGACAACGACGCCGTGGACATTGCGGGCCTCGCTTCGTACGTCATCAGCGCCATGGGAAAGCTGTGCGCGCCCGTCCGTGACGAAGAGATTAAGAAGCTGAGGGGGAGCGCGGGCAACATTGTGATGCTCTTCAGGTAAAACAGACCCGCGTGCGTCTCCAGCGAATCCATGCTGACGTGAGCGCCTTGCCCACTAGGGAGATCTTCCGCGTCCTGGACCTGATGAAGGCAGACTTTGTCAACCTCACCATCGACAACCTGCGGCCAGTCATGCAGAAGCAGAGTGTGGAGTACGAGAGGGCGACGTTCCAGAGCATCCTGGACAAGACACCCGGTGAGTGGAGCCGCTAACACAACCGACCACGAGATGAAGACGTTCGTGTTTGATGTTTTCTGTGTGGCGGCGTCTCCTTTAGGTGCTTTGGACAACACCGCCGCTTGGATCAAAATGACGTTTGAGGAGCTGCTGACCACCATGCCGAGCAATCAAGGAAAAGGACAGCCGTGTTTACCTGGACCCTTCCAAGTCCTCAATGCGGCCTTCCTACATATCCTCGTGTGGGACTCCGCTAAGCACCCTCTCCCAGAGGTGAGTGGGCTCATGTTCACAAAAGTGTCTCAATGGGCTTCCCAGATGCACAATTCAGAGACGGGAGGCTGGGGGGGGGGGGATGTGACAGTAAAACAGGCCAAAATTGTTGCAGAATAACCTGCCTCAATGCTTTTCTCTGTGGCGCGTTCAGACGTGGATGACGGATGAGGGCCGTCTGCGAGAGGTGCAGGCGGAGCTGAGGCGCTGGCAGGCGGTCAACGAGGTTCTCCTCATCGTCCACAGCACAGTCGGCGGGCCCATCCAGGGCGTGGCGGCCCTCTCCGAGCGCCTCAAGAGGATGACGGCCGTGCTCCTCGACCACATGCACAACCCGTGAGTACACAGCTACGCTCAAGATTTTGAAATTAACGACCGTCCCAATGCCAAATGGTCTCACTGTGTCTTGTCGTTTTCGCGTGGGCTTTTTCAGGACTATTAGCCAGGAGGCACTCGTGGGCGTCAGCTCTCAGATCTGCAGCGAGCTGAACAAGTCGCTAGTTGAGAGGGGCTACTCCACGCTGAGCCCCGCTCAGCAGGACACCCTCACGGGCCAGATCTGCAGCATCGCCCACAAGGACAACCCCATCCGCACTCTCGTCGGTATGTTCCGGATTCTTCACCGCCGGTTTTCCTGAACGGAATCACAACCTAATGTCTCTCTCCGCCCGCAGAGGACCGCGTGCAGCACTACTTCATGGCGCTCATCTGCGATCCCAAACCTCAAACCAGATTGGCGCAAACGCCCGCAGGCCTCACCGCCATCCGCTCCGAGTTGGTCTCCCTGGCCGCTAAGTTCCTCTCCCTGGTCAACTACAACAAGGCTGTGTATGGACCTTTCTATGCCGACATTATCAGGAAGTTGATGTTCACCAACAGACCGCCGTCGTCGTCGTCGTCGTCGCCGCCGCCATCTTCCCCTCCTCAGGACACTGTCACCTCCGAATGAACCCCTGACGTCCGTTTTGTTGTTTTGCAACTGAGCTGGGTTTGCCAGCAGTGATGTGTAGCACAGTGTTTCCCAACCTTTATATCGCCAAGGCACATATTTTATATTGGAAATGTCTCATCAAGCATAAAATGTATGGCAATATTGACAACGGGCTCTTTAGTTTTAAAATGCAAAGCTATTATTCTGTTAAATGAATAGCAACCGATTGGTATTTCTTTTGCTATCTAATGACGCAGCATTTCATTTTTCTGTTTGTTACTCTACGTCGCCAGCATAGATGGATGAAGTACTATACATCATTTGTGGTAAAGTAAAAACAAATGTCTATGATTCTTGCATGCAAATGTATGGAAGAGCTCCAGCAAAGCAAATTTCTATATTTAGAATAGTAGCAGCACACATGATGAGTGTTTAAAGTTTTATATATATATATTATATGAATCATGCTACAAACCTCTTAGCCTCTTCAAGAAGCTATTAAAAAAAAACATTAGAGATTTTTTTGGTGTATATTTGTTGTAGGCATGAGTGCATTTTTGTGTTCGCTGTTTTTGCTCGTGTAACTGAGGGGAGAATTTTCCAGATGTTTGCGCTATATGTCAATTTATTCGATTAGTTTTGTGTGATTGGTGATGTTTGTTACATGACTCTGTACTCCCGTTCGTTACCGTATTCCTGGATTGGCTTGATTGAACCTGCGCGGACACACACGCATAGGTGCTGAGCTCCCAAAAGGATTCTGCATCCAGTGTAGATCCAGAGATGCCCAGAATTTAACTTAGCTGAAGTTTACATAAATGTGTTATTTTCTTCTGTACTACACTTAATATCATAAAAATAAAAGTGATATTAAATTGGTGCAAGCGTGTCGTTTTAAATGTCATGGGTATACTAATAATCATTTTTGCAACAGCTCGTAATCTATATTGAGGGTAACTTCTATTTGCATAATAACTGCAACTGTGAGATCAACATACCTGTCTGGAGGCAGCATTAGGGCGTTTAATTCTCCGTAAAAATACACACATTGCAAAATAAATATATTCTATCACAGAACAGCACACATATATCTATCACAGAACGCTGTTTAGCTGATAATTGTTGCTAAAACTACTGTATTTTGTCGTTGAGATACTGTCATTTGGTAAACAAATCATCAAATTTCCCAGCGAACAACAAGTCCCTAAAGGCAACACAAGTCTCCCCAGTTACAACCAAGCAGAACGGATGACCTCACGCATCACGTGGTTTGGTTCTGTCACACTATTCGTCGTCTCCTGCCGGGCTGGTTGTTATTTTGTTGTCAACCAGGAAGCAGGGTGAAGGTGCGCGGCTTCGTCAAACCATTTTTACTCACTTCTGACACGTTTTTGTGACTTTAAATTAGAGTCATACTCAGTTGACTAAATATCCTCCCCTTTAGAGAAAAGAAGACACTCGTAAGTATCCTTCCACGGCTACTTTCTTTGTTTGGTCGTGTGCGAACTTGTCTCGACAAGCAGAAATAGTTTCGATTTTAAGTTGTAAAATGAAAGATGGGGGTTATTAAAATTTCCAATCAAGATTATATTCACTGGAAAATTTTGAACGTTTTTGGAAAAGTTTTACCCTCGTCATCGTTATTTTTACTGTTTTTCCTCATTCGTTGTAACATGTTCCTGACTAAATCAACATTTTGCTTAGAAACATTACGAAAGACCTGAGACTTGAGGAACCAAACCATGATATGACCCCCCCCCCCCCCCCAAACAAAAGACGAAAATTGACTATTGGGAGTCAATTATTTAATGAGGAAAATAGAATTTAGTTTGTCAATCTAGGCCAGTGCTTCTGATTGTTTCAGGTCCACGATGGATACAAAAATATCCGCCAACATCAGTGTCTGTTGCAGAAACCCAATTTGGTCACCAGGTTCCTGCATGGGCGGTCATGATGCTGGACGAAGGCGCCCGGAGCATCCTGCTACGCTTTCGCCAGAACCTGGAGCAGGATATCAAGCCTGCCTACCTGATGGATTACATGATCAGTGACGGCGTGCTGAGCGGCGAGGAGGAAGAGAGGATCAGTGAATGGGTTGGTGGTACTCCAATAAAGAAGTTCCCCCACTGAAGCATGTGGTGATTTTGTGTCTTTCTGCAGCCTAGCAGGAAAGAGCAGGCGGCGGCGCTACTGGAACTGCTGCTCAAGAAGGACAACAGCGCTTATATCTCATTTTATAATGCTCTCGTCAAGGAGGCGTACTACGACTTGGCCAATTTGCTTCGCGCCGCCCTTCCTGGTGTGTCACCAAACAGCTCTAAGAGCACATCTGATGGTGAGAGTTAGTCTTGCACAGTTCCAGGAAGTTGGAAACTTTATGGACTGTCACCCTCCTTTTCTGTCCGTCCAAATAGTTCTGAGTGCAGGCGGGGTCCCTCAGAGGCCTGTGGTTTTTGTCAGCCGACCCGAACTGATCAACAAGATCCGGGAGAAGCTCTACCATCTCCAGGACGACACGGGATGGGTCACTGTGTTCGGGATGGCCGGCTCAGGAAAATCTGTGCTGGTGGCGGAAGCTGTCCGAGACCAGAGACTGATTGACGGTGATTAATCGATGGGTCTCATTTGTTTCTATGCCCAATGACTTGGTACTGAGATTATTATTTTTTCCGACAGATTGCTTCCCAGGAGGTGTCCACTGGCTGTCCATTGGCCAGCTGGATAAAGCCAACTTGCTGGTGAAGATCCAAGCGCTGTGCTTCCGTCTGGAGCAGAACCTGGACTCCCAGTCCCTCCACCGGCCTCCCACCTCCTTGGACGAGGCCAAGGAGCGTCTGCGCTTCCTGGTGTTGCGCAAATACCCCAAGTGAAATTTGGTTTTTTGAAGGAAATATGCACTGCATGTGATCACATTTGAGTGTTTCTTGAGAAATTGTCCGTTTCCAGATCTCTGCTGATTCTTGATGACATCTGGGACAGCACGGTGCTGAAATCATTCGATATCCACTGCCGCATCCTTCTGAGCACCAGGAACAGAAGCCTCACTGATTCAGTTAGCGGTCAGCGATTCACTGACTCCCAAAAGCACCACGCGCCGAGTTCTAGCTACAAAAACTTCATCGTCAACCTGTTTTTCAGGTGCCAAACATGGAGTGGAGGTTGAGAGTGGTTTGGATGACAATACGGCGCTGGAGATTCTCGCCCTGTATACCAGAAACGCACTCGAATGTTTGCCTGAGGAGGCTCGGGCATTGTGAGAGAATGTAAAGGTGCATTGCAATCTTGATCTTCGCTCCCAAATGTATATTAAAAAAAAAAAAAAAAAGGTTACTGTTTTTCTGTGATTAGAACACGCGTTTCGTCCATTTCAGGGTCCCCTCTGGTGGTCTCCCTGATCGGCGCGCTACTCAAAGAGAAGCCCGACCGTTGGAGCTACTACCTGCGCCAGCTGCAGCAGAAGCAGTTCAAGCGCATCCGTAAGTCGTCGTCATACGACTACGACGCGCTGGACCAGGCAATGGCGGCCAGCATCGAAGTGCTGCCCGATGAACACCGGGAGCTCTACCGGGACCTCGCCGTGCTGGAGCCAGACATCAAAATTCCCGCCAAGGTGAATCACATTTTAAAAAGCGCACAGTTATTTATCTATATGCCGAAAACAGAAAAAGGTATGAAATGTGTCGTGTGCTTAGAATGTGAGGAAATAGTGCCATCTGGTGGACAAGTGTGTGTGTTTTTTTTAAAGCCTGCTGTCCAAATTGAAAGGTTTACATAAAGGATTGTGTTTGTTAATTTGAATATGTTATTTATTTATTTTGTAACGCATTGCCAGACTGTCGATGAACAGATCCAAAAGACACGTTTTTTTTTTTTCTTCCTGGTACCGTTTCTCCAGGTGTTGTCCATTCTGTGGGATCTCGAGCCTGAGGAGGTGGAGGACATCCTGGAGGAGTTTGTCAACAAGTCTCTTCTGTTTGTGGACAGTCACCGCAAACCTTCACTGTACTACCTCCACGACCTCCAACTGGACTTCTTGGTCGAGCAGAATCGCGCCCAACTCGAGGTCCGCATCGAAGTCCGCTTGCAAGAAAAAAAGGGTTCTTTTTCGTGACGTGTGTGCTTGTGCTGCAGAACCTTCACACCAAGGTGGTGCGTCAGTACCAGCAGCACTACAGTGAAACCCCGCCCTCATCCGGAGACGAAGAGTGCCTCTACTGGATCCGGTTCTTAACCTACCACATGGCCAAAGCCAACCTCTCCCAGGTAAGAAACGTTCATTGAAGGGAGTGGATTCCATATTCCTGATGGTGCCCTTGACTTCCCAGGAGCTCCACTCGCTCATGTTCTCACTGGACTGGGTCACCCACAAGGCCCAGATACTGGGTCCGGCTCATCTTTTAAATGACTTTGTGGAATATGGATCCATTCTGGACAAAAAGGTAATCAAAATTCAGACTGTAACATGGAGGATGGCTCAAGTAAGTGAGGAGTTTCCCGCCCGTGCAGAACAGCAACGTGCGCAGTCACTTCCAGGAGTTTTTGTCCCTCAACGGCCACCAGTTGGAGCAGCGGCCGTTTCCCGACGTGATCCAGCTGGCTCTGTCGCAGCCTCAGGCTTCGGAGGTCTACAG
Source organism: Hippocampus abdominalis (assembly GCA_018466805.1). Classification (NCBI taxonomy): domain Eukaryota; kingdom Metazoa; phylum Chordata; class Actinopteri; order Syngnathiformes; family Syngnathidae; genus Hippocampus; species Hippocampus abdominalis. The sequence goes on along the minus strand of CM031704.1, from coordinate 18,930,163 downwards.
GCAGGCTCTGCAGCGGGCGCAGGAGCGGTCCAGAAACGGGAAACTCTATTTTGACTGGCTGTAAGTAAGCAAGGAAGATTCATTCACGTTTTCCGGTGAGGTTTTCATCAATTTTGCCTCCATGTGCAGGAATAAGAGCAGTGTGGAGAGTCTTTCCCGGCTGGTGATCCATCCGCACCAGGGCTCCGTCTACGCCGCCTGCTTCTCCCAGGACGGAACCAAGATCGCCTCGTGTGGAGCCAGCAAGACGCTCAAGGTATCTGACTGGAAGCAGTTCAAACGAGGACGACAAATTTCCCGCAAAATTCAAAGCGGTGTTGCGTGGAGCTGCCGTCTCTTCGTTTCAAATTAAAAAAATCACATCATACTCCCGTTTTATGACGTTAGGTTTTCAGGAGCACGTCTGGCGAAAAGCTGACCGAGATCCAAGCCCACGATGAGGAGGTTCTCTGTTGCGCCTTTTCCCCCGACGACCGTCTCCTAGCAACTTGCTCCAGTGACAGGAAAGTGAAGGTAAAAGTGAAATTTGATTTTATAGCTCTCGCACATTATTATTATTATTATTATTATTGTGGGATTTTTTTTTTTTTGGTGTGTGTCTGCTCGTCTTTTCAGGTGTGGAACGCAGAGTGCGGCATGTTGCTGAGGGTCTTTGCGGTGGAACACGAGGAGCAGGTCAACCACTGCCAGTTCACCAACACGCGACGGCGTCTCCTGCTGGCCACCTGCTCCAATGACAGTTTCCAGAACGTCAAGGTGCCTTAAGACACAAGTTTAATTTGTTCTGTGGCCACGCTTGTAACTTTTAAACACTTGTCTTGCCCCATTGAACTAAATGAAAATGCCAATCATCTCTTCCATCCTTGCAAAAAGAAAAGTTTGTGTTTATTTCTATGAGTTCTGTCTACATATGGAGTGAAATTTGTGGATTTCTGTGTTGTTTCAGCTGTGGAACCTGAACAAACCCACCTCACAGAACACCATGTTTGGGCACTCGGAACCGGTCAACCACTGTTGTTTCTCCCCCGACGACGCCTATCTCTCCACCTCCTCCAACGACGGCACCGTGAAGGTGAACGTGTACTTTGCCAGTCTCGCCTCTCTGCTGAAGAAAATTTAAAAAAGCTCCCCCCCAATTAGATGGAATGTGTCCCTGTGTCCGTCCTCCTCCAGCTCTTCGGGGTGTCCTCCGCCAACGAGTGGAAGACCATCAACGTGGGGGAGTGGTGCGCGGAAGCCGGCGAGGAGGTTCCGGTCAAGTGCAGCACGTGGACGGGCGACGGCAAGCGGGTGGTGTGCGCCGTCAGGAGCGCCGTGTTGGTGAGCGGGTGTCAAATTAGGTGTCCATTTTCGACCCCGGGTGGTCTGCTTCATGGTCGGTTTTGCCGCAGGTGATGGACGTGGAGACGTCGCAGATGCTGTTAGAGATCCGAACGGGTCGCCTGAGCATGGTGCAGTACTGTGACGCGTGTCCCACCAGCAACCTGCTCGCCATCGCCTTCTCCAACTATGCGGTGGAGGTACAGCAGATACTTTTTGACCAGGGATGGGGAAAGTTTTCAGCTAAAGCGTCTCGTGCGTCCGTCGCAGCTGTGGGACCTGGCGGAAAATAAAAGATGGCCGACTGCAGCGGTCACCTGAGTTGGGTCCAGCAAGTCCAGTTCTCCCCTGACGGCTCGCAGCTTCTCTCTTGCTCCGACGACCAGACCGTCAGGGTGAGACGCGCTCAGTGCGACTCTCGCTGATGTTAGTGCGCGGAAAACGGTCCAAATCAAATCGGTTTCTCGTCCCATTTGCAGCTTTGGGAGACGGATAAAGTGCACACCACCTCCGCGGTGCGCCTGAAAAGAGACTCTGATGCTTTCTTTGACTCGGGGGAAGATGGCCAATTTTTTGTTTCGGCGGCAGACAACTGCAACAGACTGCAGGTGAGCCGGGCGGCGGCGCGGACGTCAAAGTTTTGATCGACAGCTCGATTGACTGCGTCGTGCGCGTTTCAGGTGCGCGCCGGCAGAGCGGGTTCGCTGCTCTTCCAGTCTGAGGAGATGGCGTCGCGGATCCGATGCACGTGCATTTGCTCGAAGCCTTTGGCCGTCGCCTTCGGCACGGAGGACGGCACCGTGCAGGTATCGGAACACGTTTGGATCTCAGTCGATGATCCGGCGTGTCGGCCACGTAAACGTTGGTGTTATTTCTTGCGCGTGCAGATTCTGGCCATCCCCTCTGGGAAGGTTCTCGCCACCCTACTGGGACACACCAAGACGGTGCTGCACTGCCAGTTCCTCCACGCCGGCCAAACGCTCATCACGTCATCCGAGGACACCACCATCAATGTGGGCCACCATCATTTCTTCCTCGGCCCTCCTTTGGATTTCCATGACTGAGGTATTTGTGTGTGCAGGTGTGGAAGTGGCAGTCGCACGAGTGCCTCGCGCTGCGGGGCCACATGGAGCAAGTGCGTTGCTTCTCTCCGCTGTCGCCTGCTGAAACACGAATGCTGTCCTGCTCGTTTGACGGCACGGTCAAGGTCAATATTGGCATTCACTTAGCAATAACATTTACTTGAAACCAAAGAAAAGACAGTGGAATGACATCATCACGTCATACCGGAAACAGGAAATATCCGTACAACGTCAGACAACAACATTAGACGTTGATTTATGAAATGACAGCATGTGGCTGTTTCTCTCGCTCAGGTTTGGGAGCTGGAAAGTGGAGAGGAGTTGCAGCACATCGAGGCTCACCAGGGAGCCATTTTGTCTTGCCACGTCTCCCCAGATGGACGTTTCTTTGCCACCACCTCTGCTGACAAGATTGCCAAGGTCTGAGCTCTAACGGCGCCCTCTGTTCTTCTTCTGTACTTTTTAAAAATTGTTTTCCTGAATGGGTTTTTGTCTTGGGCTTCAAGGTGTGGCACAGTGAGTCCTGGCATTGTGTCCACGTACTGCACGGCCACCAAGACTGCGTCCGGAGTTGCCGCTTTTCCTGTGACGGGCGGCGGCTGGCGACGGGGGATGACGGCGGCGAGATCCGGGTAGGTTCTTTTTGGACAATCATCGCATAAAACCCTGTATTCATTTTATACCTGAAACAGCTGTGGAGTGTCACGGAAGGCACCTTGCTGAAGATATGCTCGCGAGACGGAAAGGACGGCCTCGACTCGTTGCACGGAGGCTGGGTGACCGACCTGCACTTCTCCCCGGACGACTCCCTCCTGGTGTCCACCGGGGGATACGTCAAGGTACGGCGGCGACATATCACCACATACTCTTTACGGTTTCAAACCTTATCTCTCGTTGCGTCCTCGTCCAGTGGTGGGACGTGGACAAAGGTGAAGCCCTGCAGACCTTCTACCCGACCGGTAGCGCGTTGAAGAAGGTCCACGTTTCACCCGATTTTTCCACATTCGTCACAATCGACAACATCGGCATCCTCTACATCCTCCAGAGAGTGGTGTGATGTTGAAATGAACGTTTTACCCGCAAACTACTGCAGTCACCAGCCTAAAGAGCGCTGCTCACGGAAGAGTAGACAAGGTGCTTTAAGATGTTTACTTGCGAAAAGATTCCAGATCATTAAGACACGCAAACGCTGTCATGCTTTTTTTTGGGTGAATCAGCATTTTGAGCCGCAACGACCCGGAAACTGCATTAATCAATGCTGTGATGGATGTCATGGTTCTATCGTTTTTGTAATTATGAGATTCTATTCCTTCAGAGTAGAGAGCCTTATCATGTGCACTGTGTTCAATATTGCGCGTTTGCTTTTTGAAAGCATAAGACCAACTGTTCTTGCACAACTTTTCTACAAATCAGGATTTACACTTGCGGAGTCATTTTTTTTCGGTACGTGCGTCTTTTTCTAAACGGCATGTTTCACAACTGAGCCTACACTTGACAATCTTGCAAAAGTAACTCAAGTGATAGTTGGTGCCTCTGTCCTTGCTGTGGTCTTTCAAGGAAATGATTAGTTGCAGGGAGATGGAATAAGCAAGGGAATATTAATGAGGAAATGTTATGTTCGTCTGAGTAACGTTATTTCCACTATGTGCTCTTCGGATTGGTGCTTTAAATGTAGAATATATTCAGTCAAAAAGTTTTTTTGTTTTTTTTTTCTCTAATCATTGTTTGCTCAGGATCAAAGAGTAATGAAAGCACTGTACTTCATATGAGCCATTCAAATAAATGCATGTATTTATTGTTATTTGCTACACTAATTCCACAAATAAAACACATTTCAGAGGCAATGTGCTCGATTTGAGTTTTTTTCCGTTGTGGATTACAACTCAAGGTAAGTAGCTGTTTTACACATTTACAATCGAATAAGTTGTGTGTTTGGAAATTTCAGTTTGCTTTTCTGTCTTAGAGTAATATTAAGGAAATCATGAAAGATGTTGGCGAGTGTTTCTGGCGCCCTTTGGTGGCAGTCGTTTGTCTGGCAGATACCTTCCAACGAAAGAACTTGAAACATGTTCAGGAATAGCATCAAGATACTTTATTTGTTTACTAATAGTTTAAAAACAAACCAAAAAAAAAGCTGCTCAAGTTGACAGTCAAAACGTAAATCATGGTATGAAAGTACCGCTATTCTCCACATCACTTCTCGTAATCGCGTGTTCCACCCATTCATTCACATCGATGGACAATTTATGTTATTGCATAAAATCGTCATGTTTGTGAACATGTCACCCAATTTAGGGTGAAAATATCTGTCAAAGTTAATTGTTAGTACATTCTAACCCGGAGAACTACAACGTCCTCATTGGATGGAATTTTGAGTGTCCAACATATTGTTTAGTGGAATAACCACGAAATGCTTGTGCATTTGGCTGATTCTCCTCCTTTGCAGCTGCTCGTCACCTCCCAGGCAGGCCACTTCGCCAACGATTGGCCACCATGGGCCTGATTGCATTTGTCTCAACATCAGTCGCTGAAGGACGACTCGCTATCAGAAGCGTTCATATCGAGGTCCTCTCCGGTTTTCCCTCCCGAGTTGGCACGGGGGCATCGGGCTTGCTACCACCAAAAGGAATGTCTCACTTTAAAGTGTGAATACACAACAAAACTACGAGGAGGAAATGTTCAAGACTCACTCCAGCAAGTCCGGATCCAAACCTTCCATGCTCATTTTATTCCGGATGGCCATAACGGGAACTCCCTGCCAAAAACAACATCTAAGATGGTGAGTCTGAAAGAGTGTGAGAGCCATAATACAAAATTTCACACACCACTTGCACCATCTTCAGATATCTGGCATAGCGTGGATCCTTGGCCACCGTCATGATATTCACATCCTCTGATTTAGGCGTCGTCACATCGTCTGAGGCATTGTGAGACGGCTAAAAGAGAACAGATCATATTTAATAATAAAAATCATAAACCATAGTGGGATGGATGTTTGTACCTCAGGAGGTGGAAGCGTCACAGCTTGTGGACCGCCTGTGGGACCCTGATCAGAAGCGGCAGTTCCATTGATCTGAACCCCTTGGGGATGTGCGACTGCGTCGACCGTGACATCCTCCAGTCCAGGGATGGAGGAAAGCTGCTCACAAGTTGGGCGATATTCCATCAAAGGGCGTTGTGATGTACAAAAGGTGAAGGCGAAGGAACCAACCTTGGCTTCCAAGATACACAGCGTGGTCTCGATCTGCTGGATGCGCAGGGATATGTTGGCAAGTTTCTGCAGAGGAAAATTCAAGTTGTGAGTCTCTGAGTGACTTTCGGTGTGAGGATAAAAGCACAAACCTCTTCACACACTGTAGAGAAGTTGTTGAGGAAGCGAACTGTGTGGACGATGAACTGATTGAGAAAAGCAACAATTCTTCTCTGCTGAATGGCAGGAACCTAAGCCGGGAAATGGAGAAAAAAAATGTGACAACCACACCTAAGTGTTGAAATGTGGACTGTGGATTAGCAAAAGTTGCTTTAAGACACAACTGCATGTGACATGCATTCTATTTACATTCATTTCCTGGCTGAGCTAACAGGCTAGCTTAAGACTAACCTTCGTCAGATCAACTCCAGAGCCCACAATCGGAAGTCCGTCCTCATCCATGCCTCTTACTAGAACACAGGTCACTTATTTAAGTGCAAATATTTTTTTCTCCTGCTTTATACGTTGAGGAAAAGCCAAATATGATGTACACAATAGTGTTGACGGTTTCATGTGACTATGAATTGGAGTACCGCGTGACCTCGCGAGAGGATGGCAAATATCGTTTTATTTTGAAGCGAGGGACTAACAAACATCCGGTAAGGCCAAGCGAACTGGTTTCACGCCTAAAAACGAACAAATTAATCTCCGTTTAGAGCTAAATTTGGGGTAAAGTGTAAAATGTATTAATTGGAAAGTCTCTATGGAAATAGCTCGATCATATATTGTGGAACGTTCATAGATGGGCATATCTCTTGTTTTGAAAAGCGGAATTTGAGCAGAGTCACTTTGTGAAAAAGAACGCTTGCGTCGTGATAGCGCATGCTAAACCGTAAATTAACGACACCTTTTATGATATTTTTTTTAAAAATCAAGGCCACTGGAGACTTTGCAAACCATTTGAGCTTCGTGTAAAAATATAGCGAAAATGAACCGTATGTATCTGAATAATGAACTCTTGGACATGTCAGTTTATGTTAGCTTGCTGTTTAGCGGGGCCCGTCTATTTAAAGCTTCTCGTCAGTCACTCAGGCTCGTGGTGTTGCGTCTGTGTTTTGAGCAGAAAGAGTAGAATTATTTACACTACATGTACTGTGAGCATATTAAAAAAACAGTCATACAGATAGGTTAATTGCTTTATTTGGACAATTTTATTAATATTTGGAGAACAATTGTGTTGAATATCTTCTTAAGTGATTGTATTTTTCAGAAGCCGGCCCACCCTTGTCCACCTTGCGCCAACTGGTGCCCCCTTTGCAGCTGTGCTCGGCTGCCATGTGGCAGCTGGCCAAGCAGAAAGATGTGATGAACTACCAGAAACTTCAGGAGTTTGTGTACGCTGTGACCAAGGCGGTACCTGGGCTGATGAACAACAAGCAGAGAGTCCAGCTCATCCTGGGCCTTAGAGCGAGGGTATTCAGTGCTTGCGTTTGTTTTAAAAGGAAACACAGTAGTCTTCCTTAACTGGGTTTGAATTCTTCACGTTTCTTGTTCCTTCAGCTGATCCTTGAGCTATGCAAAGGCACTGTCCGGGGTTCTGTGGACTCTCAGATGATCCACAGCCACTTAGAGAAATTCCCAGTAACTCCAGATGTAAGTGCAGGGACGACGTCATGAGCTTCTTATTTGAATTCATATGGATAATAAACGTGTACTCGCAGAGCGACGGCGACGTGAAAACAGCGGAGTCCACTTTCGTCTCTCTGGTTCAGAGCCTCCTGAAGGATCCAGCGGAACGCGCTTACTTCTTTAAGGTCGGGCTAACTAATGTATACCCCTTGAAATTCATCTTTTTGTTGTTGTTGTTGTTGTAAATTGTTTGTATTGTTATAGGAGGTGTTCCCTGTAGAATATGGAAGAAACTACGATGCGGCCTTACACGTGTTACTTTGGGAGCTGCTCTCAAAATTAGAGAAGCTGCTCCCAGTACCAGACCTCAAGCAGGTATTAATTCTACTTTGTCCTGCAGTTTTTTTTCCCCCACTTATTTTTCTGGGAAATTAACCATTGATGTGTCTCGATTCCAGACGGCAGCCTGGCTGGGCTCGGCTCCCGCCGTTTTGGGCGAATGCCTCCAGTCCACGCCAGAAGAGCTGGCAGAGCTCTTTGAGCACTGCAAGGCTGCTGGGCTTTTAAAAATGCAACGTGAGTACACTTTGGAATGCTGTCTTTGTTGATAAATTCTCAGTCATTCAGGTAAGCCATGACGATGATTGGGCAACGCGTCTTGGTTGCAGACGGTCCCTCGTCCACCATCGGCAGCTGCATCATGTCCGCGCTGTCCATCCCACCCTCTCAAAAAGCAAACATCGCCCGGGGTTCGCAGTCTGCGCACAACCCCTCCAACGTCCCCTGTCCCGAGCAGTACAGCGTGGTGACGGTCTACACCGAGGTGGAGGTCCAAGACACGCCAGCTGAAGCGCGGACGGATTTCTACCAAGTGGATGTGACGTCCGCCGACGAAGCCGCGGGCGAGACCTTGGGCGTGGCCAAAGCATTGGAGACGCTGACCAAAACGTTTGCACTGAGAAAGGAGAGTCTTGAAAACGACTCGGCGAGCAACCGTCAATTTGCAATTCAAGATGTCTCTGGGGAGGCCAACGATGACGTCCAGACCGACACTGAAGCGAAGGGCTCGTTCGCAGAAGACGACGCAACAATTCAGGCCACGCAACTTCCTGTCTGTGAACACTCGTCCATTCCGCTGATGGACGCCTCCTCCGCTGGCTGGTGTGACTTCAAGAGGTCTCTTTAAAGGGGATAACGGGTGCAGCTGGTTTTGGGGCGAGAACGAGGCTACACCCTGACTACAAAAAAAAAAAACTGTCCTTTTTTGTCCCGCAGCATTCGAGCTGACCAACCGGTTGCCTTTTCCGTGATCGCCATTAAGGGAAGTGACCAAGGTAAGCATGTGACGCCCCATCAATTCTTTTATCGATTTATTTCGATAGTAGTTTGACAAGTGGCCGCCATCTTTGTTTCATTTTCTATAAAACGCCGAATGAGCACTTCAAATGCATCTAAAGCCGGTGGACTCAAAAGCATTGCGAATTTCCCGTATTATTTTCACCCACAGGCGATTCCGATGAGATGACGTCCATCATCTTCACATGCTCGCAGTGCCCCTTCCACCACTCGGACGACAACAGCCCGCCGCACTTTCACATGCGGAGGGTTCGCACCGAGGACTACCGCAAGCTCTCAGGATCCAACGAGGCTCCGATTCCGTCGGAATGGGACGAAATCTATACGTCCATTAAGCTTTTTCCCAAAGGAGATGCGGTGCAGCCCGGCAGCCCGTCGTCGTCGTCGTCGGTCAACGACGGCTCCGCCGGCCCCCGCCAGGCCGCCGGCAGGCAAAAAGCCCCGAAGACGTGCGAGACGTGCGGCAGGACGTTCACGCGCACGTCGGACGTGCGGCGCCACCAGCTGACCCACACGGGCGAGCGGCCCTTCCGCTGCTCGCAGTGCGATCGCACCTTCCAGCACTCCTGGGACCTCACCAAGCACCGGGGCAAGTCGCACGCCGCCGCCGTCTCCTTCGCCTGTTCCCCGTGCCGGGTGTCCTTCGCCAACCTGCGCGCGCTGACGGCCCACCACAAGCGCCGCCACTCGGACGGGAGCCGCCTGCCGCACATCTGCTCCATCTGCGGCCGCAGCTTGGCCTCGGCCGGCGAGCTGCTGGAGCACCGGAAGTCGCACGTGGCCAAGCGCTACGTCTGCCCGCAGTGCGGCGAGGGCTTCGACTCGCTGCTGGCGCGCTCGCTCCACCGGCAGGCGCATCAGGTCAAGCGGCAATTCCAGTGCCCGCACTGCGAGAAGACGTACACGCGGCGGTCGGACGTGAAGCGGCACCTGTCCGCGCACACGGGCGAGCGGCCTCACCAGTGCGGCCAGTGCGGCAAGCGCTTCTCGCTGCGCTTCATGCTGGTCAAGCACCTGCGCGTCCACACGGGCGAGCGGCCCTTCCAGTGCTCGCACTGCGCCAAGAGGTTCACCCTGGCGTCGGTGCTGGCGCGCCACGAGAGGATGCACACGGGCGAGAAGCCCTTCCTGTGCTCGCAGTGCGGCAAGGCCTTCCTGTCCCAGGGCGAGCTCTCCAAACATCACCGCTCGCACGCGGACGAGAGACCCTTCGGCTGCTCGCTGTGCGACAAGCGCTTCAAGAGCAAGAAGACGCAGCGGGAGCACCTGGTCTCGCACACCGGCGCCCGGCCGTACCCCTGCGCCTACTGCGGCAAGGGCTTCGCCAAGCCCTCGGCGCTCACCCGGCACCACCTCATGCACACGGGCGAGAGGCCGTTCCCCTGCGGCTACTGCGACAAGTCCTTCCTCACGCGCGGCGAGGCGCAGCTGCACCGCCGCGTGCACACGGGCGAGCGGCCCTACGCCTGCGACGCCTGCGAGCTCAAGTTCAAGAGCTCGTCGGAGCTGGCGTGGCACAAGCGCAGCCATTCGGCCGCCGCCAAGCCCGACTGCGGTCGCTGTCAGAAGACCTTCTCGTCCCGGGCCAAACTCAAGAAACACTTGGAGACGCACACGGAGCACATCGCTGACTGATTGTTTTTTTTTGGGTGTTTTTTGTATGTAAATGTTTTTCTCTTCCCAAGCAAATAACAAGAACAGAGCATATGTAAGCGAAAAGATACAAAGTAAACTTTGCTTGTTTTCCCCCCAGAATGGTGACGAGTTTTTATTGGATTGATCGTTTGAATATCCAGGTGGGGCAATGGAGAAGATGGAGACGAGATTCCCATTCCGGTTATTTTGGGACACAAAATTGAAAAAGAAAATGGACTCAAAGTCGTGCGGAGCGAGTAGTTGCGGCATGCATGCTGAGAGGGAGGAATGTGCCCCCCCCCCCAAAAAAAAATGTTATGGTCGACTTCACTACTGTGTCTCTTTTTGTTGTTGTTTTTTTCTGCTCCCATTTTAGGTCGCCGAGCCTCCTGTCAAAGCGGCAACATTTGCTCACCGCAGCTATTTTCAGGAGGCGGGAGGAGGAAGCTCTTAAATCTCAAGCCCTCGGGTCAGGTGAGTCATTTCTCTGGTCATCGCGCAAACCCCACATAAAACGGAGCTCGCGTTAATTGCAAAAATTGTAATTCTTCGGCAGCCCCCCCCCCCCCCCCCCAGTTACGTTGTGGCGGTAAAGCACTCGTCTTGCACAAGAGATGTGGTGAGTCCGTATGTTTTCCCATATACCGTAATCGCTAACGTGTCTGCTTGGAGTCGAATGTGGAGAATTCCCAATACGATCGCATTTTAGGGTAGTAGAGGTAGAGTTAGGGGCGGGGGGGGGGGGGGGAAATCCAATGCACCAGAAGAGGGTGTTCACGAGTTGATTCCCGTTCAGTGCCCCCCCCCCCTCCCCATCCTTTCTCAGTGAGCGCGGGAGCATCGACGTAAGGATCGCTCGCCATGCAATAAACGGGCGTAAATTCGCCGTCCGTGCATGCAGATAACGGCGCAGACGCCAGGCGGGCCGTCGTCGGGATTTACGCCTCGGTCGGTGTCGCGGGCGGGCGGCGGATTAATAACGGGGTCATAAAAAAAAGAAGAAGAAGAGGGGGCGTCAAAATGGAGAGTCGATAAAGCCCAAGCGGGGGACGATGAGCTCGCCACTGCCTCGCCAGTCGCTCTCCGCCCGGCCGAGCCCCAGCAGGGACGCTGCGGCGCGGGACGCCGAGCAGCTAGCCGTCCGGAGACTGCCCTCCACGCGGAGCCTCAACCTTCTCACGCCGCCCGCTTACCCTCGCCGCGCCTCCGCCATCCCCGCCTACCTGCTGCCCCCCTACCAGGAGCAGGAAAACCACCTCCTCCTCCAGCAGGAGCGCCGTCGTCTCTCCTCGCCTCCCGAGATCTCTTGGGTCCCCCATACCCCCGCCCCCGCCCCCGCTCCCCCTCCGCCCGTGGCCACCCCCGCGGCTCCTCGCCGCCGACCGCTGGGCGTCATGCACCTCCTCCGTTTGGGTCTTCTGGCCTTCAGCTGCCTGTTTTGGGCGGCCGGCTTGGCTCTCTTCACGCTGGGCGTGTGGGCGCAGATTTCCCTGGCCGACTTCATGCTGCTGTCCGCCAACCGCTACCCCAACGCGCCCGTCGTCCTGCTGGTCGCCGGCGCCGCCGTCACCGTCTGGGGCTTCCTCGGTTGTCTCGGGGCGGCGGCCAACCTCCCGTACGTGCTGAGGGCCTACGGCGTCTTCCAGCTGGCCGCGCTGGCGGCGGGCTCGGCCGGCGGACTCTGCGGTCTCTTCTACCGGGAGGACATCGCCGGAGGGTTTCGTAGCGGCCTGCAGCGAGCTGTGGCCGGATACGCGGAGGACGAAGGTCGCGCCGACGCGCTCGATAGCTTGCAGAGGGCGCTGCGCTGCTGCGGCGCCGAAGGATGGCGCGACTGGCTGACTTCGGACTGGGCCCTCCGGCGCGTGACCTTCCCGCCCAACGACAACGGCACCCTGGGGTCCTTGCCGGACAGCTGCTGCATGCGTCGCAAAGGCTGCAGGAACAGGCCGCTGCCCTCGGAGGACGAGGGCGGCGTGGTCGCGGCGGGCGTTCACCCCCACGGGTGCTTCCGGAAAGTCTTCAGCTTGGTCAACGACAACGTGTTCCACATCGCCGCCGCCGCGCTGGGCTTGGCCTTCGCCCAAGTCGGCGGCATCGCTCTGGCGTGTCTTTTGGCCAGCCGGCTGGCGCCACGGCAACGCGTGGTGGCGAATTGATCGGAGAGAGAAAAAAAAAAAATCATTGTTTACGATTCGAGTGTTGTGGTGTCGGTGTCATTAGTGAAAAAGATGGCGCCACAGCCCTGCCCAAAAAGGACGTTTGTACAGTTGAAGCGTTTTAAGCGATAGAGCTCAGCTGAGAAACAATTTCGGTATGTCAGGTCGGAGCTAAGTTTAGCCTGGGTTGTGATGGAGAGTCTGCACCTGGAGTGCGTTTGTCGAAATCCAATTTCCTTTAAGATGACTTTGCATACTTTACATGAGAAGAAAAAAAACTGATTAGCATGCCGCTCAGGTGAGATTTAACCTGATGATCACTTTCCGCGCGGTGACTTAACAGCTCATGGTGCTCGCGATGCGATGTGAAAATGTCTAAGTGTCGTCTGAAAAGATTGCTTCATTGTTGGTGGAATTTGATATCGACTTGCTCGGCGTTGACTTTACTTGTATTTGTCTGGAGCTGTCCAGCTTTATGTTCGGGCCTAACTTAGCCTAGCAATTGTCCTGTTGTGGCTCGAAACGGCACGTGCGCATTTTAAAAACGTCACTTTGTACGGCAACTGATGTGTTTTGAGGATGGAATTCATTGTTTAAATTCCAAATGTCTTTCTGTCTGTGCAGTTTTTTTTTTTTTTTTTTCTATTGTGGAGATACACAAAATAAAACAAGGAGGAGTGTCCGATGTGTCCACAATTCACGACCCTTGTCGGCGCACGTAATTGCAAACGCCACGCAGTGATGATGATGATGATGATGATGATGATGATGACGACGCGCGCCCTTGCGGTGGGAACACAACCGCACATCATCATTAGCGCCGCAAGTCGGCGACTATAAACGTCTGCATCCGCGTTTTTGTTTTCAGGAGCTATTGATTAGCCCACATTGCGGTCTGTCGAGCGAGGCTTGCGCATCACTGCGCTGGCCTGGTTTAACCCCGATTGTTTAACCCTCTCACGCGCACACAGGAAAGTAACTTGAGGCCTCCGAGGTCGGGGGGGGGCGGCTGCTCTGCACCTGACGTCTGGGAAGTTTGATGGGGGGGGGGGGAAGTCCGCCACTAGTACATGCGCCATGCATTAGTGTCAAATGCCAAGATAAAGCAGCATTGAGGAAGTAAGGAACAACACCGCCCCCCCCCCCCCCTGGTCCCTTCCTGGAAAAAAATGTCATTGGGGACATCACCAAATATGGGCGTGTCCTCGGAATCCTCTTATTTGCTTTGTGGTTTAGGCCGCAAGGAATTTCAGCAAGCCAAGCCTGAAAGCGGTTCCACCTTTCGACTCGTATGCTTTGGAATGTGGAAAAAACAGACAGCCCCCCCCCCCCCCCCCCCCCCCCCCAGTTTGTTTCAGCTCGAGGAAAATCGCGCTTTGCTGCGAATGCTGCGGCTCCGCTCCACATCGGCTGACATGTTTTTCCCCGCTTTGCACTTTGCACCGCAGGCCGCGTGAGCAACAGCGCCTGTCCCACATCGGCTGCTACCCCCCCGACCCCCCCACCCCGCCGCCGCCGCCGCAGCTGCGGGACATGCAAGCGAGCTGAGCTGCGCGCGCCAGCCAGGAGGGGAGGGGGGCGGAAATTTTCAAACAAAACATGGACTTTAAATCGGAGCTGCTCAAGTCCATCTGGTACGCCTTCACCTCGCTGGATGTGGAGAAGTGCGGAAAAGTGTCCAAATCGCAGCTGAAGGTAAGCGGCGAGTCTTGATTTCGATGGCCGCTGTCGAAGAGGGCGGCAGTGGAAGAGCAAAGGGCAGCAAAGTCGATGTTTTCTTTCGATTCAAGCTTCTTTTTTCTTTTTTTTTTTTTTGTGCCAAAGGGGAGTGATCGGAGTTATCTGAAGTCCAAATGTTTGACATCACCGCCTTTTATGCACTTGTTTAAAAAAAATAATAATAAAAGAATAGTCACGGTATTTGACCATTTTAGTGTCACAGACTTTGTTTTTTTGCTAATGTGCAAGCTTGGCTTGGTAAAAAGATTCCAGGGAACTTGTGGAAAGCTGTCCTGACTTGTCGCAGTCTCTGCCTGCTCCTCTGAGTGTGTGTGTGTGTGTGTGTGTGTGTGTGTGTGTTTATGCCTCATGTTCAAGAAAGAAAAAAAAATGAGGTCAACAATGTGTATGTGTGTGGTGACCTATAATTTCATTTGGAGTCACACCCTTGTATGGAGAATTTTTCCCCTTTTGATTATGATTATTTGAGTATGCAATTTTTTTTTAAATTTAATTAAACGTTCTCTTTTTTTCTGTATACTTAAGTACTTTTTTGTATTTTTTAAAATAAATTTTATACGTACAGCTGCCATTTTTAATATACATTTAATTTTTTTCATATTTATTTGTAATAAATTTTAATTTATTTTAAAAAATTATTCACATTTTATATTGTATTTTTTTTTGGACCATGATTCTTTTATCCACATTAAATATTTGCTGATCAAATTTTTAGTTGTTAGAAGACTTTATTTTCCCATGAAATCAAAGAATTATTCAATGATCGGAAGCCATTTTTGAAGCCTTTTTCAGCCCCCCCTGTCTGTATGATTTTGTTGTCATGGAGGTGCTTTCCCACAACCTGTACACGGTGCTGAACATCCCGCACGACCCCGTGGCCTTGGAGGAGCACTTCCAGGACGACGATGACGGGCCCGTGTCCAATCACGGCTACATGCCCTACCTCAATAAATACATCCTGGATAAGGTAGAGAGCCCCGTCGGCGTGGCAAATGCGAAGGGTTATCGGGTTCAACGCCAGCTTGTGCCTTGTGTTGCAGGTGAAAGAAGGCACGTACGACAAGGAGAAGTTTGACGACCTGTGCTGGACGATGACCATGAAGAAGAACCGTAAAGGGGCCGCTGCCAGAGGGGGCGCTGCTCTCCGAGAGGAACTGCTTCAGGCTCTTCTGCCTGTTCAACCTGCTCTCCGAGGACCGCTACCCGCTGGTCATGATCGCGCCGGAGGTAAGCGGAGGGGACGGAAAAGCTGGGCGGGACGTTTTCAAGTTTGCACTTAATGAGGCTCTTCCTTCCTTCCTGTGATTTACTTGGAATTTTTTTTTGGGGGGGGGGGGGGGTGGCTTTCCCGTGACCCAGGATAAAAATAACCCATGCCATATTTGTCTTGATTTTTTTTTTTTTACGCATTTGCCTTTTTGATTTTATCCTTCTGTTATCACACAGATGAGAATAACAAAAATAATTATTGATCCAGGTGGAGTATCTGCTCAAGAAAATCTGCAGCGCCATGAGTCAGGAGTGGGACGGCAAGCCCCTGGAGGACCTGCTCTCCCGGAGCCCCGCGCTGCACGAGGACGGCCTGTCCGTCTGGAGCTTCCTGGAGCACATGGACGCCGGACGCCTGCTGCGCGTCACCAGCGCCGAGGCCTTCAGCCTGGCCTTGCACGAGGTCTTCCTGGAGATGTACCACAACGTCCTGAAGCGGGTTCGTGAGCCGGTGGCCGTTAAACCGCATTTCATCAGTGGGAGATGGGGGGGGTGGCGGTGAGATTAAAACGTGCTATGGCGGCGGCAGGGCTACATGTGGAAAAAGGGCCACGTGCGGCGGAACTGGACGGAGCGCTGGTTCGTGCTCAAGCCGTCGTCCATGGCCTACTACGTGGGAGAAGACCTGAAAGCCAAGCGGGGAGAGATCCAGCTGGACAAGACCTGCGTCATCGAGGTCAGTCGCCGCAGCGGCGGATGGCGCCTGCGCGCGAGCGAGCGAGCGTCGTCCGCCTCGCTAGCATCTTTTCTTTTCTCGCCATTGCAGCCCATTCCAGACAGAGAGGGAAAGCGTTGCCTGTTCTGCGTAAAAACTCACAACAAAACCTACGAGATGAGCGCTTCGGACCAGAGGCAGAAAGTGGAGTGGACGCAAGGTGGGTACAACGCACTGTCGCAACCTCCCGTCGGGGACCCGGATCAGAACACAACACAACACAACGTGGCGGTTTGCGCGTGCAGCCGTGCAGACGGCCCTGCGTCTCCAGAGCGAGGGCAAGGCGTCGCTGCACCGCGAGCTGAAGGCCAAGAGGCGGGTGCAGCGGGAGCTCAGCCAGCGGGAACGCAGCTGCAGTGCCCGCAGCAGCTGCAGCAGCCAATCGGAGGATTCCAGCACGCTGGAGGCGGAGCGGACCGACAAGGATCGCCAGGACCTGGAGATCGAGAACATCATCCAGGTCAGAGCCACGCACATTGTTTTTGCTATAGAAAACAATCAGCAACATTTTTGCTGATTTAGTGACGGCTGTTGTGCACGTTCCACCGGTTTGTGTCTCGCAGCACGCGCGGGAACTGGAAACCCAGCGGCGGGAGGTGGAGGAGCAGGAGAGGAGAAAGCAGAGGGAGGTGCAGATGGAGCTGGAGAGACAACTGGAGGAGGCCCAGATGGTCAGTTTGACTTTTTTTTTTTTTTATTTTTTTACTCCATTGGGTTATTTCTGCTTTTTGGGAATAATAATTGCACACTTGATGTGGTGGTGCCAGATGAGGGAGAGCATGAGGGCGGAGATGCAGGAGCGGGCCAAGGAGGCCGAGCAGCAGCGTCAGAGAATCCAAGAGCTGGAGGTCACGCAGCGCAAAATGGAGGCCGCTCTCAACATGGAGATACAGGCGCGCATGGAGGAGGAGAGAGCCAGGCAGGAGCTGGAGAGGTCACTAACACATGCGCACAGTTTTGTGGGCCTTCCCTGACAAATGCACTTTTTCAACCTTGGTCAAGTCTGCCTAGCAACAAGTATCTTCCGCTTGCAGGCTGCTAGAGGCCGAGGAGGAGAAGAAACAGCAGTTCCAGCTCCTCCAGGAGCAGCAGCGGGTCCTGCGCGGCCTCAGCAGCGATGAGGACGGACGACGACGACGACGCCCCCGCCACGGACCACGATCGCGACCGCGACGCCGACCTCCGTGCCCCCGACGCCCTTCAGTCGGCCTCCCTGGAGCTCCAGGATCTGCAGGCGTCACGGCAGAGGAGCCACCAGCACTTGGAGGTGGGGGGATATCCCAGTCCTGTCACACTCTTGTACTCTTAAGGCCATTCTCACATGGAAGTCCGCATTCCAGGAAGTACAGGAGAAGCTGAGGAATGCCAGTCAACATGTCCGACACTGGAACGTCCAACTGAACCGCCTCATGAAGCCCATCGGCCCTGGAGGTGCACACACTCGACACACTTTTGCTCCTTTTTACACAATCTCATCCACTATTATGAGTTAAACAAAATAAAGATGAGCCAAGTAACCGTCTGATCTTATCTGTCTGTTGTAGACCGTTTGGAACATCGCCCCACCAAACATTCGTGCCCCAAGAAGGAAGGCGCCCTCGCAAGCAACGAGTTCATCTCCAAGTTCAAGATCCAAGGCACTCGCAGTAGCAACGCGCCCGCCGAGTACCGGGATACGCTGGAGGAAAGCATGGAAGCGGCACACCTGTCGGATGACTCGGAAGACGCGACGGAAACTTCCAACGGAACAATGTGACCACGTGGAAATGATCAGTGGGCCGGTATTTATAGTGACATGACAGCGTGATCTGTGATGACGTACACATTCCAAGAGGACAGAGATTTACATTTCTTTTTTTGTATAATAAAATTGATGGTTCATCAATGTGGCCTCTTGGCGCCAAGTGATTCATGACAAAACATTCAGTACATTAAATAATGATAAATCAAATATTTCGATTTAGTAAATTGAGTTTTTACTAAATAATTTCTTCTCAGATTATTTCTCTCCCTGAATTTATTAAAAGAAAAGAACTATCATTCTTGATAGAATATGGTTTTACTTTTATTAGTAATTTTAGCGCTTTTTTAATCGTTATTTTACTGCTTTTTATTTTTCGTGTCGTTGATTTGCATGTAATAACGACGCCTTTCCACAGCATGGCGGTGTCGGAGCAAAGGCAACACACACAAAAAAAACAATCGAAACCCGGAAGAGAACACCGGTAAAACCAGGAAGTAAACAATGTAACTCATGGAGGTGACAGATTCAAACATGGCAGCCTCCGTAGCACTACTTGTCGAGCCAATAAGTCCTGCTATTGCCACGCCAAATGTCGTATTTTGCTGACAGTTTATTCTTTCTCCACATTTTTACCCTTATATTATAACTCATGTTGGCGTCACTGGTTGCAGCGTCCGTTCGCAAGCTCCGACCGCGGTTCCCCCGGCACAGGACGCTCTCCACCATTCAGTCGGGGAATGGCTCACCTCCTTCCCTGGAGGAGACCTCCGCTGAGCAGAGATCCTGGAAGGACCCCGGGGACCACTCCGTGCTCCTTTTCCCCGGCCAGGGCAGCCAGTTTGTGGGCATGGGTCGTGGGCTTTTGCGGTACCCCAACGTCGGAGAAATGTTCGAGGCTGGCCCGGGAGATCCTCGGCTACGATCTGCTGTCATTGTGCCTTAACGGTCCCGAGGAGGACCTGAGTAAGACGGTTCACTGCCAGCCGGCGGTGTTCGTCACTTCACTGGCGGCCGTGGAGAAGCTCAACCACCAAAACCCGAAAGTAAACACTTCAGATTTCGAATTTAGTTTTACAAAGCGAATTAAAACAATAGCCTCAATAATAATATTAAAACTTATACTTCTGAAAAGTAAGCATTGTTATAGTCATGACATTTTGAACAATCATCCCAAAAAATAATTAAACTTGAAGTCCATGTTCATTTTGTTTACATATGTGGCCATAAGACAAATGCTACCCCCCTCAGTATGTTTATTTTTCCTGCCAAATGTTTGCGTTGACAGGCCATCGAGACGTGCGTCGGCGCCGCCGGCTTCAGCGTGGGCGAGTTCGCCGCGCTCGTCTTCTCCGGCGCCATGACCTTTGCCCAAGGTAAATGAGCCTCGTGCCCTCGTCGCCGGCATCCCAACCAACCTCTTTTTCTTCTTCAGCTCTGTACGCCGTGAAGGTTCGTGCCGAGGCCATGCAGCGGGCGTCGGAACTGGTGCCCAGCGGGATGCTGTCGGTGGCGGGCAAATCTCAGGCGCAGTACAAGCACGCCTGCCTGCTGGCCAAGGAGCACTGCCGCGGTTTGGGCGTGGAGGAGCCCGTGTGCGTCGTGGCCACCTACCTCTTCCCTGACGGCAGGGTGATCGCCGGACACCGCCAGGCTCTCGACTTTCTGCAGCAAAACGCCAGGCGGTTGCACTTCCTCAGGACCAAAATGCTGCCCGTCAGCGGCGCCTTCCACACGGAGCTCATGAGCGGTGCCGTCGAGCCCCTCAAAGATGTTCTGCGGCAGTTGGAGGTTAGGACTCAACTGCTGCTACCTATTCTAATGAGGTTGTGAGACTTGCATTGTTTGGTTGGCTCAGGCTAAAGCTCGGCGTTTATTTTGTGCAGGTGCGCCGTCCCGAGATCAGCGTCTACTCCAACGTGGACGGCAAGCGCTACATGAGCGACGACCACGTGCGGCGCCAGCTGACGCAGCAGCTGACGGCGCCCGTCAAGTGGGAGCAGACGCTGCACGAGATGTTCGAGCGGGCGCGCGGCCAGCGCTTCCCCCGCGTTTACGAGGTCGGGCCCGGTCGGCAGCTGGGCGCCACGCTGCAGCGATGCAACCGCAAGGCCTTTGACGGCTACGCGCACGTCGACCCGGCCGACGATGACGAAGACTGATGACGCAGAAGGTGGGAATTTAAGACGAATTGTTCGCTTTTGGACCAATTTCATGGAATTGGATAAATTCCCCCGCCGTATCATTTTGGAATCACCAAACTAAAGTGACTTGTTTTTATTTTTTTTAAATAAAGAGACTGTTGAATTTGCAGTCAAGTGATTTTATTTGATTAAAAACAGAAAGTCCAGCTCCCTTCATGTTGTTAGAAAAGACAGTCCAGTGTCCCAATACTTTTGAACGAAACTTTTTTTTAAAAAATGCTACATGCTAATATGTGTCAAGATAGAAGGTAAAAGCTGATAGGACAGTGCAAAAACAACTTTTTTTTGCTTTTGTCACATTGGTGTCAAATATAAAGCAAAGTAAACGGCAAAAACCCCAAAAGAGCGCAAATGTCCCACATTTTGTGGCCAAAAGTCCTGCTTAAGGCCTGTTCTGCCAACCCAGAAGCAAAAGAGCCGCCGTCAGAAGCGCTCCTCCGGTGAGGTCACTGCAACTTCCCGGTTTCAAATTGGACACCTGAGAGTGATTGGAAAAAACAAAACAAAACACTTTTAGATGTCACAAGCCAACACAAGGGCAACGAATTGGAATTGGAGATTACCCAGAATGCCCCGCTCTCAATTCGGAAGCCCCATAATGGACGCCGTACTTCTCGATGGACCCGTGGGTTCTGGGTTCGATTCCGGTGGTCCAGCTGGTCCCCGATGGCGGCCAGCTGGCGGCCCACCGACCGCGCGGACCGGCTCACGCTCCTGCCGTACAACAACACAATTGTGTCTGATGGTGAAAAATGATGGTTCAAGTGCTTCTGAAACATGTTTAGTCAAAATTAATAATAATAGTGCAATAAGAATAGCCCCCCCCCCCCCCACCCCAAAAGGTTGACTTAATGACTTTTGCCCCACTGTCCATGTTGTTTTTAAAAACCTGAAGGTGCCATCTAACAGGTGGCCCGTGATGTCATCGCCAGTTCCTGCCTGGGGGCTCGATGAGGCGCCGACCGCGTTGGCGGGGCGTCTCGGCGCCCGTATTTGCTCCACCATGTTGTTCGCTGCAGAGACACCAAATATGCAGAGTATAGTCGTGTGCGTGCGTGCGAGTGTGTGCGTAACGTTCTCAAACAGGCTAATGTCAACACCAAGGCTGGCGGCGGCGGCGTTGTTATCGCCCGTCCTGACCAAACAGGCTCGTCGAGAAAGGTGACATCATGCGTTGGCGCAACAATTGTAGGTCACGTGCCTCCGTACCAGTTAACACTGTCTGATTTTTAATGTTTAATTAATACATTATTTTTGGGGGGGGGACGTTTTATCAGGCGTAATAGCGGTAATATGCTGTACATGCACCTGCTCTCCAAGCACTTCCTGTCTGTTGATGCAAATTTTCCCATTTCCATAACTCAACTGCTGCTTATGCGATGCTGTACAAACCATCCATACAAACCATTTTTAATCATCAAAATAGGTTATTTGTTACTCAAATCACTGCTATTATAACTCAGAAAGTCATCTGGTGTCAGAAGGAAAAAAAAACTACGACATGTAAATGAGTTGAACAGCGCCTATTGTCACAACAAAGAGATGAAGTCATTGCTCATGTGCAAAGGTCATCTTCAAGATCATACACACTTTTCACATTACGCGCCTTATGGACAATACTTTAATTTTATACAACATGTGCCCTTTTTGGAAATCAAAAGTGAGCACACATGCCCAAGCATAAAAAGAAAAAAAGTAAGCATACCTTGTCAGTAGATTAAAATGGACGCCGCCCTGTAAGAAACACAACATTTTGATTAGAAATGTGTATCAAACACAATGCTTTTTGCATGTATTCTTTCCCGTGAACCTACAGCAGCGTCCTTTAATCTCGTTGCTGTCTGGTAACTGCCAAAGACTTCGCTTGGCCACGCCTTTACCGGCTCATGAGGAAGGAGGGAGATAGACGACTTGTTTTTGAAGCACAGTACAGGTAATCACACATTTCATTGTACAATATTTGATTGCATTTCAGTTTAAAATGCACAATAAGCGGCCACAGAAATAAAATGAAGGTACAAAGGCACAATTTTACGCACCACAAATTCAATCTTAAAACAATATATAATTTTAGAATTGTTTTTATTATGTCCTTAAGTGGTATTTTATAGCGAGGCTCAAACATTGATGATTTTGGGGGTGTTGAAACCCCCCCCCCTCGTAAAACACTACCCTCTAGTGGAGGCTCAGTGGTAGTGTTTTAGTTGGAGATGTCACGGCACCATTGTATTTTCAATATTTATTCAGTAAACTAAATGAAAAAAGACAACATTTTTTGGACTAATTTTAGTATGTTATTGCCTAATAGTTTGATTTTTAAAACGATTTATTTCTATTTTTTGTCCCTTTGAGGACGCGTTCTGTTGCTAGGTAGATTATGGCTTCCGGCAACCCGGAAGCCCACTATTGTAACATAATTTCGACGCTTATTTAGTAAAAACTAAGTAACAAGACGCATTACTGTGGGGTGAATACAATTCATATTATAATTTCGAATAATATAGTTGAAATATAAAAAATAATTGACATGTTCTTGTAAATTAGAAAGAACGGAAGTCCCACTATTTTCTCTTTCTAATTTTCACGGAAAAATGAAAATAACAGTATTTAAATGGTCAAAATGCATTTTATTTACATTTTACTTTGGGAATGATCTTTACAAGTGTTTGTGAATTATTTTTGTTTTAAGTAGAGGTTTATACTTCCGCCAGCAGATGAACTGAAGTAGCGTTTGTCACTGCACCTTGGTTGCTAGGTTATCCTGGTAAAAACATCCTACCCTTAAGACCACGATCGCTTCTCTTGAAACCGCTTAGATTCAGCCAACAAAAATATTCCGACCACATTTTAAAAAAATGTTCCGCCTAGGCTTTTATTATGAAGAGCAATTCATGTCGTCATTCCCTCCGATCGCGTCACTCGGATCAATAAATAGCTGCTTCGGGCGCTAACTTGCAATCATTATGGAGTCGCTTTTCTTTCTCTAACTGGATCTTCCGAGTGACTGAGACCTGAGCCGATGTCAGAACGGTGAGGGTGCACCAGGGACGGGCAGGAGCGAGGGCGGTGTCCCGGAAGGAGGATGCAGCATCCTGCAAATCGGAGAGAGCACCACTGATGCCTTGCTCTTGGCTCACGTTGATCGACTGGTGAGACAAGCTTGAGTATCGCATGAATGATTTATTTTGTCATTTTTAGCTGTTTCCTCCCTTTTTCTTTCAGTGGGAGGGAACATGGCCGGAAAGGTGAAGTGGGTGACAGATATTGAAAAGTCAGTGCTCATTAACAACTTTGAGAAGAGGGACTGGATTCAAGTGACAGAAAATGACGACTGGAATTTTTACTGGTAACTCACAATAATAATTCTCATCATTTATTATTGTGCTTCATCTTGAGCAGTACTGTGTTTCATGAATGGGACTGCCACCAGTAGAGGTGCTGTGGTTAAAATTACTGTAGTTTGCAACATTTGGTTAGCACGTCGGCTTCAAGTGCAGAGGTACATCCCAGAGTTTGCATGTACATTCCAAAAACATGCATGGCAGGCTCAACTCTAAATTGTCCCTAGGTATGTAGCGTGGATGGTTGTTCGTCTCTGTGTGCCCTGCGATTGGCTGGCAACCAATTCAGGGTGTCCCCCGCCTACTGCCCGAGACTGCTGGGATAGGCTCCAGCGCCCCCCGCGACCCTAGTGAGGATGAAGCGGTACAACATACAAAGAACATGATGTTAGCTATAATACAAGTAATAACGACAGCACATATAATATACAATACAATGCAAATAATCCCAGATATACATGTATCTTTGTTAAATGCATATGTTTCAACCATTGCACCAGCTCTCATTAATATCGAACCTTGTTTTGCAACATGTTTCTTAACACGACAGGATGAGTATCCAGACCATCCGCAATGTGTTTAGCGTGGACACGGGCTACCGTCTGACCGACGAGCAGATGGTCAACCACTTTCCCAACCACTACGAGCTGACAAGGAAGGACCTGATGATCAAAAACATCAAGCGCTACCGCAAGGAGCTGGAAAAGGAAAGCAGCCTGCTGGCCGAGAAGGACGACAACGGGAAATACATCCATCTCGGTAAAAAAACAAACAAAAACAAGCGTGCACAGGAAGCGTCCAACATCAGTAAGAAGCTGTTATTTACTCCTTTTTTTTCCTTTTAGATTTTGTCCCAGTGACATTCATGCTCCCGGCGGATTATAATCTCTTTGTGGAGGAGTTCCGCAAGAATCCGTCCAGTACGTGGATCATGAAGCCGTGCGGGAAGGCGCAGGGCAAAGGCATATTCCTCATCAACAAACTGTCCCAGATCAAAAAGTGGTCGCGGGACAGTCGCACCTCCACGTACGTTGCAAAGGACAACTAGCTAGTCGGTTCAAACACAACATCGTAGAGTGACCAAATGTAAACAGATTGTTTTTTTTAAAATAGTTTGGTAGGTACTGTTGTTTTGGTGAGCAAAGTTAGTGCAAAGGGGCTCACAGTTGACTCTTCAATGTCAGTTTCATGGTGTATCTGAATTCACTACAATGACGAGAGA
Organism: Hippocampus abdominalis; assembly: GCA_018466805.1. NCBI lineage: Eukaryota > Metazoa > Chordata > Actinopteri > Syngnathiformes > Syngnathidae > Hippocampus > Hippocampus abdominalis. Next base: position 18,905,560 of record CM031704.1, on the reverse strand, counting down.
ACATTTTTTTTCTTGCTCGCCAAATCTATTTGTCTTTAAAAATTATTCCTTCGAGCCGGATTTGAACCAGCGACCTAAGGATTTCAGTATCAGCCACTACAGTCCTCCGCTCTACCAACTGAGCTATCGAAGGGTGTAGACTTTGGGCATCTGGTTTAATGTTTTACAAAATTCTAAATTCCTTTTGCTGCAGGTTCATGGCAGCCTCTGGTGGCAAGGAGGCCTACGTCATCTCCTTATACATCGACAATCCCCTTCTGATCGGTGGGAAAAAGTTCGACCTGCGTCTGTACGTGCTGGTCACCACGTATCGGCCACTCAAATGTTACATGTAAGACTCCATCCGCCCTATTCACATTATTTACAAGAATGCTCGTTATCTTATGACTCCTTTTTGGTCATGTTTATTGTCAGGTACAAGCTAGGTTTCTGCAGGTTCTGCACGGTGAAGTACACGCCGAGTACAAGCGAGCTGGATAACATGTTTGTGCATCTCACCAACGTGGCCATCCAGAAACATGGCGTAAGGCTTGGGATATATTAGACATCATTTGACATCATTAGTAATCGTGTCATTCCGATGTTGTCCATCCACCCAGGACGACTACAACCACGTCCACGGCGGCAAGTGGACTGTGGGTAACCTGCGTCTGTACCTGGAGAGCACAAGAGGAGAGGAGGTGACCAGCCGCCTCTTTGACCAGATCCACTGGATTGTGGTGCAGTCCTTAAAGGCTGTCGCTGTGAGTGTGCGTGTGTCTTAAAGTGGAACTTGTTTTTCCAAAACTAAGTCTTCACATTCATCTGTTTTGCACACAATTCTCTTTTCCAGCCTGTGATGAACAATGACAAGCATTGTTTTGAGTGTTACGGGTATGACATCATCATCGATGACAAGCTCAAGCCTTGGCTCATTGAGGTGGGTCATTCAAGCAAAAACAAAAAAAAGTTAACTCTTTTTTTTTTTTTTCATTTTCGCAGGGAGGAATACAAGCAATGAAAAATACCGTCAAAATCGTTAACCATAAAAAATAAAAATGAAAGAAAATGGGATAAAGCTGACACGTCCCCTTTAAGTCCGCCTCTTTTGTGAGCACTGATGCTAATGAATTAGCAAGCGCAGCGTAGCTGAGCGAAGCTATTTTTACGGGCGCTTTTGCCTCGATTAGCTTCACTTAGATACTATCTGTTATTTTCCGGGCAATTTGACAGAGCTTTTGTAATTTTGACGAGTATAGTAATGTATTTCAACCTTAAAGTGCCGGTTCAATGCCATCACCTTCGATAGCTCAGTTGGTAGAGCGGAGGACTGTAGTGGCTCACGCTGAAATCCTTAGGTCGCTGGTTCAAATCCGGCTCGAAGGAATTTTTATGATTTCTTTTTAAATATTCACAATCCATCTTTCCATGTCCAATGATCGTGTATACATAAAGATCATGAATAAAAATGGCATTTCTTCATAAACAGTTGGGAAAAAAAACAATCAGAAAAATATAGAACATGCTGCAAAAAAGCACCATCTTTATGACTGACTTTATCACCAAAGCTAAAATAATACTTTGTTTTTCCAAAGCATACAGTGCAGAGGCACAACCATGCTTGTACAGTCACTTGACATTCTTTTCAATGCCCCAAAGGCAGAGCTTTGTTTGAACACATACGTGCTCATGGTGGAAACCGCTTTAGTGCACTCAAGGGCACAAAGGCACCAAACCACTCGAGTCTGACTGGTGTTCGTGTACTCTCGTACACTTGAGATATTGCAAACGCAAATACTGTATGCCTACAGGTCAACGCGTCGCCCTCACTGACATCCAGCACGTCCAATGACCGCATCCTCAAGTACAACCTCATCAACGACACCCTGAACATTGTCACGCCCAATGGCGAGATGCCGGACAGCCGCTGGAACCGAAGTCCGCCGAGAGACGCCCTGGGGAACTATGAACTTCTGTGAGTCCTCGAAATCACTCGTTGCTGCAGTGTAACCAGAGTTGACGTAGGCCCCGTTGCCACCAGAGGGCGCCAACGACCCGTATAGACTGATATGACTTTGAACTGAATTGTGAGTGTCTGCATTCGGCCTTCGATAGCTCAGTTGGTAGAGCGGAGGACTGTAGAGGAATGATCAGAAATCCTTAGGTCGCTGGTTCAAATCCGGCTCGAAGGAGTTTTTTTTTTTTTTTTATGTATCAATTCTACTCAACCTGTTGCATAGTTGTGCTTCATACCATTGAACGTGGCCATCAAAAAAGATCATGGTTTGACTCAAAATGATTTCTTAGAGCCAGATTTGAAGCAGCGACCTAAGCTATACTTGTTATCATCACTAGTCCTCTACAACTGAGTTATCCAAGGTCACTCGTTCAACAATGTCCTGTGTGTAGGTACGACGAAGAGCTGGCACAGAGTGACGCCGACTTGCGGACCCGCTCGGGTCAGTCGCTTGGGTCAAAGGGCACCAAGGCTAGCGGCGCCATCCGCACCGCTGCGGCTACCTGGAAGTGATGGACTTTTTTAAACATCATTGCTCATCCTGGACTGAAAAGAAATGCATTTTTTATTTGTTTTTAAGTTGGATTGTGCCTCATTTGCCGACTACTATCTTGTGGAATGTCATTTTGTTTGCCCACGGAGAATGCATCTGCTTTATAAAATTATTCAACATGCTTTTGCGTCCTTCAGAGTGATTAAAAAAAAAAAAGAGGAGATATTCCGTCGTTTTGACGATCTGCTCCTTTAGGAAAAAAACGCTTGTTTAGTCAGTTGGGTGCGGTTATTTGCTTAATTACTCAATAGCTAGTGTATTTATAGCTTCAAAAAACAATGTTAAGGTTAAAAAGTGTCTATATTGACACTTCAATGATTCATTAGAAGCCCACATATTACCGGGTTCGATCCCAGCTCCGGCCTCCCTGTGTGGACCTCCCCGGGCTTGCGTGGGTTTTCTCGGGTGCTCCGGTTTCCTCCCAAGAGGCGGATGTCCCTAGGTGACGTGGATGGTTGTTCGTCTCTGTGTGCCCTGCGATTGGCTGGCAACCATAACTGCCCGAAGACTGCTGGGATAGGCTCCATAGTGAGGATGAAGCGGTTCGGAAAATGGATGGATGGATGGATGATTCATTAGAAACATATTGAGGACCTGCAAGAGGCGGATGTGACGCCATAACAGATCTGTCTCTTGAAAGCCTGAGTCTTTCAGAGTAAAGCTTCGAGGAAGCTACGGCTCTGTTTTACTCTGGTAAAACGCAATGAGCGTCTTATTTTGGAATGAACAGCGATAATAACCGGATGCGTTATAAGACATTTTGGGGCAAGTGACGGCGGTGTCAGTCAGTCGATCGCTGATGCGACCGCTTATCCCCAAAAAAGGAGACAAACTCTTGAAAGCAGTACGACTGAGAAATTAACCAGCCAGCCGGACATAAAGTCATTGATTTGAGCGAACCCGTAAGAGGTAAGAGGACAGCGATCCGCGTATTTTCTTAGTTTTAACTTTTTCTTGAAACGGCAGTGGCTAATTTGCTAACAGCGAAGGGAGCGGGGCACGGCTAATGAGACAGAAAGTTGAGTTGCGACACTTTCCCAAAATTCCAACCTCTTATGCGAAAAAGTCAGACATAAAAATAATCTGCGGAAGTTGGATGACATTATGAGTGTTAAGACTTGACAGCCATGATGTTGAATCAACTCGGGTGTTCTACAACGTAGTGTTCAATCAATGATAAAGTTATCAGTATTAGGTGAAACAAGTTGTGTGGGGTGATGAAGGGCGGGGCAGCTTCACCTCCTGCTCCATGTCCTGTTATTTTACCCCCCCCCCCCCTCGCGCCCCCCACTCCACCTATCTATTTGCTTGACATTCACCGGACAAAATATTGGGAACACCTGCACAACAATAACAACGCAACGTCTTTGAGGTCTTCCTTTTCACATTTGGGATCTTGTTAGCCCTTGTGGTGTTGTGTTGCTTTATTCAAGCAGTAGTACAGGATCACTTCCCTTTTCCTGGTAAATATGAACAATAACAAAAGTGAAATATCTGTGAGTTTTGCCGTGCAAGTGCTCTCTGTGATGGCCCAAAAGCTTAATAAGTGGACACAAATCAGCGCTGAACCAGTGGTTAATAAAAGACAAGCAAAGTTTTCTAACATGCCAAAAGGTCATTAAACGCATCACAGGAGATACTGGGGCTTCCCTAGGAAAGAAGGCCAGCCTGTTGGTCTCCCCCCCCACCGGCTGCCATGTCACACAGAGTTTCCTCCTTCATTCTCTTGTTCTTTGTAGTTCTGGCGAGCGCAGTGGAAAATGCTTGAACCTGCGCGGAACAAACGGCATTGTGTTGCAAAGGGGGTTCGCTGCAAAGCGACGCCCACTAACCCAGGTCACAATCTAGCCCTGTCATGGAAACGTGCACTTTTCGGTGTTTTGGAGATTGAGCAACATCTCCGGACGGATCAGCTCAGCCTTTTTTGTGCAACAAAAGAAGGAAGTGGAAACAGCACTTCCTCTTAACTGTGCTGTGATAAAATTATTATTCTTGTTTACTTATGTAATTGCCCTCCTGCATATTTGAGTTGTTTTTTGTTTTGTTTTTATCCCCAGTGGCTGTTGTTTTGAGATAGACTTTCAATATTCACATCAAGTCTGATTGGGCCTCAATGGACCACTGATCTAATTTCCCTTCCACCACTTAAGTTTTTTTAATCGCCTGATAATGTCAGACTCTCATATCAAACACCAACGTGGGAACTCGTTCAGCGTTCCCAGGTGGATCTTGAGTCCTTAGTCCACCAAAATTCCATCAGGCTTATGACACGGGTGCCTCGAGTGGCCGTCATTGTTTTGTTTGATTACGTCATGGCTAAACTCCATAATCCACAAAGTAGAATTCGGCCAGTTTTTGGAGGCTAATTCAATTAAGTGCCGCACTGATGGGATTTCACATTTGGCAAATCGCAATGGTGACAACCGTGCAACCCGGCCCGACCTTCACCGTGGCGTTTTCTCACCCTGTTGAATTTTCCTCGCGAGGTTCTGGACTTCAGACCTTCGCTGAGTCAACAACCATATTTACGCTCTCGGTTCGAGTCGCGTTTGGTTCCTCTTGGCCGTTGATTAGGTCTGATGTGGCCGCGGGAATAGAGTAAGGCCTTAACAATCACGTTGTGTGTTTGAGTCTATATCTACGCCTGCGTGTTGAGTGTGTGTGTGTGTGTGTTGACGAGGTGTTCGTGTAGCCACAATAACACCCACTGTGCAGGCTGGCCAGCGCACCACGGGTCACTGACCAGCCAGCATCACACAGACGCACACGCACACGCACACACACACACACACACACGGATCCTCTCCGGAAAGACGGTCCGCTCTCATTTGGCAAGCATGTGTGTGTCAAATCACAGATTTCTATTGCAGACTTGTTGTCCCAGGTTGTTATCGACACTGGGATTAAGCGGAAAATTGGCAAAGAAATGTCTTGGATGTGAGCAGGGCAGCTGCAGTGAGGATGAACGAGTGCATGTGAGGAATAAAGAGAGGCTTTTCAATTGATGGACACCAGGAAAGGGGTCGGGGGGGCGTGGGGGGGTGCAAACAGAGACAAGTCTGTGGTTTGATGGAAGCGCAAGCGTTCCCGCACGCATTTTAAAGAGTAATACGGCCCGATTCACTTTTTGCTACAAGTTGGTTTGACAAATAAAAACAACAATCTTCTCCTGCATCTGTCCAGGCTATTTGTCACGTGGGCGGCAGCCATGTCGGGCTCCTACGACGACTCCATGATCGACGTGTCCAGCGACAGCTTCTGGGAGGTGAGGAAGCACCCCAGACGGGGATCGACTGCCCGCACTTGAATGTGAAAGACGGCACCGAGCTGAGATTTTTTTCCCCACCGTTGTCAGGTGGGCAACTACAAGCGCACGGTGAAGCGCGTGGACGACGGCAACCGGCTCTGCAACGACCTCATGAGCTGCATCCACGAGCGGGCGCGCATCGAGAAGTCGTACGCACAGCAGCTGACCGAGTGGGGCAAGCGCTGGAGGCAGCTCATAGAAAAAGGTCGGTTGGTCATTGTGGGGGGGGGGGGGTGAAACTGAAGTCAAAAGAAAACCAAAGCTTTCCCTTCCGCCAGGCCCCCAGTACGGCATGCTGGAGCGGGCGTGGTCATCGCTGTGCACGGAGGCGGAGAAGGTGAGCGAGCTGCACATGGAGGTGAAGGCGGCGCTGATGGCCGAAGACTTCGAGAAGCTGAAGAACTGGCAGCGCGACGCCTACCACAAGCAGATGATCGGCGGCTACAAGGAGACCAAGGAGGCCGACGACGGCTTCCGCAAGGCGCAGAAGCCCTGGGCCAAGAAGCTCAAAGAGGTACGCGGCAAAGATGCCGCGTAGTCACTCAGTGGCCCCCCGTGACTGAGCAGTCTCGACGTTGACTGACTCGCGATCGTGCTCGCCGCTGCGAGAAACCGAACAACTCCAGTGAAACCATCAAATCCATTTCCCAGGTGGAGACCATGAAGAAGATGTACCATTCCGCCTGCAAGGAGGAGAAGCTGGCGGCCAGCCGGGAGACCAACAGCAAGCTGGAGAGCAACAACAATCCCGAAGCGCAGAAGAAGCTCCAGGAGAAGGTGGAGAAGTGCCAGCAGGAGGCGCACAAGGTAACCCCCCCCCCCCGCCCCCGCTTCAAACTCCATGGCCGCCTTCCATAAACGGGCCGCTTGCTCCTTCTCCAGACTAAAGAACGCTACGAAAAGTCCCTGGAGGAGCTGGACAAGCTGACGCCTCAGTACATGGAGAACATGGAGCAGGTGTTTGAGCAGTGGCAGCAGTTTGAAGACAAGCGCATTCGCTTTTTCAAGGACCTCCTGCTGGAAGTCAAGCAGCACCTGGACCTCTCCACCAATCACAAGTCAGCTCTCTGCGCCGCCGCACTCAATTTTTTTTTTTTGCCCCCCTCCCCCCCAAAAAAAACTAACATGCTTCTAAATAGGTTCCAGACCATCTACCACACGCTGGAAGACACGATCGGCGCCACGGACGCAGAGGAGGACCTGAAATGGTTCCGGTCCAATCACGGCCCCGGCATGCCAATGAACTGGCCTCAATTTGAGGTAACGCGCCGTTGTTCAATTCTGATATTTGGCCGCGGGGGAAGCAAAGACCTTGATGGTCCAGGAATTTTTGCAGGATCAGCCAGATGGAGGATGCAAATCCAGGTCCAGAAAGTCCCCAAACCCCACCAGAGTCTGGCTTTGGCCACAGGTCCTTCCAAACCTTGGCTGGGTGTCGACTTTCTCCACCTGGATTTGCCTCCTCTGCTTTTCACTTAGTCCACATTAATCCTTGTTGTGCACCTGCCTTCCCTCTCCTCCAGAACTTGGACTGGTCCCACGTTCGCTCCTCTAAGAGAAGGTCCATTGCAGTGAGTGCTGCATGGGGGGAGGGAAAGAAAGGGGGTGGGGGAAATCCTTTTTTCATTCACACTTAACACCCCCACTCCTTACTGCTTTTGATTCGTGTGCATGGTGAGGTGTTGGGAGTCCACGATACCGCGGCAAAGCCTAGACGTGAAAGACGAGCATCCGAATGGTCGCCGAAAGAATCTGGCCAAAAATAAATGAAACCCCTTTCACGCTGGCCTGCGCTTTGCCACGCCTCTAATTATCCGAACGCGGGAAGCCGCAGCAGTCGTCTGGGTTCTGTCGCGTCTACTGCTGTGGCGCTGGAAAAATTTGCCGGGACGGCGGCAGTGTGAAAGGGGCTCCCGACTCCCGAGTTCACCTCTGGTGGCGGAGAGATTCCCTTTTTTTTTTTTTTTTCCCCTTTCTTTCAGCAGGTGAAGGAAATGTTCAATAATATGGGAACTACTTTAAAGTGCGAAAATTGAGTACTCATCCAAAGAAAATATGCTGCCCCCTATTGGTTTGGAGTACACTGCGCTAGCTTGTTCTCATCGCTGCACCTCATGAACACGTTCTTTTGAGAAGTCCGCCTGCAGAAGATCCTCCAGCACAAGACGTTTAGCTGTGTTTCTGCGTCACAGGACTGGTCCATCGACCTGAACCGGAGCCTCAGCAGGCGGGGGACGAAGAAGCCCTCCGAAGGCGTCACACTGACGGGTATCAGTCAAACCGGAGCCGACCAGCCGGTCCAGCCTCTCAAGACCAACAACAGCAGGTACATGTTGCAACTTTTTTTTAAATTTTCTTTTCCTAATGGCTGTTCCCTGTACACAAACACCCCCCCCCCCCCCCGCCCCCGCCGCGTGAGCTTATCTCTGAACCATACATGGCGACATCCTGTGCAGGAATGTGTACAAACGGTTACGTAAGACGCGCTTGTTCAGCTGTTTCCCCAGCGACTGGAAACACTCGCCGTCGCAGTTTGTTGGGAAAGACGTCTTTCGCTGCATAGTTGAACGCGTGCCAAAGCGGCAATGCGGAAATGTGGATGCGCGACGATAAGGCGGCGGCGGCGGAATGTTCAATTGAAACACCTGCACGAGAAAACGAACTCGGCTCGTGCTCAAGTGTCGGATTTCCGAAGTGCGCGAGAGGAGGAATGTGCCAGCCGCGGGAAGCATTCGCCCTCTAGATGTGTTTGTATCTGAGAAGAAGACAAGACTAGTCGTCTTTGTTGACTGCAACAAGACCAAAGTTACATTTTGGAGGACCCGTGTTGATGGGATAACTTGGCGGGATTCACTCGAGTGCGCCTGCACAAAGGCGACTGTTGTGGTTGTAGTTACATGCCGGTGTCCTCACTTTTCCACATTTGAGCCCGTTCGTTTCCATTCCATTCCATGACGGATAAACGACAACGTGAAAAATATTGCAGGGTTCGTCCACAGATGGCGGAAATGCCCTTTTTGGCCTCCCGTTCGGTTTTTTTTTGATGATCTGCTACGCTTAAAAAAAAAATAAAAGTGCACCACTGACACCTACAGGACGAAAGTAGAACTTTGAATCGCAAGTTGATTCATTCCCCACCTTTTACTAAGGGGCTCATATTTTTTTATACCACCAAACCAAAAATTCCATGGACAGCTTTAAAGCCATACACACTCAAAGTGATCACAATCATCGGCACCTTATTTATCATTTTATTTCATACTTCCGGGCAGCACAACGCCAAAGAGTTGCAGTTAATTTTGAAGAGTAGCGTTCAGCGTGCTTGGATAGTGGCGGAAAGGATGAGGCGGCTTTCCCCGCAGTGAGTGCTCAGTGAGTCACAGGGATAATGCGAGAGCTTTCCCAGTGGAAAACGGTCATCATCGCATGTGCTTGTGTGTGTGTGTGTGTGTGTGTGTGCTCGCTCAGCATCCGCTCTCTCACTGTGTCCCGCACCATTAGCCCGAGTGTGCCTGCGAAAGCGGCGCCGGCGGGCTCCAACCCGTTTGACGAGGAGGAGGAGGACGACGACGAAGAAGACGAAGAGGAGCGGGAAGTGCAGGTGGAGGTGGTGGAGGAGACGCCGCCCGCACTCGACCACATCAGTGGCAAAAAGGAGGAAGTGAAAATGTTGGTGGATGCACCTGCACTTTTCTTGGTTCTTTTTTTTTTTTTTTTTTTTTTTTTTTGGGTCAATGGACTCTGCTGGCTCCTTCCGTCTTTGCATCCTTTGGCAGTGTGGCGCTGTGCACAGTAACCCACTATGCCGCACAAGCACACGGCCCGGTTACGTCTGTGTGTGTGTGTGTGTGTGTGTCTCATTGATTCCTAACAGGCCTCGCAGAACGTCACAGTGCCGCTATTGTCTTTTAGGCTACGTTCAGACTGCAGGTCTTAAACCAAATGCGCCCTCGCAGTGACCCCCCATGCGCAGAAGAAGATATGTTTACAATCTACAGTACACAGAAGCAATGCGGGAGGAGGGAGAAATATTTTTGGGGGGGAAATGAGGTGAGGCTTTTTGAGCCCCTCATTTGATGCTACGGCCGTTCAGACAGAGCTCATATTGCAAAAAAAAAATAATCTGATATAAATCTGATTAAAGATGACATACTGGATGAAATTGACCCTGGCCGGATTTGAAAAAAAGAGTTTTTCAGAGAAAAAAAATCGGATACAGTCACATATGAGCAAAGAAATGGGTCGCATTTGCCTGCAGTATGAACGTTGCCTTAGCTTACAGTCAGATCTGACACCGCGGCAGCCATTTTATGTTATTCTAGGAATAAGTGTATTACAGGGTAAAATATGAATACAAAATGAGACTCCAAAACTAAAGTCAAATCCCAATTCAATTTAAAACTCATGATTAAAAAATAGAAATCCATACATACTATTTTCACACCTGGAAACAGATCTGACCGTAAACAATTCCTTGTTGTTTATTTATTGACTTGCTGTCGAATGTTGGCGGGCGTTCCGGTGGTGGTCGCCCGAAAGTTTCCGCCAGCTCCAATCACGCCGCCACTTTTGTGATCTGCCTGCGCCTTTGTTTCCACGTGCCTGATTGTCTCATCGTCCGACACTTTTGTCACTTTGCTCCGTGCCGAGCGTGGATGATTTCCTCTTGCAAAAGCAGCCCAGTGGATACATCAAGATTCACCCGATGGCTTTTTGTGTCTTGTGGCTAACGCCATCACATCTTTTTTTTTTTTTTTTTGTCTAAACGACGATCTTCCATATCGTGTGCCCAGCGTCAGCAGCATGGAGAGGACCCCGGACTGGTCGGATGAGGACACGACCGCCAACCCCTTCGCTGCAAACGGCGACGGCAACCCGTTTGAGGATGAACCGGCCTCGCCGGTGGTGTCGGTGCCCGTCCGGGCGCTATACGACTACGACGGTCAGGAACAGGACGAGCTCACCTTCAAAGCGGGTACGTCTCCTTATGCCTGTGGTTAGGCCAAAGCACGGTGTAATATAATAAAAGTATGTGCTATGTTGAAGTGTGTTGCGGAGCTTCATGTTAGCCTTTTTGTGGGCCAGGGCTTGGTCCCTATCTCTCCCTATTTGGGGGGCGAACAATAGACTTCCTTGGCCAACTTGATCTGGTCTTTGTTCCTCCAAGGCGACGAGTTGACCAAAATCGGCGAGGAGGACGACCAGGGCTGGTGCAAAGGTCGACTCAAGGGTGGCCAGGTCGGCCTCTATCCCGCCAACTACGTGGAGGACATCTAGTGATGACCCTAAGTGAGTAAAGGAGCTCAAGGCGGCTTTCTCGCAAACGTGTACCCGTGTCTTTGTGCGGAGTGGTTAGAGAACAAGAGAAGGACTCGCCCAAATGACCTCGTTATGCCTTCACCAGATGGAGGATCACGTCAGTTTGGCATTAAAAGACACTTGTTGACACTGTTACAAAAAATTTGCTCACGCTCATCAAGTTAAATGCAGTTAACACTGGGCCTGATGAAATGTCTCATTACACACGCGATGAACTTTGATAATAAAGGGAGATAAGAGGGGGGTGGGGGGGGGCGTGGTTCACGCGACTTGAGTTTTGTCCAGTGGCGCCCTCGTGTGGTTCACTTCGGGGTGGCGGTTTCCTTTGGCACTGCACTTGAATGTAAACTCACTGATTGTATTTTTGTTCATGACCTGTCCACCTAGTCTTTGCTGTTGTTGTACATTCGACCACTGACCTAATTACATACAATCCTCTCTACTTTTGATTCTACGATAGATTGTATTCTTCTTCTTTGTCTTCTTCTTATTGTTATTATTATTGTTATTTTTGCTATTTTATTCAACACTGAATAATCCGACAAGGCTTGAAGCGCCACATCATCAGTTCCAAGAATGGAAGATCTTTTTTTTGTTTGTTTGATTTTAAGGCCATGCAATCACAGCGAAATATGTTATTGCATAGGCGCAAGTTAATGACACAAATTAAGCTTTGGAATGGTAGGAAGTTGATCATTATTAATTTATGATACTCTGAAGTCCTTTTTGGTCTGATTGAGAATCAGTTTGTCCAAAAATGGAATGTTTTGTGTTATTTTCCTTCTTACCCATGTGTTTATTTTTTTCCCTTTTATGCAATTATTAGGCGACTATGTGAATCATTACTGATATGATACTTAATTCCATAACCTTTTACAGATATTTTTTTATTATTATTATTATTATTATTTTCAGTTATGATGACAACCTTGTCTTTCTGGGAGACATTCTTTATTTGCTTTGTGTATCCATGATTTTGTGAAAAAACTAATAAAAATTTTTTTTTTTTTTAAAAAGATGATGCCTTCAAATGCAGCAACGATGAATTCCAAGTTTTGCCAAGTTTTCAGGACACACACTTTGTCATTTGCACAGTTCATGTTTGTAAATGTTGTCCGACACAACATAATAAATGAATTTATTGCAGTACTGAGTTGACTTTGGCGTGTTGGTATCTATATATACATTGTTGCCTGCTTCTCTAAAAGTGAGGAAAAAATATTTACCATTAAACAGTCACTTGAATTAAAAATGTGTTTAATAAAGTATTAATGAAGCTTAACCCTTGAATCGCAAATTTGCCTTACGAACTCCATTACCCATAAAGCATTGCAAAACAACACAGCCACGTGTATTTTTCAGCCAATCACAGGCGACCTAGGTTGTTTTTCCCCCTCCTGAAATGTACGTGTCACTTCGGATAGAATTCAACATAATCACCTTTCCAATTAATTTCTCGCCGTCTTGTGACCTCACACGTGTGTAAAGAATCATGGCGGAACCCAGCAAGCAAGACATTTGTGCCATTTTCAAGCGGCTTCGCTCCATTCCCACGAATAAGGTAAGACTTTTCCTGCCTCGTAACGAGGAAGTAAGTCAACGTCTGACACGTCGCAGTTCGAGAATCGCCACGGCTAACATAAAAGTTAGCAAGACGAGACCAAATAACGAGCCTGCGATTGTGTTTGTGTTTCTTCGATACATTTACTGAGAATTTGCACTTCAAACGAACTTTGTTAGGGGTAATTAGTTGGCAGCGATGCTCTGTGGTTGAAAGTCGAACTCGGGTAGCTTACATGTTGACAGTTGATTATTTTTGTTCGTGTGTCGTTCTCAAAGTTCCCAACACAAAAAAACAAAACAAATAAAAACATTTAGTCGTCCTACGTGTGCTTCTTGGTCGGTTCGATTGTGTGTGTGATCAAATGTGAGCAACAGCTGTTACCACTTAGCTTAGCGTGTACTCGTGTTGATGTGTTGTATAAAACGTTCATTTCAATTCGGTACTTTCAATACTTTGTGTTTTCATTTCCAGGCTTGTTTTGACTGCTCGGCTAAAAATCCCAGTTGGGCCAGCATCACCTACGGCGTGTTCCTGTGTATAGACTGTTCGGGAACACACAGGTCTCTAGGGGTGCACTTGTCCTTCATCAGGTAAGTACGAGTCAGTGTACTGCACAGCGTTGTACACAAATAGCTTTGTACTTTCCAATGGCTGTGTCCTTACGATGTTGTCATTTGTTTTGGTTTGGATCAAGACATTCCAGATGAACTTCTAAATTCTAGTAGTTTGAGTCAAGGGTTACCAACTATTATTTGAGTTTATTTTCCTCAAGAGGTTTAAATCCTGGGCAAGATGACCAATGCTGGCCTTCCTGCTGTCATCCGTTTTCCCTTGTTTTGTCCCAACAGATCCACGGAGCTGGATTTTAACTGGTCATGGTACCAGCTGAGATGCATGCAAGTGGGAGGCAACGGCAGCGCGGTGAGCAGAGGCGCGCACTAAGGCGGGCCCGAAAACGGCGCTGTACTGATATCACTTCCTGTCTAGGTGTCTTTCTTCAATCAGCACGGCAGCACGGCCAGCGCCGCCAACGTGAAATACAACAGCCGGGCCGCTCAGCTGTACAGAGAGAAGATCAAGACGCAAGCCACGTACGCCACCAGAACCCATGGCACCGAGGTAACAATCATTTTATCTGTCAATCGATACCGTCATGTCGTCATCTCGTGATTGGCACATTTCGTCTTCGCAGCTTTGGTTGGACAGTCAGGGTTCTGCGTCGTGCGCGTCAACGGAGGAGAAGCACGTTGATTTCTTCAGCCTCCATTCACAGGTAGCACGACACTGAACCAATTGTCGCGGTGTTTAGAATGAAAGCAACACTCAGTAAGCGGTTATTTGCTCTGTGAGCAGGAAGTTCCGGAAAATATGGCCATGATGAGCCTCAGCTGTGTGGCATCGGAGACGCAAGGCAAAGAGGAAGACGGTACGGGAGCTTTGTCTCATGATGGATATGAATATGATGATGTATATGCGTGTCGTGACTTTGCGTTTAACTGTCAGGCAACGCGGAGAACGGCCCGAGTGTTGACATGCTGAGTGCTTCCCCGAAGGCCAATCCAGGTTTGTGCAACTATGGACTCAGATTCATTGGCTCCCACGTCACTCACCGGGCTGCAACTCGCATGCACGTTGTGTTGTTTACTAATGGCAAATCAGTTTGGTTTTTTTCTCGATTTATTGATGGTAGCATAATCGACTAGGAATATATTTGGCTCCAGCTGTACTTCACTGCATGATGCAACATTGTCCCGTCCTTCCAGATCCTTTGTCCCTTCTCAAGAAGAAGCCCGGCGCCGCCAAGAAATCGGTACATCCGCAGACGGCTCCCGCGTCTTTATTGCCTGACTTTTGTGAAACGTGTTTGTGTGTTTCTGTGGTGGCAGATGGCCGCCAAGAAAGGCGGCCTGGGCGCTCAGAAGGTAAGCAGTCAGAGCTTCAACGAGTTGGAGAAGAAAGCGCAAGCTGCAGACAAGCTCCGGGAGAAGCGCGAGGACGTGTCTGCCGGCAAGCAGAGCAACGCGAAAACCGCGGAGTCCATGTGAGGAGACTCTTGTATTGTGTGCCGAATGTTGTGTCGGGGTCGGTGTTTAATACATCCAATGATGCGCTGGCAGTGCTCCGTCCATGCGTCTGGCCTACCAAGATCTGGAGCAGCAGAGGAAAAAGGACGAGCAGAAGCTGAAGAATCTGGACGGGAAGAAGCGCGAGCAAGCGGAGAGGCTGGGAATGGGGCTCAGCGTCAGGAGGTGCGCGAGAGCGGCGGTGTTTGAGTCTGCGTGTAGCGCTTTGAATAACAGCAATGGTTGTTTTTCAAGGGCTCGATAAATAATAGTTCAGTTGACTTGTTTCTTTTGCCCCCCCGTAGTGGAGTGTCTCACTCGGTGACATCCGACATGCACATCATCCAGCAGGAACGCCCCCTGGCGGCCAGGACCGGCAAATCGACGCGTTTCGCCGAAGACGACGACAACGGCGGCGGCGGCGGCGACGATGACGAGGGAAGCTTCAGCCCCGGGTAGGATATGTGCAAAAGCGTTTGTGTTTCATATTTTACACGCCGACTCTTTTTGAAACCGTTTCAGGATCCTGTCCCGTTACGACCAAAACAACTCGTCGGACCTTTTCTCCTCCAAGTGGAGCAAGAAAGCCGAACCGGACTTCTTCTTGACGTCCGCCATCACCTCGCTAGATGACCGGTAAAGGACATTCAGACTCCGTTTACCATCCGTTGTGATGACCAAGCGTGAAGACAAAAGTCTGCTTCTAGGCCCGCCCCACGCAGGAAATCAGACCTGGCGCCCGTCGTCGACACGGGAGAAGCTCGCAAGAAGTTTGGCCAGGACGTCAAAGCCATCTCTTCGGATATGTACTTTGGAAAGCAAGACGGCACAGAGGTACACGTTTTCTTTCAGCCAAAAATGACTTACTTCAGGCCCCCAATTGGGCTCAAATGGCTTTAAAGTTGGGTAGTAGCGCCATCTCTTGCTTTTAGCATGCATTTGACACTCTGTGATTTATTTTTTGATCAGGCGATTCCATCAGAAATAAAAAAAATGTCAATTCCAGGTTTACGGTTGACTAAAATAGCCTCGGGGTTGTCGATTTGCCATCCCTTTTTCCGTTTAAAAATTGAGCGTTTTGTTGTTGGCAGTACGAAGCCAGATCACGGCTGGAGAGGCTGGCTGGGAGTTCTGCCATAAGTTCAGCCGACTTGTTTGACGATCAGAAGAAGCAGGCCGGTGAGTGCCTTGGCCTCGTTTGTGACGACGTGCGCGCCGTCATCATGCGAGTTGTGTGTTTTGGCTTTTTCCTGTCGCAGCCAGCTCGTACCGCCTGACCAACGTGCTGCCAAGCGCTCCCGACATGTCTCAGCTGAAAATGGGGGTGCGCAGCGTCGCCGGGAAGCTCTCGGTCATGGCCAGCGGCGTCGTCAACACCATCCAGGTCCTCACTCGTCATCGTCAAATGCATTTTTCCCCTTCCTCAAATGTCACATTAACATTTTGTGTGGGGGGTTTGTTTTTTTTCTTCTTTTTTTAGGACCACTACAACAACTGAAGGATGAATCACTGCGATAAACTCGTCACAACATGATGGGAAGTATACACAAAAAGTCCAAGGTGACGTCTTTTTGTACATAGAGCGGCACTTTGGACACAACGTTCGCTTCAACAAAGGCAGTAGCGTCTTTTTTTTTTTTTTTTTTTAGCTTTGTAAAGGCAGACGTTTGTGAATAAGTTCCACTTTGGTTTGTAAATAGATTAGCAACATATGGAGCCAATGTTATGAAGGTTATGGGTAAAAAAAAAAAAAAGAAAGAAAAAAAGTGTCCTTTTGTTGCCCAAAGTGCTCTTAAGCATATTGTGTGGCCTTGTCAGTTCATCTCAAGCTTGTTCTTATAGCTCTTTATGAATGATGAACACATCAGTCTTGAAATGTGCCGCTTTGCTTGGCTGCAAATGCAAAAATAGCAAATGGATACAAGGAGTGTCTTTTTTTTTTTTTTTGTTACCCAGAAAAATGCACAAAAAAAGATTTAAAAGCTATGAAGTGTGCTTATTGCTTGACCGGAACTGCTGCAGTTTTGCACTATAAAGTGGGATGTATTTTTTTCTCCTAATAATTAGACAATTTAGAAATAGTTTTTCAAGATTTGCAGTTGATTTTGTGTTTGCTTTAATTTGGGCGTGTATATCGGCAGACTGCGCCACTCTTGTTGTTTTAGTTTAAGTATTCGAGCTCGAGAGCTTATTTTCTTGACTCACAAGACCTTAATGTGCTGTAAAGGTGTTCATCCATCCATCCATTTTCCGAACCGCTTCATCCTCACTAGGGTCGCGGGGGGTGCTGGAGCCTATCCCAGCAGTCTTCGGGCAGTAGGCGGGGGACACCCTGACCAGCCAATCGCAGGGCACACAGAGACGAACAACCACCCACGCTCACACTCACACCTAGGGACAATTTAGAGTGCCCAACGAGCCTGCCATGCATGTTTTTGGAATGTGGGAGGAAACCGGAGCACCCGGAGAAAACCCACGCAAGCCCGGGGAGAACATGCAAACTCCACACAGGGAGGCCGGAGCTGGGATCGAACCCGGTACCTCTGCACTGTGAAGCCGACGTGCTAACCACTGGACTACCGGGCCGCCCTTCTAAAGGTGTTCAGTATCTACAAAATACTTGTGTACTGTATGTCATTCAAAAATGCCATCCATCAGTTACCTGATTAGAATGCTTTACTGTGGAGAAATATACTTACTTTTTGTTTTGTTTTGTTTTTTGCATTTGACCAAAATGTGCAGCTTTTGCTTGAATGTACTTTAAAGTTTTCCTACTGACGTTAATGAGAAGTGTATCGGATTATCAATACCGGAATAGCGGATACATGAAGTGCTGTTTACTAAGTAAAAATGTGCGTATATATTCATATACACAGCCGACTGGCAATCACATTGTTGACGAATGCTTTTTGGCAACATTTAAAATAAAAAATGTTTGCATTTAAGCTCAAACTGTAATTGTTCGTTTATTTGAATTCATGAATGATTCTTTTTTTTTTTTTTTTGCCAGGAATTTCGATGAGAGACCATTTATTCTTTCTTGCGAACGAACGCTGGCAACCGCTTACGTGGCCAAGCGACGCGTTCACTGGTCTCTCGTTAGGAGTGGGAAAATTGAAATATTTGAAGTATTCGAAACATTCGAGCATTAAACTGATTTTTTTTTTCTTCAGAAACTGCTCCTTCACTGACTGATGTCCATAGGATGAGATTTTGATAGTAGCTTAAGTGTATGTATTGGCAACAACTTTAAAAGTTTTATTTTTCCCGAATGGCCGCTTTAAAACTTTTGGAATTTACGAGAGGTACATGAATGCAGCTTTGCTCAAGCGCCGCAGGGTGAAAGGAAATGGAGGAATCGACTTGCAGGGAGTGATTTTAAATCCCACTTTTATCTTTGTATTATGAAAGTTTCCAGGACTCGGGTGTTTTATTTTAAATAATTTTTTTGAGTTTTCGTCTTTCCTGCTGATTTTTTTTTTTGTGCCCGTTTTCAAAGTGTGTAGAAATGCCTGGCGAGGTGAAGCAAAGAAAGAAAAAGCAAAGCGATCATGTCGCAGCTGATCCTGCAAACAAACAAGACGAGGACACAAAAGGGAAGCGTGAGCGTGTCGGCACGCCTCCCAAAACCTCGACTTTGGACCTTAAATTCCTCATGTGCCTACTTTCGCTTGCGGTCTGCGCTGCACTCAGCTGGTAAGTTCAAACCGCTGGCGTACTAGTATTTGGTTTCGTTCAATTGATATTTATTTTGTCATTTTTACATTTCGTTTTAGGATGCTGCTGCAGCAGAATGCGAGGTTCTCCCAAATGGAGGAAAAATTCGCACTGTTGTACAGAAAGACCTCAAGTTTGTCCCTGATCGAGGAGCAAGTAGAGATGGGTCACCCAAAAAGTACGTTTTTTTTTTTTGTTTGTTTAGTTTTTTTAAATTCAAAAGTACTAAAATGTGTAACATGCCATCAAGTAATTGACGCTCCAGAGAAGAAATAAGAGTGGTCGGGAAAACATGAACACATTTTAGATTTCGTGCCGCTAACTCAAAGGGGTCATCTGGACATTTTTGACACCCTAACATTGGGATGTGGCTACACAAGCTCAAAATGGGGCGCTAGACACAATGTTGTCCCATGATTGGTCGGATTTGCTCATTTGGATTTTGGGTATCCTCCCTAGCAAACAATTCCAGACCAAACTGGTATGTGCCGTTGGGATGTGAACGCACAGAGCCACACCAGCTAAAAGAGGGGCACGAAATAATCAATGGTCCCATTTGTGCCGTCACATTTTGTCATATTTCCATGACACTGAAAGTGCCCGGTATCCATCCACCAATCAACAGGTGGCAGTGTATCTAGCTCCACCCTCTAGGTACCCTACCTCTGCGCCAATTGCCCCTTTTGGCACCCTCCCGACGAGCAATTCTATGGATTCCCGGCTTGAGCTCTCCCTGAGAAACAGCCCTCCTGTTTTGTGTTGCGGCTGCAGCTCGCCGCCTCCGAGGACGACCTCCAGGCGGTGCTCTCCGCCGTCTCTTCGGAGAGCGGGCTCCGGCGGGATGTCTCGGCGCTGCACGTTGCCGTGGCGACGCTGCAGTCAGAGGACAGTTCGGCGTCCGGCGACCTGCAGGCGGCCAATGCCCGCTTCCTCAACGTGACGGAGACGTGGCAGGAGCGCCTCGCCGCCGCCGCCGCCTCCGAGCTGGCCTCCCTCAAGGCCGAGTCCCGGGAAGCCCACGCCGGCGCCACGGAGCGGGTGAACGAGGCCGAGCGGCGGACCAGATCGCTGGCGGAGAAGCTGGAGGAGCTGGAGGACAGCACCAGGAGGAACGCCCGAGCTATGGAGCGCGCCGAGGAGGATGACGCCAAGCGGGCTCAGGCGCAGCTGGACTGGAACACCCAGCAGATCCACAAAATGGACCAGAACATCCACAGACTGGCGCGCCAGGAGGCGGAGCTTAGCACCCAACTGCAGGAGCACCTGCCCAGGGCCAAGGAGTGCGAGGAGCAGCTCCCCTACGTGGAGGAGTCGCTGCGCTCCATCGTGAAGCTGGGCGCAGACCTCAGCGGCGCAGAGAGGCGCATAGAGGAAGTGACGCTGCAGGTGTTCTCGGCCGAGGACAACATGCTGAAGTCGCTCAACCGGATCCTCGCCATGCGCCAGGAAATGGATGCCCTACAGGCACGCGGCACCATCCTCAAGATGAAGAGCGAGCTGGCGGTGGTGCGCGAGGCCGTGCACGAGCTCACAATGGTGCTCAGGGGGGAGCAGGCAACCGAGGAGGAGGAAGAGGAGGAAGAGCCGGATGAAGAGTGGGAAGAGCCAGACGAAACTCCTCAAGAGGATGTCGCACAATGAAAGACTGGTCCCTGGTTTCACATTTTTGGATTTATTTTCTGAGTTTTTACTGAATTTTATTATATATATATATTTTAAACAATTTATTCCGTTTTAAATTGTGCAGCAGGCGTGACGCATGGTTGACGTTTTACCAATAAAATAGAAAATAAGCTTAATTGGATTTGGAGTGTTTTATGTTTGCACTTGAACATAATGGAAATGTGTAATTATTCTCACACGTGTGCAGTAGTTTGGGAAACTAAAATTGGGACCATTGTTTTTGTTTGATCAAGTTACAATTGACGTAAGTCCACTTGATTGAATTATAACTGTGATTCCAATCTAAAAAGAAAAATGTCCGAAATTGCCCTGCTCATTAAATTCATTGTAATAAAACTTGATCCCAATTTAAGAGAAAACAAAGTATTTTTAAAATGTATACTTGTAAAATCCAATCTTTAAGTAATTCTCAAAAGAACTTGAAACTCTAAATACAGGGAGAAAAAAAACCCCCAATCTTTACCTAATCATGTTCTGTATTGCAGTGTGCAAGCGCGCACCTGACGCTGGACGACGTGGGCGCTCGCCAGCAGGCTGCGCGGGCTCAGCTGGAGAGCCTGGAGCGAGACGTGGGCCAGTTGAAGGAGTGGGAGTCCCGGCTGAGCAACGAGCGGTCGGAACTGCGGTCCAGCGTGGCTGCGCTGAGCGGCGCCGTGGACCAAATTGAAGCGCGCACCTCCGCCATCACGGTGGACTTTGCCAACAAGGTGCGTTTGATTTCCCCGCTCTCTACTTCCTGCGTCACTTTACAGTAACACCCCCCCCCCCCCACCAATAGGTGGCGTCGGTGAGGACGGACGTCCGGCGCATGGACGGCCTGCGCTCGGAGCTGGACTCACTCCTGACCCAGGTGTCGGAGCTGGAGGCGCAGTCGTCGCGGGCCGAACGTTCCACGGTGGGGCGCATCGGCGAGGTGCTGGCCGGCAGCATCGAGCGAGTCTCCAACCTCCGCGCCGCGTCCGAACGCAACGCGAAGGCCCTGGAGCAGCTGCGCCAACGCCTCCCCGAGCTGGACGCCGCCGACCGCAGAGCGTCGGAGCGGCTGCGGGAGCTGGAGGGCGGCCGGGCTCGCCTCATCCGCACGGTGAGCTTCGCGGCGGACCTCAAGCCCAAAGTGGGCGCCATCAAGAGGGACTTCGGGGCCCTGGAGCCTCGGCTGGCCGACCTCACCTTCCGCGTGGGGAGCCTAGCCGAGGAGCTCGGCAAGAGGGAGGAGGAGATCGGCCGAGCTCAGACACACACTGGACGGGCTCACGTCGGGCGAAGAGCGGGACGTGAGTGTCGCGACGGAACAGGCGGCGGTTTTAGCAGAATCTCGTAACACGAACACATGAGTGAATTTGAGAGAATAAAGCAAATAATTTCCGATTTTCCTTTGTTTTGTGATGTACGATGCGCTCAACAACGTCGATTCAACTTTGGTGACAAGATCAAAGTGACTCGGGGAAAATTATGCTATTAAACTAATGATTTTAAATCAATGCACTTAATTTAGATTAACCTTTAATTTCCTTGTGGTGTCCTAGAATTAAAAGGTCGTCATGGTAATTTATTTGCGTACAAGAAACATCTTGAGGTCAACAAGAGTGTTTTTATTGTAAAATAAAAATAAAAAAACCCGCCATAAACGACAAAAGTGCTCAACAAGAGCTTATTGTTTTTGGATTTAAAAGAAAAAATAATAATAAAAACACATCTTTGGCGCAGGCAGATATTTTTTGGGGAAAAAAAGGAAACTAACAGTGCAGATTGAGTGTTGATTCACAGCTCAGCAGTCCATCTTGTCTCGTCCTACCTGTGCAACTTTTAAGTTACTTAAAAAAAAAAAAGTTTATTTTCTTTTGTAATTTCTCGCGATGGCTACTCTTGCGCCTCGGACAAAGCCGCCAGCGACTGGGTGACCTCCTCCAAGGCCGTCTGTAAGGAGATGATGGCTTGCTGCTGCTCCTCCAGCTTGGCGGCGTGCCCCTCGGCGGCCAGCCTCTCCAGATCTTCCACCCGCCGGGCCATGAGCGAGTCCGTGTCGGCCAGCGTCTCCTGCGCATCCCCCACCACCGCCACGTTGGCCTCCAGCTCCTCCATCTGTTTGGTCAGGGCCTCCAGCTCCGCTTGGGAGACGGCGTTGCCGCCGGCCAGGGCGCTCTCCTGGGTGTCGTACTTGGAGAGGAGCGACTCCATCTTGGCGCCGACTGAATCGCCGCTCTCCTCCGAGGCTTTGAGGCGGGCCTCCAGGTCATCTGCTCTCTTCTGTGACTGAGCGGCCACCTCGTTGACCTTCGTCTCCACATCGCGGACTCCCTCGGCGGCCCGTTCCAAGCCGCCCTCTACGGAGCCGGTTCGCTCCACGAGCGCTTGGACTTGCGATTCGGTGGTGGACACGGACAGCTTGAGACTTCCCACCGTGTCTTGCACCACGGACCGGAAGGACTCCATTTCCAGGGAAAGCGAGGCCACTTCCTGGCTACGCGTGCGAAGCCCCTCCCTCACAGAGTTGATCTGCTCCCGGATGGAATCGGCGGAGGCGTCGGCGTCCTGCTTGGCCGCCCTGATCTCGGCCACCACCTCCACGATGCTGGACAGCTCCTGCTTGACCATGGCGGGGTTTTCGATGCCGCCCAGCCGAGCCTGAAGGTCGGCCAGCTGGCTCTGAGCCTGGCCCTGGGCGTTGGTGAACTCGGCCACGCTGGCGCGCACCGAGCGGCTCACCTCCTCGAGACGCTGCTCCACCGTCACCTCCAGGGAAGTGAAGTCACGCTCCCGGGCTTCCTTCACCTCGCTAATGCCCTCGGAGAGCTCCGTGAGGAGGTCTTTCTGGAGCTTCTGGAGGGCCTCCTCCACCCGTTGCGTCTCCTCCTCGCCCCGCGCCATCCGGGACACGGCGCCTTCCAGCTCCACACGGGTGGCGCCCAACGATGACTTCAGACTGTCCACGACGCCTTTCAGAGAGGCCACCTGGTGTTGGAGAGTATCAAAATATGAAGGAGGGCATTTTACGGTGGGAACCGTTGTCTACATTTAATTCATCTGAGATCCGTATCCTCCCAAGAACTCCATAATACCAAGACCTGAATGCTCAAGGAACGTCTAGTTCTGACCATCCAAAGACACAATGGTCTGAGTTCAGGGTGTGACAGTCAATTGAAAAGCATTTAGTTCCCGGGGTAATTTAGGTGCAGCCTTCGTACTTTAATAAGGTACCCGAACTTGCTCTAAGTACTCGCCCACCCGACTCAAAAGGTACTTCAAGTACCTGGACTATAGCTTGTAGATAAAAGTAATTAGCCAGGACGTTAGAATGAAAGAAAACAGCTTTTGTTATTCTGGGAAGACTTTCAGGGTAAGACCCCCAGGGGGTCACCCCACCCTCCACCCCCCAGCCCCCTCGTCCCAAGAGTACACGACAAGTACAGGAGCGGTTCCGTCACTTTTAGGCCTAAACGGAGGCAACAATAAAAAGTTGGGCGTAGTTGTTGGCTACCTACTGACACCTCAACGAACCTGTTGAACGACGCCCTCCATTTTGCTGCTGATCTCGGCGCTGATTTGGGCGCTTTCGGCGTTTTTTGCGCTCGTCTGCCGGATCTCCTCCACCACCTTCTGCATGTGGAAAGCGGCCAGGGCGACGCCTCCGATCATCGCCGCGTAGAAGAGCACCGAGAGCAGGGTGCCCAGACAGCTGCGGCTCTTCTTCCCGGATGAGCGCGCCGACCCCTGGGCGCCCGAGGAGCCGCTCACGCCGTTACTTTTCTGGGGCTTCTCTTCCTTATGCACCGGTGCAGCTGCAGAAGCGGCAGTGGCTTTCTCGCCGGCGTTGCTCTTCTGTCGGTTCTTCGCCGTCATGATCGCTGGAGGTGGACTGGGTGAAAGAACGCGTGTTGACGTGCAGCTCTTTTTTGCCTTCGTGGATGGATGGAGGTTTTGCTTTTTGCTTTTTTTTTTTTAATCGGCGCTGCAGCAGCGTATCAGGGAGCGAGTCGTGTCTTTCGGGTGGCTTTTGGGACGTCCCACGTTGGACTACTGGAGGTAAAACTCGTGCAAAAAGTGCCCAAAAAAGTTCCACAAATCGTCAACTACTCACTTTCTCAATTGACATTTGGGTAGTTATGCTATTATGCGTCATGTTGGACTTTAAAATCGTATTATTATTGTCTGGGGGCGTGGTTGAGAAGCAAAACACCTCCCCTCATACGTGGCAACTGGCCTCCTGCCACATCCCATAATGCCAGCTCACAAGTTTCTAAGGAACAAAAGGTCCTTGTTTTACAATCTATTGAAATTGGATTATTTCAACAGTATAGCTTCCTACCTTCCGAGTGTTATTGGTTTTCTTTCAAAGAAAAATCTTTCAATTTTCATAAGTGTTTAATCTTGAGAAAATGCCACAAAATGTGTGTACTTGTCCCACTAAGAGAGAAATATATATATTTTTTTAATCTAAAAGTACACTGAACATAGTAAAACTGCAGTTCAACAAAACGCTTTACGTTCTAGTTTTGTCCACGAGACGGCGCCAAAGTAACGTCTACGTCTTGCTTCTACGTTACCACAACGTCAGTTCGTCTTGAATCAAATGGGATGTAATACAGGAATTTTACGACAAATTGAACCTGTGAAGATTAAATGTGTTGATACTATAATAATTATTAAAATTGGGTTATGAATTTCACTTGAGAAGAGTACCGATTGAAGTGTCCCACTGGTGACACATTTATGCACATTCACGAAGATTCATTCAAGTTGTTTATTTCAAAGATTCATTCAAGTTGGTTATTTGAAGTAATTAACCTTTCATTTCTTGGATATTTGTATTGCATTTAGATAATATTTGTAAGAATGGATATGATTCCGTCAAACGCATCTTCGCGTTTTCCCAGCATAGCCTGAATGCATCACGACTGCAAGCCCAGCCCCGGTGACAGCAGACGCCGCTCGCCGCCATCCAGGTGCTCACCTACGGGGAGCTTCTCCCCGAACCCGCCCTGTCTTCGGAGCCACTACCTGGATGAGGAGGAGTACCGCTGTCGTGCTATGCTTTGTCTACAAGCACGACCACCTCACGCCCCGAACCCCCTCCTCCCCCTGCCCGGACAAATGACGCGGGAACACGGTCCAAAAATGAGGACGGCCACATTTTGAGTCATCTGCGTGGCGTACACACAGAGTCGGGAAGCCATCTAACCAACCAGCCACTCGGGGGGAAAGTCTCCCAGACTTCGCGGCGCCATGGCTGGGCTCATCAAGAAACAAATCTTGAAACATCTCTCCAGGTCAGTGAGCCACACTCACACCCGGGGAAGGGGCGCTCGGCTGGCGAATACAGGGGGGGATACAGAAGCCGGGAGACAATCCACCAACCGCTCCGCCGGACGTCAAGACTGTTTGCCATTGTGGCTCAGAGCGGCTTGTCGGCCCTCGGGCAACTGTCAAGCGGTCTTTTGCCTCCGTGACCCTCGCCGAGCCCACGGACCTAGCCGGGCTAAGCTAACAAGCTAGCGGGGCTAATCCCTCTCGGGGCAAAATGACAGGTTGAACCGGTCGATTTTCGAAGTCTGATTTATTCAAATAAAAATCTCAGTTTGGCCTTGAAGGTGGCCTACCGCCGAAAATATTCAACTTTTAATCATTTCATTAGCGAAGAAGAAACAAAGCGTTCAACGTGTAATTCGATAATAGCAAGGTGCTCCTATCTTTTGACATGCCAATTAAACTTGCCATGTCATCTCGTTTCACCCTTTTCTAAACATATTCTACTGTAGTGGTGTTATTAAAATTCAAATTATGGATCATTTGAGCACCCGAAAACCGTCTTTTACTGGTGCTTGTTTTAACTGGCCAGAAGATAGCTGCATTATTTATTCCTTTCCTTTTTTTTTTTTTTAAAGGGACTCTTCACTGGTTGAACCGTTGTTTTTCCTCCATCCACCTGCTGTCAATCTATTTAACTCGTTCTGACTTATCGTCTGTTTGTGCAAATAACTGAACATGTCGCTGTCAGCGTTTCTACAGGAAGTGACAGCAGGAGTGGCGATGTCGCCCCAGCGATCTGATCGACCCGATTGTTCACAGGAGGTCATGTTGAACCGCCCTCGTGTTGACGTACTCGCATCAGCGCTGGTTGTGTTGTGGGTGTCAACCTGGGCGCAAACAATCGTGCAGGACTTCACTGTGACAGACTATTGGAACATATTTACTCAAACGGTGCCTTCCACTTCTTATGCAACACTAAACTGAATTGCATTTATTCTAGAATCAACCCCCTCAACGTCACTTTTTAAAATGCACAGTTGTTGAACAATGGTTGCACTTGCTGCGTCCTCCATTTTGTTTTTGACCTTGTTTTTTTTTTTTTAGCATCCGTTTCAAGTTTTTCTCGAGTTGAAGCCTGTCTTTGTTATTGCCCTCAATGCTGGTGGGATGACTATTAAGGCATGAATCACGGCCGATTGTGGGTGCACTTGGATTAATCTGTGTGTGGGGGGAAAATGATATTTGGCGGGATGTCGCTTTCTCCATCACGCTCACCTTCATTTTTCCGGTCAAACAATTCCTCAACCTTCAATGGCAATGCTGCACACTTTCCCCCCCCCCCCTCCCATTCATATTCAGGAGTTTGTTTCTTGTAATATTTTTTTTTTTGCACATAAAAAGACAACTTACACAAGCATCTCGACTACTTGATTTGACATTATTGTGCAGGTGTGTTTTTTTGCGTGTGTGTCGTCAGTGTGCAGGTTGCCTCCGTTAAATAATTTATGGAATTGGAGAGGAATGTGACGCTGCTCGTCGGAGGAGGTGGAGGTGCAGTTCTCAAAGAAACTCTTGCATTGTTTGTAGTGCCTCACACCCTCTGGACAGTTTTTTTTTCTCCGAATTCTTTACACTCCAAACACCCTGCTTACCAGGGCGAGAAGCACAGAGGACACGGACCTCCATTTTGTGTGTTTCAGTCTATTTACTCGAACCAAAAAGCAAACTTTCAGTGGACACACACAGGGAGGAGGAAAAAAAAAACAACCTTGATGGACTTTGTGCAAACACTGAAAGTGCAAAAGATTTTGCGGTCCGAAATGCTAATATGAGGCTTTAACGTGAAGGAAGAAAACCCGTAAGGAAGTTGATCCTGACTGCGTTTTGTGTTAATTAATCTCCATTAAAAACGTATTGCAGGTTCGCCAAGAACCTGTCGCCCGACAAGATCAACCTGAGCACGCTGAAGGGCGAGGGCCAGCTGACCAACCTGGAGCTGGACGAGGAGGTGCTCCAGAGTCTGCTGGACCTTCCCACCTGGCTGGCCATCAACCGCGTGGGCTGCAACAAGGCCGCCATCCGCGTACGGCAACATACCTCGTCAATTTCTCTTGACGAATCGACTGTTGCGTTCAGTTCTAATCGTTTTGCCTCTGTCGACAGATCCCATGGACCAAGTTAAAGACTCACCCCATCTCCCTGGCGAGTTGCACAGTCGTCATCAAGCCATCTGCGGGAAAGCCACAAAGTTGTAATTTTTTTTTCCCCCCCCTTTGGTCTTCCAGACGCTTGATAAAGTGGAAATGGAAATGAGCACCTGCGATGAACCGCGCCCCCCTAACGGCCCCTCCCCCATCGCGACGGCGTCGGGTCAGAGGTGAGCTACCGGCCCAAAAATAAATAAATCAATGAATAAATATGGATTCCTGGTTGTTGCGTTTGTATCCCGGCGTTTGTAGTGAGTACGGCTTTGCGGAGAAGGTGGTGGAGGGCATGTCGCTGTCCATCAACTCCATCGTGATCCGCATCAGCGCCAAGGCCTTCAACGCGTCCTTTGAGCTGTCCCAGCTGCAGGTGTACAGCGTCAACCCCAGCTGGAGCGTCAGCGACCTGCGCTTCACGCGCATTCAGGACCCTCAACGGGGGGAGGTAGGAAAAACTGTGCAAAAGCGTTTTTTTTTATTTTTTGGTCCCACACTTTTCTCCCGTTCCTGCCACTGCACGCTTTTCTAATCTCGTCGTCTCGCTGTTTGCGTTCCAGCTCCTGACCTTCAAGGAGATCAGCTGGCAGATGATCCGCATCGAGGCCGACGCCATCCAGAGCGCCGAGCACGACATGCTAAGCGCGCCCATCCGCCTCATCACCAACCAGTCCAAGATCCGCGTCACGCTCAAGCGAGGCGTAAGCCGCACGCCTCGCCCACTTTTCGGCGCTTTCGTCGGCGGCGCCTTGAGTTAGGGCTGCTTGTCTCCCTCTCTCTGGTCCAGATGAAGGACTGCAACGTGGTGGCCTCCAAGCTGGTTCTGATCCTGGACGACCTGCTGTGGGTGCTGACCGACTCGCAGCTCAAAGCCATGGTGCAGTACGCCAAGTCCCTCAGCGAGGCCATGGAGAAGTCGGCGCAGCAGAGGAAGAGCTTGGCCGCCGAAGGCCAGGTGAAGACCGCCGAACTCGGGCGCTCATCCACAACCCGGCGGAGATTAATTTCCTCCCACCTCGCAGGCGTCGTCCGGCCCGCCGTCGGCCCAGCAGGCGCATGCGCAGCAGACGGCGGCGGCGGCCGACCAGAGCGCCACCATGGCCAAGCTGTTCAGCGACTACGACGTGTGCGAGACGTCGCACCACCTGCAGATCACGCACCTGGACCTGCACATCTGCGACGACATCCACGCCGCCGACAAAGGTGGCGCAAAATGCCACGGCCGCGCTTTCTCGCCGGTTGCTTTTTGCCGAGCTGAGTTTTGCCTTTTTTTGGTTGCAGTGATCAACAAGAGGATCACAGGGGGAGCCATGCAGCTGTCCTTCAGCTCCGTCACGCTGGACTACTACCCTTTCCACAGAGCAGGTGTGCGGGCGTCTTTTATCTCTTCAACCTCATTCTCATCAAACGTAGAATTGTGACCTCCCCCCCTCTGGACAAGTAACTTTCTCTAGTTATATTACAACGTTGTTAGCAACAATTCAGATTTTTTAAAAAAATTTTATTGTGAAATTACAATTGAATTGTGTAAAAAAAAAAAAAATACAATTTTGCTTGCTCGTATAAATGATTCACAATCGCAAAATTACAGCTTCATTCTTTTAAAAAAGCAAATCCATTTTTTAATTATGACCAACTACAATTGGAAAATGGCAACCTAGTTTCTCACCGAATTGCAGCTTTATTTTTGTCAAATTAAACCCAAAATTGCAAGTTTATTCTCCGAATTTATTTATTTTTTAAAATTTTTATATAACCATTATATTGTGACATTTCATTGTCTTGCTCCACGTCCCAGGCGACAGCTGCAAGCACTGGATGCACTACAGCAAGGCCACCGAAACCCGAGATTCTTGGGCGCAGAGCCTCCTGGACGAGTTCACGTCCAACGTGGAGATGCTGAAGAGCGCCGTGCGAGGCCAGCAGGGGGCGGCGCCGCCCGCGCACAGCTCGCCGGGTAAACACACCGGCATGGCTAACAGGCGCGAATGTCATCGCGCGCGTGCACACACCCGCTGGGTTTTCTGTCCCCAGTGTCCATTAGGGACGATGTGTATTGGCCAATTGGGCTTAGTGAGGCAGACGGAACCTTGGTAGAACGGCGCCCACACACGCAGCCTCCAGCCCAGTGCTGTTGGTGCCTTGAGCCAGGTACCGCGGTGTGTCGTGTGCGGTGATAACCATCCCGCCGTGAGGCTCAGCCGACTCCCCGCGGTCGCTCCCTTTTGGCGGCGCTCTCCTCATTTTTGTGTCGTCGTTTCTCCCGAAGGGAAAATCAACACGTCCTCCACGTCGAGCTTCGGCCCGCTCCCTCAGAGTCCCAAGACGCAGCTCATGTCCAGCTCCGTGGTCCTCAGGATGGCCGACTTCAGCATCTACCAGGTGGGCTTTCGGCCCCACGGCCTCGACTCGGCGTTGTTGCTGACTTGACATTTGGGCTTGGCAGGTGTCCACGGCGGACCAGCGTCGCTCCAGCCCCAAAACCATGATCTCCTGCAACAAGAAATCCTTGTACCTTCCTCCTGAGATGCCGGCCATCCACGTCGAGTTCACGGAGTACTACTTCCCAGACGGAAAAGACTATCCCAGTAAGACTCGTCGGATATGACAAAATAAAATGGCCGCCAGCAATCGCCGACTCCCACGTCACTCACCGGGTCGGGGCCCCGCCCAAAATGATTCTCGGCATTTGGTGTCGCGGTTGCTCCCACAGTCCCGTGCCCAACCTGTACGCCCAGCTCAACGCCCTGCAGCTGGTCCTGGATCACCGCAGCCTGGTGTGGCTCAACCTGTTCGCTTTGGACCTGCGGCAGAGTCTGGAGCAGTTCATGGAGATCTACAAGCTCAGCGACTCGCAGAAGCCCGACGAGCACGTGGACATCAAGGTGGACGGCTTCATGCTGAAGGTAGGTGGAGTTACGAAATTCAAAAGAAATCCAAATTGTCAACGGACTTAATGATGGCGTGCCCGTGACTCATCTTTCTGTCCTTGTTAGGTGGTGATCCCGGCCGATCGGGACCCCTCGTGGCCGCCCAACCTTCCCCGCTCCGTCTCCGTGCAGACGTCCGAGATGGTGGCCACCAACACCCGCCACCCGGCCAACTGCACCCGCGCCCACCTGGAGGCCCTGCTGCAAGCCTTCCAGGGGGAACCTTTCTTCTCACCCTCTTTCGTCTCCTTTCCTCGGCTCTCCTCCTCCGTGCCGCTCCTTCATCCCGTTTTCCGCTACCACGCCCACGAGCAGGACACTCGCCTGCACGACATCTACCGGGGCCTGGTCACCCCCACCATGGGGGCCGACGCCCTCAAAATGCCGGCCGCCGCCGACTTCTGGGCGCTGCACTTTGCACAGTTCTGGGTGGACTACGAGGGCAAGGGGCGGCCGCAGCCCTTCGTGGACTCCTTCCCCCTCAGCGTGTGGGCCTGCCAGCCCGCCAAGCTCCTCGCGCACCAGGAGAAGCTGCGAGGACTCTCGCGGAGCTCCTCCGCGGATTCCGCCGGCCGCATGCAGAGGAAGCGGCTGCTGAAGGAGTTCTACAGCGCCGACGGCGCAGCCGCGCCGTGCCACAGTCCGTGCAACGGACTCCGCAAACCCCAATCGTTGGACAGTTTGCCGTCTTCTCCTTTGACGTCTTCGGGCGAAGATGCTGATGTCCATGTGCTGGTGCATGTTCACAAGCATCTAAGTGCTCAGGTATGCTTGCGAGAGTTTAGCCTAGAAATCTGCCTGCTGTTTCAAAACAGTTGCTTGCCATTTCATTGATGTTGCGTCTCTTCGCCACAAGAGGGCGCAAATTCCCCATGTCAACAAGAGTCATGTTATCGTGTCATTTGTGCCTGTTGAGTTTGCTTCGCGCTACGATGCCCTTGAGACGTCTCAAGGGCAATCGTATCTCACCTTTTTTGCCTGGGGCAACATGGCGGGTGACTGGTTCGCGCACGTGCCGAACGTTTTTTGACCATTTTTTTACGTTTTCCCAGGTGAGCCACTCGCAGTATGTGTTCCTGATGCGCCTGCAGCGCAGCATCAAGGCCCTGCAGCAGACCTTGCAGCAGGACCTGGAGGACATGGGAGGGCTGCGCAAGGCTCCGGCACAGCGTCCCGCCGACCAGCGGCCCTTCACCGCCTGCCTGGGCCTCCTGCTCAAGAGCGCCGAGGTCGCCCTCCTCCTCGAGCCCGTCGCCCAGACGGAAGGCTCGGGATCCCCTCTCGGCTCTGAGCTGTCGCCCTCTGAGAGCAGAGGAACCCTGGAGCCGGGCGGCGAAGGGGCGGGCAAAGGGAGCTCCGCCGTGGACCAAATGCTGTGCGGCGACGTCCCCGACGCAAAGACGCCACGGGGGCCCGACCCGCTCGTCCCCACCGCCGCAACGGCGTCAAATCACCAGTCCTCGCATGAGGAGAGGAATGCGGAGAGGTGGAATGGCGGCGAAGGAGGGGAGATGGTGGCCGAGGTTTTCGCCAATGAGGATGAAACCAAGTTTCAGGCAGGTGAGCCGCTTTGTGAGGACAAAGCCGCGGCCACCAAGATGCCCCAGTCCACATCCAGGTATTTGTTTACGAATCCCTTCAATTATTTTGCTTGCCTCGCATGATACCAAGCATATAGGACATCAGTCATAAACAATGCGGGTGTGCCAGGGTTAAAATAATCTTTTTTTTTCCAGGGGGGGCTTATTTCCTTTGCTTATTTCATTCTGTCAAATTGGAATTAGCTTTAAAAAAATATATATAACATCACTCACTGCAATAACCTTTGCTGGTGCTTCATGCCCTTGGTCTGACTTGAGCGTTTTTCCACCCGGAAACACCAGCAATGTGTTTTCACTCTGGATGTTGTTGTCTCTTCCTTCCCCGCACTTCTGTCCTCATTTCATCTTCTCGTCGGCAACGTTTCTCAACTTCCTTTTTTGGGCCTCTTCGCTTTTGACTCTGGCAAGGTGTGTGTGTGTGTGTGTGTGTGTGTGTGTGTGTGTGTGTGTTCTCTCTCTACCAAGGAAAGGAAGTTTGTCTCTTGTTTCCGATCTCCTCAGCTCCTCATCTACCAGCAGATCCACCTCCCTTTATTCCATGTCCAACATGTAAGGCCTAAATGGATCTGTGACTATCTTAGCTGTGCATATTGATTGATTATTTGTTTTGTGTGGTTTTTTTTCTTGGACTCATGCCTACAAGTACAAACGCGCGAATGCCTCTGCATGTTTGCATGCGTCTCAACGTCTCTGCCTGTTGCCAAAATAGGCCGTAGAGAATTTGCTGTCCTCGCCAAACACCAAAGGCGCGTGGCCGACAACTGCGCGTTTGTGTGTTGCAGCGGGCGTCTGATGCGCGACCGCTCGCAGTCCAGTTTCGCCGTGACCTACAAGAACATGAAGAAGAGTCCGTCCCTGCAGTCGCTGGATAACGTCTCCATTGACAGCTATCTGCTGGAGGACGGCGACACCTTCAGCCTGATGGAAAGAGGTGCGGGCACTTGCGCTGTCCATTGATTGATTTTGATTCGGGAATTACACCCAAAACGTTCTAAATGACTTATTGTAGAAAGTAAAACGGCCAGCGGCCCCTGATGCATTCACTTTGACCCACCAGGTGGCAGCATTGCACAAGACGAAAGAAATCAACCATAATCTGCTCTTTTTTTTTCCCTCCCCTCCTGTACACAGATGACATGTCCATCTCGGGGTTCAAGGCCACCACCGACAGCGCCGCAGAAGTCACCGCCCCCGCTCCGCCTGCGGAGCAGGAAGGAGGCGTGTCCCCCGACACCGTCAGCGCTGCCTCGCAAAGCATCGACGAGCCCCCCAAGGACATTGTGGGACATCCGACGCGTTTGTTTGCCTCTGTGCGGGACGTCTACTGCAATGTGTGCGTTTGCGCAGGTGTCGGTGCTGGTGCTGAAGGTCCACTCGGTGTGCGTGGCCATGGAGTCGGTGGGCGAGAGCACCGGCGTGGCTCTGGAGGTGGACAACGTCACGCCCGTCCAGCTGGGCAACGTCAGCCTGCGGCAGTCCCTCACCAGCCGCAGCCTGGGTGAGGGCGGCCGCCTGCCATTTTTTTTTTTTGTGAGGTTTTACCAGCCGCAGAACTGAAACACCCAAGCACGGTGGTTCCCAACCACTTATATTTCATTCACGACTAACAATATATTTTTGTTTGTCAATCGATGCCACCGACCTCCAGTGACAGGCAGACCAAAAAAAAAAATTTTTCCGACGTAAAATATGTGCCTTGGTGCAATTAAGGTTGGGGAAACACGGCATTAACACGCCTTGGTCATATTTACCCCGCAGGTGTGGCGTGTTCATTGGCGGCTCAGAGCAGCCACGCTAACGTTTTTTATCTTCACGCGCCAACTTGGTCTGCATGCTCGTGTGCGTTGATGAGCGCGTGTGTGTTTGCGGCACTTCTCCTCCAGTCGCTTTTGCCGAGGTCAAAATGGCGTCTTCCTTGCGTTACCCACGACCGCGTGCGCCTTGAAGGGTTCGGCGGTAATCGACGGAACGCTCCGGTTCCACGCCACATTAAGCGCACGACCTGAAGAAAGAAAAAAAAAAAAACGCGGAATGAAGTGCAGATGGCGAATCGTCCTCATCTTGCTCATTGCATGACTGACTCGCCCGCCCTCCCTCGCTCACGTCACCCCCCCCCCCCCGCCTCATCTCGCTACTGCAGCAGCAGATTTTGCAGTTTCAGTCCAGTGATTCCTCCCGATGAGAGGAAGCCTCTCGCTGCTCTCAGCTATCTCCCCCCCCCCCACCCCCACCCCCCGTCCCTTTTCGACCCGCTGTAGCTGTGTTATTAACCCCGACATCACATGATGACTCCGCTCTCTCAGCCTGAGCATTGTACTTGCCTCTTTCACTCCGATATCCTGTAAAACGGATGCCCAACATGGATTTGACTTTCGCACAGGCTTTGCCTTCGGTCCTCTTTTTGCTATCAGTGTCTGCAAAAGTTTCCTGCTGCTTCTACGCATCCACCAAAGTTTATAATAACCAGTAGTTTGCCGGCGTCTCCGCTTTACAGGCCCGGTGCACTCGCCGTCCACGGGGCTCCCCCGCCGCCCTGAGGTGCGGGCCCGTCTGGAGAGCGGGCCCTGCGCCGCCGCCCGCTCGCCGCTGGCCGAGCGCAACGGCTTTCTGCAGCTGCGTCTGCATGGCTACCGCGCCAGCCTGCTCATGTCCACGCTGCGCAACCTGGCCCACTTCCTGGAGGACGACACGGCGCCGCAGGTGCTGCCCATGGAGATCAGCGTACAGGACATGCACATACACTTGAAGGTGAGCGGCGGGAAAACTTCACGGCACCCGAATGGAAATCTAAGGGTGACTTGAGAAAGAGTTGATACGATTCGTTGTGCGATTTTCTTTGCCGCAGGACGACGGCCAGCGTGACACCCCATCCGAGGCGGAGCCTATCGCGCTACACGTGGACAGCCTGCTCATCCACCGACGGGACGAACGGCGCCTTCTACGTCGGAGGTGAGACACCTGCACGTGTGAGGCTTTGATAAGCCGAGGTTAAATAACTCTGCTCGTCTCCTCCCCCTCATAGTGGACGCGGAGGCCAAACGTTCGGTGACGGCGGACGGCGCCTTGAGCCCCGTCACCGAGGCCACGCAGACCCACGCCGTATCCGCCAGCCCCACAAAGCATGAACAAGTGAGTATGGGGCTGTTGCGGGCGTTTTTTTTCGACGCGCACGTTACACCACGACGTTCTCCCCGCAGATGCTGACGGATGAGAACGAATGCCTGAAAGTGGAGCTGTCCCGGGCCAAAATGGCGCTGGCCGAGGTTCAGATGGAGAGGGACTCGCTGCTGCACCAAATCAACAGCCTCAAGGTCAACACCAGCTAGCCGCTCGCCACGTGGAGCTCGTTTTTTCCTAACTTAATAATTCCTTCACGGAGCAATGCAGAGACTCAAGTAAAGTCCTTTTTTTTTTTTTTTTAATTCCAGCAAAATGATGTTTTAGTGTGTTATGATGTGGGTTTGGACAATGGTTGCGTCAAATCTTCTTCGTGAATGTTTCTGAGGAATGTCGCCGAGAAAAGATCAATTTTGCACATCCTGCTCTTATTTTTGTGCGTGCGTGCGTGCGTGCGTCCTATTAGAATGTGAGTGCGCTTTTGTACACAGATCTGAACGGTTCCACAGTGTTGAATGTGCGTGTGTTGATGAGAACAAGCATTTCATTCCCCCAGATGAGTTTTTCTGGGTTGGGCCACCTCCCAGCTATTTTTATAGGAAACGTGTACAGCGTGTACACCCGCACAGCTTTGCCTCATTGATCTTTGTGCATCTTTCTGCGTGGTTGGCCGCCATCTTGTTTGAACTGTGTAAAAACGGAGGATTATGATCATGTCCTATTTTGTCTGTCAAAGCTGCTGAAATGCTGATTAAAACACGTGGGGGGGGGGAAAAACACCATCCACTCAGACATCTATTTTGGCAGAAAGTCTATTCCTCTCATTTTAAAATGTTTTATTTTGTATTGATTTTTTTCATTATTAAAAAAAACGTTTACATTTAGAATTTGTAATAATTCTAGCTTCAAAACAAGCGTGGGGCTACCCATCCTGCTATTAACGAGCGTCAAGTGGCAGCTGCTGACATTTTATTTTGAAGCGTCGAACAAAGGCAAGGCATCCTTTGTCTTGTCTTCCACGCACAGACTGTAAGTCAAGCGTCCTTGTGCAGAGAAGGAAGTAAGCGATTTCGCTTTCAAAACAAGACAAGTCCAATTCACCGGTACATACATTTACATTCACCGTGTGACGTCAAAATTGTTTGTCGGGTATCAAGGCTTCCATGTCAGGGAAGAGCTAAACACCCGAATCAGTCATGTGAAAGATGACCAGCACGATAGTTATAAAATCTTCGACATGACTACTTTACACAATCAAAACATACAAGGATATACTCTGCATATCAGGTATTTCTTTCGTGTGCATTGATTAACCTTTGATTGTAAATTTGAGACAAAATCAATGCTTACCTGTTAGCATACCTGTGCAAGTTTTAGTTGGCATTGCCGTTCAGTATTAATCCGTCAATTATGTCGGAATACAAAGAATATATAAGTTGATGGGTTATCAACGAACGTTTTTGTCGTTTTCGCATGCTTATTCACACAATGAGGAAAAATAATGTCGTTTGAGTGATTTCACTGAAGTTCACCCGAAAAATACTTAAGGTAAGGCTTGAATTCAAGACTAATCACGTACAAACCTATATGAACACACTCTGTAGTCCGTAAAGCTAGCTAAATATTATGTTGGATGGAGAGCTATTAAAATGATGTATTTCGTAGTTATTGCAACGGGTATTTGCAACCACATCCGGTTATGTGCTTATTTTGTAAGTGTGAACCGGAACATGCGTATTTGCCACACGCGCGTTTGATCTCCGTTTGCACTCTGGGGGCACCGGCCAGTGCGGAAGGTTCGGCGGAGAGCAAGGGAAGGAAGAACGGCGTGGGGAGCCGCTTCCCGGGGTGGGCGCACACGCTTTTTTTTTTCCACCTTCAGCCTTTCATCAGCTGCATAGGAGCGGGGCCAGAGTGGAAACTCGCTCGGCGGGGGAAGCCAAAAGGACTTTGCGTCTTCACGGCGGGTTCCCCGGAGGAGGCACCGGAGCGCCGAGTCTGGATGAACGGGGAGCACCGCGGACGGTGGGCGGGGGACGCGCTCTGCAGCATCCGAGCGGGAGCACCGGCAACATGCCCCCGCGGTGAAGCGAGCGTGGAGGGAGGAGCGAACGTGGATTGATTTTCATGGGAGATTGCGCTCCTCGCTGGCCCGGCGTCGTCGTGCAGCACTCGTGTCCGGGATGGGGAAGGAGCAGGAGCTGCTCGAGGCCGCCCGCACCGGGAACGTGGCCGTGGTGGAGAAGCTGCTGAGCGGCAAGAGGGGCTTGCTGGGCTCGGGCTCGGGTTCCATTCCGCTGCCCAACCTGCTGAGGTATGTTCTAAACTCTCCTTGGACGATTCTTGCCTTTGAATCAAAGAGGGAGATTTTACCTTCATATGTTGACATCATATCCTTGCAACAGTCTTTCAAGTCCAAAAACGTCCCCTACTTTGATGTCCAATAGAGAACAATGAGCCCTAACTCAACTAAACCTCAAAGAAACCGCTCAGGTGATTTGTTGCCAGTCCCACCCCTGCAGCACAGGTGAATAGCGAGATCAAAGCGTGGGAAAGGGGCCTCGGGCTGAGGTGTGAACCCCTTCAACTAGGGGCCACGGTCCACCTGCAGGAGCCTTTTGAACCCTTTTGACATTTCCCCATGAGATACATTACCAGCTACTACTTATTCAGCACGGTTAACAACGTAAGAAGTGCTTCAAGATTCAATGAGTTAAAATTCCGTTTATCGTGCGGCTCCTTCTGGTGTGCTTAAAGAATATATGCCCGTGAGTTTTGTCTATCTGTGTTGCTCCACTGTTTGTGTTCAACTATCCGACCTTAGAATGGGCTCGCACCATTTCCAAAATATCAAAGCAGGACTGTAACTGGAATTCAATCCAAATGGCTGGAGTTGAAGAGCTCACGCCCGAAAGTTGCGTCGTTCCTCTACATGTGCACGTGGGTGGGCCGCTTCGCTTTCTCCGCCGAATTGCATTCCTGAGTCGTGAGGTTCGAAAGTGCGACGAGCGCATAACCAGAAGACGAGCCGCTCGCGTGCGGCGGGGAAAATCCATACGCCGATGATGTCATGATTCGTTTTCCTCTCAGGGATGACCTCAACCTGTTGCGGAAAAAAAAAAAAAAAAACACGGCTTTGCCATTGCAACTCGGCCTCGGCTGTCACGTTTTTGTACCTGTCCAAATGCTAACTTTCAGTTTCCACGTGGAGGATTTTCAAAGCATGCTATTGTTTTAGAAAACGCCGTCTGTCATTGTTGTTTGGGTGCAAATGTTGTAGAAATAATTCTCCAACTGGACTTTTGTTATTGTTCCCTTACCCTTAAAGTGTCCAACTGGCTCTTTCTGAAAATACTTTTAAGAAGGGCATTTTTTTAAAAACACTTGTTTCCTGAGAAAATGCTAACTGCAAAAAATAGATTTGGAGGAATGTTGGCGTTCCTGTTCCTGTTCCTGTTCCAATGTTAACTTTTAAATCAATGAATATTTGAGGCCATTTTCGCATCCTCTCGTAGTCCCCCCCCCCCCCCCCCCCCTCCGTCCTCATTCATGCACCGGTACGGCTGCGAATGAGTCATGACGGTGTGCAGATGTTAGCTTGTCACATTCAGGGGAAGCCCCGCGTTGTCGTCCTATTTTTTATTTATTTTTTGCGTTGCTCACTCCCTCAACTCTCATATTCCGCCGCCACCTCCTCCTCCTCCTCCTCCTCCTCTTTTGCAAACAAACAAGCTTTAAGTGAGTCCCCAGAGAAGACAAGCTCTCACACTCCGTTCGCCCATGTTTGTATTTTGGAGTCACCGGGCGGGCGGGGGAAGGGCAAATGCAGCTAAACGGACGCTAATAACAGGAAGAAGTACTTTTTACGTCCTGTGTCAGGCCCGTCTAATCTACAGGCCTGTGACCCTGCGTATCGTCACACATTCCGCACGGCCCTCATGATGGATGACGCTAGAGCCGCTATCGTGGCGAGAGGGCCTGACCAGACGGGACTGTTGTTGTTTGAAAACTGAACTTGATGACATGATTTTTAAATCATTCCGCCGCCCGGTTTGGCGGCAAACTCGTCACATGTGCATTTGAAAGTCCATCGAGATCATGCCCGTCTTGGCAGCCTTGCGCTGAGGGCGATTAACGCGCAGTTATCCTCCTAACGAGCTTCGGCATGCCATGAAATATGTGCGGGATTCATCATTTCTTAAAACGAGGCATCAAATATTCATCTGCTGCTGAACTGCTCAATGAAAAATGGACCGTTAATCATCCACCCGACGTGCACGTCGGTCCCGCCGAATCCCGGCACTGGAGAATTTGCGCCGATGTCATTGTAATGATCGGCTAAAATGACACGTCGGGAGAGAAAATTGCTTTTCTGAGCACTGCTGTCCATCTCTGCAACAGATGCTGATGTGTCAGCAGCTTATTCGTTGACACGGCGTAGTCTTCCTCGCCTCCTGACTCGACGGGGAGACACTGGAGCTCCTGAGTAAGCATTGTCGAGTGCCCCTGCGGGCTTCAGCCTCCACACTTTGCAAACCCATCGCGCGTCTCGCATCTCCTTCCAGCGTCCTCCCTTTCTTCTTCGTCTGCCTTTTCGCCTTCACTCGGGTCGTGTTTGCGAGTCCTCCACGCTCGTTATCTGGCCAGGAGAAAACCCAATTAGCTTCCCGACGGCAGCCATCGTACGGATTCATTCATCTTCGACTGACTCCGGGAGGCTGTTTGTTTTCCCATCCGGCGAAACGTTATCGACACCTTTGCCGCTAACTCTCCGCCGCCTCGTCAGGTGACATTTTGGCGATATGCGCCGACCCGTTTGGCCTTTTGCATTCGGGCGATCGCTCTCTGCAAAGTTCGTGTTCCTCGTTAAGGCCTCGCCGGATTGATTGGGACTGTCACTGTAGCACATTTTCAAAAACAAAAACTCTGAAACGACGAATTAACTCATTCACTCCCAAAGACTGTTTTAAACGTCTTTTCGGACTTGGTCAAGAATTGGCTGGTACTGAATTGAGTTAATGCCCAAGTCGGTGTCTGCTTAAGCGGGTAGCTGTTGCTCAAATTTATCCACCACCAGACTTCCGTCCTTCTTGCTAAAGTTTTAAACAAATCAGCTCAGGCCTGACTCGATGTCAGCTGTCTAGACGGGTTGCTCTATGAAACAAAATCGACTTTTTAACTGTTTTCATATTCCGAGTGGAATTGACTTCATTTTTGTTGAATCAAGCTCAGTCCCGACTAGTTTTCCCATTTTGAAAGCAAACAAGTGAGAGTGTCGTGCCGTGTCATATGGAAGGAGAAGTCGGGTAGGGACCCAAAACGGGTGGCGGAGTCATCTTTTATCGCGTGTTGTGGCTGTGAAGGCCCCACGTCATGCTGAAGCGTGATTTACAACACGCACCTTGACTCATCGTTCTCGCTCCTTGCTGTTTCATTCGAATCCCCTATTCCGTCCGTCCCCTCTGCCCTTTTCCATCCCCGCTGAGTCACCGTGCGAGCATTTGTGGGCCGTCTGGCCCTGAGGTAGGTTAGAGAGTGGGGAAGGCGGTGGGGGGGGGGGGGGAAAAAAAAACAGACTTGACCTCAAGGAGGTCAATGTTTCAATCCGGGAGAATTTGAACAGAGCAGATGACAGAATGCACTTGGATTTATTTAAATCTTTATTTTATTTAAGGTCGTTTTTAATGAGATATTTGTATTTTTTTCTCAAATTTAATATTTTTACATATTTAGGTATCTTTTTATTTTTTTTATACTCAGTTTATTAGGGTGCAGTTATTTTGTTGTTGTTTAAATCTTATTATTTTTCACATTATGTTATGTGTTTGTGGCCTATTTAGTATTTTTCCAACCTTTAGCCATGTAATGAGCCACATGCTGCTTCACCATCCACCACAATGCAGTGCATTTTGTATGCAAATCGTGGTTGTCAAACACGTTATCTTTCACTTTTGCATTGTCACTCACAGAGTGTGAGCAGGCTAATGCTATGTAATTGGGGCAGGTTGTCTTGCGGGGACTTCCTTCTTTCTTTTTTGGGGGGTAGGGGGGGGGGGCAAGCGCACCTCCGAGGGAGCTTTTTTGTGTGTGTGTGTGTGGGGAGCTGCTAGCGGAAAAGCTTTTGGAGAACGTTTGATATAATTCACCGCGGGGGCTTTGCAGACGGCGTTGGCGCCGTGAGCGAGAGCGTGCGCCGAAAATCGCTCTTTGTCTCGTGTTTGCGGGAACAACATTGTCGACGGCGTGAAAAGATTGTGTCTCGTTGTCTCGAACATCCTACAGGTGACGCTGAGGTGGGAGCAAAAAGCTTCTGTAACGATGCCGCCGCCGCCGCCGCCGCCGCCAAACACACACGGCCCAAATAATAATCAGGTCTTTAGTTATTTATTTTATTTATTTATTTGTTTTAATATGTAGATGGATCTTGAAAGCATCTGAAATATAATTTTATTTCCGCTGTCAAATTCAGAGATCTAATGTTGGTTTTAACGTGTATATTTTTTCCATTTTCTGTTTTGAGGGGACAAAAACCTAAACAAAACGAACCAGCTTTTCCATTGTTTGCATTTTTCTGTTGACTTGCAAACAAGCCCCCCCCCCCCCCCCCGAAAACGGCAACATTTGGCAAAACGCAATGTGGCAGCTCGCCTCGGCCACCTGCGCCTCCAACCCGCTGACAAGATGGCAACATATGCCCCGCGCGCCGCCGCCGTATTCCGAGTGCGGCCCGGCGTTTGCGGCGTTCTGTCGCGCGCCCTCCTTCCCGCTGACTCGACATCGACTCTTGCTGGCGCGGGAATGAGTCGCATGATCTGTGTGAAGTGGGGGGGGGGGGGGGGGGGGGCTAGCGTCCATATGTTCTTGCATCTTTCATGAGGCTTGCCGTTCATGCCTGAGCTCCGTGCTGAAGTCTTCCAGGCTTGGCATTGACCCCCCCCCCCACCATCACCACACGCCCTTTTTTGGAGTTGGGGGGGGGGGGGCAGGGATTGTGCACGTAGAGATATTGACCTAACCCTAACGTCTTGATTCACGACGTAAGGTGGCGCGTGCCGGGAGCCGTCTCGTG
Source organism: Hippocampus abdominalis (assembly GCA_018466805.1). Taxonomy (NCBI): domain Eukaryota; kingdom Metazoa; phylum Chordata; class Actinopteri; order Syngnathiformes; family Syngnathidae; genus Hippocampus; species Hippocampus abdominalis. The sequence goes on along the minus strand of CM031704.1, from coordinate 18,863,193 downwards.
TCATCGCGGGCCCTTAGTCACGCCGGGCGTTGTTGATGCTCGCCGCCTCCCCCACGGCACAGGCACTTGATTTTTATAGCTCCGCCCTGTTGTTTATTTATAGTGGAGCGCAAGTTGGCGTTCGCTGGCAACACCACAGGTAGCCTCTTTGGACACGGCCCTCTCTCGTGCTTTTCAGTGTTTTGGGTGCAGGAAAAAAAAAAAAAAAGAAGGCAATCTCGGTCGCACGGGGGGGGGGGGGGGGGTGGAAGACTCAGCAAAAAGGTCGCTTGTTTTAGGTTTGGGAGCATTTGTCGCTGATTCATCCCAGGACAGCGGGTTGCCATGGCGACGCGCACCATCTGCGCCTGCGACGTTAGCGTGAGATACCGAAGGCGCGCAAGGCTCCCTTCCACGCCTTATATAGGCATTGTTCTTTGGTCGCCGCTGGGCTGCTGCCAAGCACGCGCGCAAAATAACAACGCTGGAGGCAAGAGGAGTCGGATGCTTACTGTACTTTATTATTTTAGCTTTATTTGTTGTGAACTGCACTTAAAAAAAAAAAAAACATAGAATCATGTTACATTCTTCGATAAAACGTAAAGAATTACAAGCAGCGACTGTGTGAGTGTTTGTCACCTGGCAGGTCAAAAAAGATGCAAGCCGGTGCGAGCGTCTCGCCCGGCAACAGGAAATGAAGCAAGGCCACTTCCTGTTTGTTGTGGTTCCTGTCGGTGACACGTTCTCACACAGACTGGCTAACGGTTAGCCGGTTAGCTGCTATCCGCTAATCCCATTTGACCGCAGCCGTCTCAAAACTCTCAGTCACTGACACCCACGTCACTCACCAGAGCAGGCCTCACTTTTTCAAGGTCTCACTTGAAATCCAACGACTGAGCATCTCCTTATCCTGCCCGTCGCTATACGTCGCTGGCACCGAGAGATGAACAAATGGACGTTATTCGTCCATGAATCGATTTGCGTCGGATGTTGCGGCGAGTGGCACTATTCCAAATGCTTTTCGTCTGATTGGTTCATTAGTAAAGTGAAGTCATGGCTCGTCCAGGTGCATGATGGGAGGGACGACATGTTGGCGCCTTGCCGCCGGGTTACTTCCTTAGCTCGCCTGATTCATCAAACCAACAATTTGCACAGAATTAGCTTCTTGTTTTCTCTCATACGATGCGTTTGTGTCTCCTCCCCAGCATGTGGAAGGGCGTCAACGTCAACTGCACGGACAGCTCGGGATACACGCCGCTGCATCACGCCGCGCTCAACGGACACAGGTAACGAACAGCACACACCCGATTTCTGTGTGTGTGTGTAGTGACGTGCGGGGGAAACGTAAGCAGGGAACAATTAGTCCCGCCTTAGGCTGCGCTGTGTGATTCATAAGAAGCAGGAATAAAAGGGCACACGCGGCCGCATTGCCATTCCATTCACGTTGCCCCGTACAAGTAAAGAGTTTTCTCTCAAAACAGAAATTCTTGGCAATTTAGCCTCGGCCATCGGCGTAGTAAGTGGTTCAAAATCTCCTCTGCCAAAATCCTTTCAGAAGGACCGCTGGAAAGTTAAATGTGCACTTTGAATTATTGTATTTATTTATTTTTTTGTTGGTCCAATAATTTATTGTTGCTAGGTAAAACTCGCTTTTACAAAAGAATTCTCCGCGGCGCTTCTGCGTTCCAATTTGGCTGCCTCCAAGCCATATGATGCTAATTGAAAGTGGCTAACGTGCCGTCGCTCCAAACAAGGTCTTGACAACACGTCGTCGCGGCGGCGCGGATTAGCCGGCGAGCCGCCGCCTTCCCGGAGACACGGAGGATTAGCGACGTGTTTTGGGGGCAATTATGTGGATTTCCTGCTGCAGATCAGCGGGCCAGAAGGGGCGGGGTTGGGGGGCTTACAAAAGGAATCTGGAAATATGATTCATTTAGTCATTTATTTATTTATTTATTTTCTTCAAGTCCCAGCGGCAGACGAGCATCGTTCCGAATGATTGAAATTAGCAGCTTGTTAGTCGCCGCCTCCTCTCTGCTCGGCTTCCCCGGCTGACATTTGGAATGCAAATCAGCCGCCTCGGCTGGGGACTTCCTGTTTCGGGAACGCCGACTGTTTGCGGTTAAATAGCCCCGCCGCTTGTTGACGTGATGACGCGCTCTTGGTCGGGTCTCGGGAGCGCGAGTGGCGCTGATGGCTAAACGGGACAAAAGTGAGTGAGCGTCGTTAACTTTTTGTCTTCTTCTTCTTCTTCTTCTTCATCGCCGTCTTCAGGGAGGTGGTGCTGAAGCTGCTCCAGTTCGAGGCGTCGGCCAATGTGGCCGACAGCAAGGGCTGCGTGCCGCTGCACTTGGCCGCCTGGCGGGGCGACGTGGACATCGTGCGCATCCTCATCCGACACGGGCCCTCGCGCTGCCAAGTCAACCAGCAGGTGAGCGCAAGAAAAAAAAATCAGCCCCTCCCTCCAAATAGATGCCTCTGTTTCTCCCACCATCAGAAAAAGGAGGTCCTTAGACAGCGCGGGTGTACCTAATGTAATGTCTCGCGAGTTTATTCCGTCGTCCGAGAGATGTGCCGTTTTGGGGGTGTTCGCGACGCGCCGTCTATTTTCCCCGCCGTCGTCTTGTCCTCAGTCGACACGCACACGCATCACAAAGTTTGTCCGCAGGCGCGCACGGGAAAGGGAAGTAACCTGGGAGTAACCTGCGAGGGCGTGAGAAGGGCGTGAGAAGGGCGTAAGTGCGAAAGGTCATCCGGCGCGCGGGAGAGGTACCTGATGGATGAGGGAAGCCTGCAGTGTGGGATAATCGGAGGTGAGTGCATGTCAGGAGGCGGCGCTAAACCCCAGCCAGCTCGCCATTTAGCGCCTAATTGCTCCCGCGAGTTTCAATCCGCAGCTGTTTTTGTTTCTGGTGTATGTGTGTGCGCGCCCCCCCCCCCCCGTGTCGGCGTGAAGTGATGGATCGTGAGAAAGAAACTGTACTGCTTCTGCAAGTTGAGAGTTTGTCTTGAGGTCAGCGTTTTCAGGGCTTCTTCATCCCCCCTCCCTCACCCCTACATTGAGCAGCTTTAGCATTAGCATTAGCCACAGTTTCGCTCATGATGATGTCATGATTCGAGAAGCAATATGTATTAGGCAAAGCTGAAACGGAGCCCGTCCCGTCGTGTGTGATTAGCGGAAAGCCGCCTCTCCCCAACACAATCAGTGGCGGCGCCCGCTCGCTATCGGAAAACTGTCTGCAAGAGCGTAATGGAAATAAACGGCTCGCGCCGCCAAGATGGAGCGCCGGGGTCTTCCCTTTGTCTCCGCCGCCCTCGCCCCCGGTCATCCCCGGCCAGCCCCTCAGAACAAAACGTGATCTCGTTTAAGATGAATAAAATAGGCGAATGGGGCTCACGGGAGGCGGGGCTGTGTCACACTAAGGAGCCAATCGGGAGGTTGCAAAATGTCGTCTAGATGAGCACATTTTAATTTGCCTTAAATTAAACGATTAATCCCAACAGCAAGCTGCACGTTTACACCTCCTTCTTTTCAATAACGGAAAACACTTTGACTTCCTGCCGCCTGCGGCTTTATTAATTTTTAAATAACACTTTGCACTTATTACTGCCTACTATCGCTCCCAATCGGGCGTTAGCGCTGGTAAGTCGTAACACACCCGCAGGGACATGTCGGTAAATAAACATTTTGCACTATTTGAGCTTGTTCAAAGCGAAAATGGCCCCAAGATAAGGTTAGAGCTCCCCCTGTTGCTCTGGCATGCATGTAACATCCTAAAACGGTTTTTGTTTTCCAAAAAGTGCTTGCAAAAATCTGTCTCTACAGCTGGGGCGCAGTCTAATATCCAAATCAAAGCCCCCCTCGGTGGTTGCAAGTGGCCGATGCCGTGTGCTCATCTCCTCCGCTGCGCCTGATAATGGACTGACTAATGCAGTCACAGTGTCGTTATTGCCCCTAAATACAGCGCATCCGTTGTCATTTTTTTTTCCTTCCCACCGCCACTCCGGCACATAATGCAGCCCTAATTGTCCCGGTTTGTCGCGCCGACCGCACACCGTGATGGATGACGGCGCGTTCGCCGACGCTTCATTACGCATTGATGAAAGGCGCTATGTCACAGCGGAGTTATTAAAAGCATATTACGCTTCGTAAACGATGATGAATTGACCGTTTGAACAAATTTGGGGGGGTGTGGGTGCATTTGAGGGAGGAAAAAATGTGGGAAATTTAGGTCTCATTTCGATGCATTCAAGTTCTGCAAAATCAGGTGTGATAGTTTATTGCTAAAAAGCAATGCAAACAACTACTGATAGGCTAACGAGACATTTTTAACACGGTTCTGGAGCTTCAAACCCCGCGGGTCCGCATTTTCTTCACTCGGTTCTCTCGCCCTCCCCAACTCCCCCGAGGGTCACAAGCGTTGCTGGCGATCTGATCCCCGGAGGGAACGCCAAATAAACCCGGCCGAGTTCAAAATGGTGTGAGAAGCGCAAACAGACCAGACCTTGCCTTCTGGATCGATGAATCACTTTGCTCTTGTCCGTGTAAAGTCCAACATTGTTGCTTTGCTTTGTTCCACATATTTGACTGGAATATTAAGTGTTTTCTCCCGGCTCTTCTCCCCCCGCTTCCCTTTTGTCCAAAATCCCTTCCTCATCCCCGCATCCGATCCAGAACCACGAGCGGGAGACGGCGCTGCACTGCGCGGCGCAGTACGGCCACTTGGAGGTGGTGTCGGTGCTGCTCCAGGAGCTGACGGACCCCACCATGAGAAACAGCCGGCAGGAGACCCCCTTGGACCTGGCGGCGCTCTACGGACGTCTGCAGGTAGGTTGCTTTTCAGGGTAGAGGACCCCGCCCCCTTTTTGTTGGGCTTTGTATGCCGTTGTGCGCAACCAAAGCGGAACAACGGAGCGGCATTACTTTTTCTTTTCTTGCCGCTCGCGCGCGGAATTCGTCACTTTGACCCTCCTAGCTTAGCGCCGCCATAGGCATGCAGCTCAAAGGGGGCGTGGCGTACGTCTCCGTACGCCTGTGACTCATTTTGCTGCGACGGCTCCTGAAAGGCCTCCGTCCTTGGCTCAACCCTGCACAACATCGCAGAAATAGGCACCAAAAGGAGGCCACAACCGCGCGCACGCCGTAATGCTAGCACACTCCTGTAATTCGACCACACCCGCTTCCTTTCTTCTCTGAGATGGTTTTCGCTGCAACCACACGGCGGCCATGCATCTTTAATGAGCGAGGCGGGCATCGCATGACTATGAATGAAAATGTTGCCGTGGCGGCAAGAGGTCAAAAGTTGAGCCTCGTGTGCACCCAGGTGGTGTGCATGCTGGTGAGCGCCCACCCCAACCTGATGGGCGTGCGCGGCCGCCGACACACCCCGCTGCACCTGGCCGCGCGCAACGGACACCGCAGCGCGGCGGAGACGCTGCTGGAGGCCGGCATGGACGTCAACTGCGTGGTAAGAGCTCGCTCGGGCCGCCCCGGCCAGGTGTTGAAAGGGTTGTTAAGAATGTGCTGAAGAGCAGGAAGATGGCATCTTTTTTTCCCGCCCACTCTAATTAATTGGCGCGAATGAGGTTCGTTTCTTTGCCCCCCCCCCCCACCACCACTCTCTTATTCTGATTACGTAACGGATTCTGTGTAAAAGGACGCGGAGCTCCTGAGGCCCGTCACGTTTGTTGTTGCTTCCCTCGTTAATTATATAATTGCACTATTGTAGCTTATAAAACATTTCGAACTTACACATCAGTAAATAAAGTGTAAATATAAACTACAGTGAAACTCCTCTACCACGAAATCTACATGGGTGAAAATACCCCCTAGTGTGAAAAAAATCTTCATGCATTAACACCATTTCCACTTTCCTGTTTCAAATTTGCTACAGTGAAAAACCCCCTGCTGTGAAACATGTTCTTGCTGCAAACATGATTTCAGTGTAGAGGAGTTTCACTGTAGTTTGTGCTTACGGATTAATTCCGCATGGCTCCTTTCTGCGTCTGAGAAATGGCCCGTTGGTTTTCACAGAGGATAAAGAATATATGCCTGTCAGTATTTTTTCATTTTAATATTTTTTGACGACAAATTTCGATTGCTTCAACGGTCTGAGTACCGCCACACAGAGGCTAACTATTAGCCTAGCCGGTGTCACTCTTAGCTCAAGGCACCCTTGTTTAAATTGTAATTAATTTTTTTATTTTTAATGGTATATATTTCCAGTAAACAGGCCTCAAAGTTATGCTTCTCTTTGGCTCAAATGCAGGCCGGGATGATGTAACCGCATAAATTGTCACTGGTGGGAACTCTGCGCGGGTGTGTGTGTGTGTGTGTGTGTGTGTGTGTGTGTGTGTGTGTGTCAGTAATTGGAGTCAAGCCATAAAGGTCTGCTTGCTTGAGTGTGCATGAATAATTTATGGCAGCAGCACACTAGTCACTTTCTCCCTCGCCGCTTTCTCACTCTTGCTTGTGCATGTTAACGAGGGGGAACCCCTGTTCGGTGTGTGTGTGTGTGTGTGTGTGTGTGTGTGTGTGTGTGTGTGTGTGTGTGTGTGTGTGTGTGTTACCTGCTCATGAGTAGGGCAGGTAACACGCACACACACTCGCACCACTCCAAAAGGATACTGCAGTTGTCGCCTTAAACTATTGAAGAGTGGGAGTCGCCTTTCCTGGTTTCCTCTTGTTGGCGCCACCACGGGAAATAGGAAAGGACGCTTTTCTCCATAAATGGAGGGGTGGGAACTGGGGGCCGGGGGGGGTGCAGAGGGAAACAAAAAGGGGTGGCGTGAAGTGGATCACTTCCTTTGTCGCCTTCACCTGCATGTGGAGTTGCGGCGCTCCAGTTTCGTTTGGCATCGGAGTCCACTTTTTACCGTACGTTTACCGTATGAGACTTTCTTCGGGCTTCTGATTGGATGAAATGTCTGCTGGAGTTTCCTTTCCACGTGTTGCATCATTGCTGAATTCTTCCCCCGCAGAAGCTCTGCTCCTGTTCACTTTTCATTTTCATTTTACAAGCGAGTGGATTCCAACACACGTGCCCTTTTTCCCCCCCCCCCCACCCCCAGACGGAGAATGGCAGCGCCCTCCACGAGGCCGCCCTCTACGGGAAGATGGATGTAGTTCGCCTGCTACTCGACTCAGGTGGGATTGGAGTCGGGAGAAGTTCAAGACGGCGACGGTTCATATTGAAAGAGTGCGCATGATGGCCATTCGGAGCCGTGGCTTTGATGACGCTTCCCCTTTGCACTTCCTGTTTCCCGGAGCCTCTCGCAGGCCTCCGGGATGAACGACATTGTGTTGCCGGGCAACAGGCCAGTCATTGTCATATCGGCGCTAAACAACATGGTTGGATGCACTACAAACGGGGGTTATTTACATTTTATTTTCGCTTTCATACTGTGCCTTAGTTTGTCAATTTGTTAAGCACTCGAGGCTACTCAGTACAATAATTTGTGTATTTGATTTTTTTCTAGGGATTGACACCAATCTGCGAGATAGCCTGGGAAGAACAGCGTTAGACATCCTCCAAGAACATCCTGCGGTCAAATCTCAGCAGATCACTGCTCTTATTCAGGGTACTGTGCGCACACGCGCCCGCACGCACACATTTGTGCACTTGTTTGAAAAATGGCCGCCGCCGTGCAGTTTTTGTGTGTGAATGTGAGATTTCAAGACGCAGCTGCGAGCGAGTGAAAAGATCAGCTGCACGCCATTTCCTGTCGGAGGGCGCCCGCCCTAGCTCGGAATAGACCGGCCATTGAGGGCGAATTCAATTCCTGGCCGCAAAGAAGCGTCCGCGTTGCATCGACGGAGTTGGCTGCTCATCCTTCGTCTCTTGCTCTGTATGCGCGTAGAATATGTGACGGACGAAATGGAGCGGCGCAGCATGGCGGAGGAGCCCATCCGCAAGTGTCCCGTCCCCGCGCCCCGCACCTCCATCTCCTCGCCCTCGGCCTCGCCCTCCTTCAGGCACAAGAGTGAGTACTCTGCAGTACAGTGAAACTCCTCTATAACGAAATCATGTTTGCAGCAAGACATTTTTCACAACAGGGGGTTTTTCACTGTAGCAAATTTGAAACAGGAAAGTGGGCATGGTGAATTGGGCATAAAGATTTTTTCACACTAGGGGGTATTTTCACCCATGTAGATGTCGTTGTAGAGGAGTTTCACTGTACCAATAGTGGCACTTGTACTGGACATATTCATTCTACTAGTGCGTTGAATTGTCTTACTAGTGAGTACAAACTGCACGAGTTAAGTGGCGCTTAAGCTTTGCACGCTCACAACAGTGCGGCGTCCGTTCCACTGCTGCCCCCTGGAGTCGGATTGTGACATTACCTTGCTGCTGACATCCTCTCAGTCTCTTTGTGTTAACGTGTCAGCACAAAGCCTAATTGGCTCATTACCAGCTGAATGGCTTTGAGGTTAGGCAACAGAGAATTTGCACCTGAACACAGCTTTATAAAAACGCATGCACAAAAAAATAAAAGTGAATAGAGGAATTGGTTGATTGCCTTCAATTACCAAGGTTGTTTTTTTTCTTTTCCCCCCCAAACATCCATTTTTTTGTTAATTAGACACTTAAATGGAGTTGCAAGGATTTTGTGCTTAACATTATTGGACCACCTGGCGTAACAATGGCGAGAGAGAGAGAAAAAAACAAACCCTCCACATAGGAACCATGCAGCTTTATGCCCCCTCAAGATTGAACGTCTGAAATCACTTTCACTTTCACTTTTACTTTGGATATTTTCCGATCATTTAAACAGACATTTTTTTTCCCGGTCAAATATTCATCTCTGCCGCCTCCGATGTCTATTTAGATGACGCGGTGACCGGCGAGCTGTCCAAGCTGCTACACGAGATCAAAAAGTGCCGCGACCGTGACTACTCCTTCGAGGAGCTGTGCCACACCATCTCCTCGCACTCCATGGACAGCTTCGGCAGCGGGCGGCTGTCGGACGAAGAGCGAGCCGCCGACGCGCCCAACGGCACCCTGACGTGCACCGGCAAGGTAAAACGCCTTTATTAGCATCCCGATTTCTGTTAGCCTGCCTATGAAGTTTCTCATTCTATGTTAGCATTATGCTAGCAGATGTTCTTGATTTGTTTTGGTGTTTAAATACGAAATACGATTTGGAATTCTTTTGGTGTCACTTTTATAATCAATTTCAACTGAGAGTGTCGCATTTGATCAAATTATTTGGAGAATTAGCAAGAGTAACAACAGGTGCAAAGGAATGAAGAAAAAAAAAAAACGGTTTGAATGCGTTTTCCACTTGTCTTGTGCTTGTGCAATTTTACCAAAAGGGGGCACTGTCAGACAAATCAGCCTCTTGCGTTTGCACTCAAATAGCTCTTAAGAGTGCACACACACACACACGCACGCTCGCGCGCACGCACAACTTCACTTAATCATCTCCTCAGCGCACACCGGGTGTGTGCATGAGTTGGCGCCACTCCAGGCAAGCGTGTCGACGGGTGGCCGCCTCTGCCGCCGCCGCCGCCGCCGCGAGGTGACTCTCATGAATAAAACATGCTCACTGTTATAACACGCAGTGCAGGAATGTTACCATGGTTGCAGTTATGTGTGTGTGGGTTATATTATTATATGTGACCTATGGAATTTTGCTCTGTCGCTGCAGTCAATGACAGTCACTTGTGTCGCAGAGGTCTCAGTGCAACCGAGCCCCGAGAGGACCCCTGGGAAAGGACACTGCGCCAAATATAAGAAAAAAATAAGAGCACGCGCACTGTTCGGGGGGGGATGTTCCTGGCACATTATGTGGTTATAGTTTGAGGTGTGAGCTGTTTCTGATATTATTGAGCGACAAAAGAGGGGCAAAATTTGAGAAAGATTCTCCCAGTATGGCGCACTTTTTTTGTGGCAACCACAATGCAAAAGCTGAAAGGAGCACTCGGAAATAAAATCATGACAGACTTGTGTATTTTCCAACCCGACGTCTTGAGACTTTTTTTGTGGTCTACCAAATGACTTTTTTTGTGGGTCTACTCATGATAGACACATTTAAAAAAAAATCATTGGGGCTGATTTTTCAGAATATTTATAATCATCTCAACTCTGCTGCCAAGGATCCTTTCGGCCTGACGCCTCAATTAAAAAACGTCTTTGTGGGGTGACTAATATGGAGGCCGTCTCTGCACAGCGTCCAACCCCGCCCCTAGCCGTGGCCCCCGAGGAAGAGGACGACCACGATCAAACGGAGAGGAGCTGCGGCCCTAGCGGATTCTGGGAGGCGCTAAGCCCCTGCAACGGCTGCCACAACCTGGGCTTCTCCAACCTGTCGCAGGTAAAACCAACGCATCACTGGATACACACCCCAGAGCAAATTAGTGGAGCAAAATGTTTAGCATGCTTGGCAGTGGTGAACAACTGCACTGCATCATACGGAGTGCAGTGTTTTTTTTTGGGTTTTTATTTTTTTTACACCGGTTACCTTGGGAACCCCAAGGAAGAAGCCGTCATTGTATTTTATCCGTTTCCTAGAGAATATGAATACATTAATAGGTCCCTTTATGGCTCGAGTGCTTCTAAAAAAAAATATTTTCTCCGGCTTTTCAGGGCTTGAGCATGGTGCGATGGCAAATCTATTTTATTTTTTGTTTTGTGGGTGGGGGGGGGGGGATTGACATGAAATTTGGTAGGCACGTCTAGAGTGAAACTTTTCTACATCGAAACCTACATGGGCGAAAATACCCCCTAGTGTGAAAAAATCTTCATGCATTAATGTGTGTGTGTGTGTTTACATCCGAGATCAAATTTGCCACAGTGAAAAACCCCCTGTTGTGAAAGATTTCTTGCTGCAAACATGATTTCATTGTAGAGGAGTTTCACTGTATCATGATCATATACCCCATCCAAAAAAAAAAAAGTGTCTGGAGGCAATGCAGGAAAAGACGATTTTCTTTGAAGCAGCCATTTTGGCTCAATAGCACCTTGAAGATTTGCTTTTTTTCCCCCAGTGGAAGCTTTTGTACGGCGTCCGCATTAGCGAAAAACAGACAATCCAGAAAAGCTCATCACGAATAGTTGGTTTTAAAAATGCAAACAAGAGTTTGGTATATCCACGTCGTCGATGATGGGCGATGGTCTTGTGCCGAGGTCTCGATGAGACGCTCCATTGTCCCCCGTGGCGCCTCTTAACGAAGGAAATGCCAGCCGATTACAGGCTCCATTCATATCTGATGGCCTATGAACTTGGCGCAAGGGGAGGACGCTACACGTTGACTTCGACGTGGCTTGAAAGAAATGCACGATGAGTCTTTGTATCAATGTATCTTTCTGTGTCTCTCTCACACACACACACACACACACACACACACACACACACACGTAGACGTCCTTTCATCAGCAGTCGTGCGCTAATTAGCGTGCAGATGAGACTTCTTGTTTGTCCGCCGGCTTCCTGTGCAACTCGGACACAAGTTGCTCTGTCTGCTATCTCTACACTCGGGTGGGGGTGGGCGTTGAGGGTGGGAGGGAGGGGTCGTGGCTAATGAATGACTTGCAATCGCTGGGCGTCTCGTTCTCCCACTGGCGCCCTGGCAGCTCATCTTCATCCAAACCCGCGTGAGCCGCCCGAGTCGGGAAGTGCTCAAACTTTCCGTCTGTGTCCTTGACTTCCTGTCGGAGCGTGAGAGGAAATCCCAGCGCCATACTCCCACTTCCTCATTTTTTGATTTTTAATTCCTGCTTTTCTCCTCGGGACGCGGCGTTCACGTCGTAAGTTACGCTGTTGTGCTTTGTGTGCTAATCTGTGCATGTGTTTATTTCATGTTAACTTTGCATGAATGAGTCCGCATTGCTTGCTTTAAAAACAAGTTTTGCCACACTTGCGTTTCACTTCAATGGGCATTGTGGTGCTCCTTCTGATGTGCATGCTTTTGGCCCCCCCGGGGGGCAGTATAATATAAATATATGCATGCACAAGGAGCCAAGCAATTCCCCAAGATGTCTCAGTCATGTTAGTTGCTCTTTGCAGAGGATAAATATTCACAATTACGAAACGGCAATGCTATTCGTTAGCCCATCAATGGTGTTGCCCATTGTTTTACCATCAAGCTAGCGGAACTCGTCTGCAATTATTTATGAAGGTTTGACAGATATAAATATATTTTTTTTCCCCCATGAAAAATATTTTTAAACTAATACAGGTTTGTTTGAAATAGTTCCCCAAAAAAATAGTTTTGACTGGGATATTTATTTGTCTGGATTTGATTTTTTAAATTCAGATTTGCCCAAAGTTTTTATGAAATGTTTTAAAAAGAATACAAGTTTGAGTGAAATATTTGAAAATGTAGACATGACTGAAGAGAGGAAGTAACGCATCACAAGTTCCACTTATCTTTTTTCCCCAACTGTTAGTTTTCCGCGTGGAGCCTGCAGACAAAAGGCATCTTTTATCTTGCCGTTTTCTGGGCCACATTTGTCGCATTCTTCCGAGGTTATTTCCTTATCTACCCCCCCTCCATTTTGTGTCATGTGATTTGGATTTGTGCCTCTCGCAAGGATTCCAAGTGTTCGGGGGACGCGCTCGCTTCGCCGTCACTGGACGTGTTCCCGCCCGAGGACGAGGACAACCCCTACGAGTCGGTGACCCCCGCCGTCACGCGCAAGCCCTGCTCGCTGGACGTGGGCCAGCGCCCCGACGTCTGGCCACGGAACGGTAAGCTCCTTCGAACGCTCCCTACTGCCCCCATGTGGAGCGGGGTTGCTAAATGTCTATCGACATCATTGCGTGTTGCAAAAAAAAAAAAAAAAAAAACGTTTGCGGGCTCAAAAAGATCAATGACATCCATAGATCGAATCGACTTCATCACGTTCTTGCAAAGCATCTTGAGTCGTTGAAAGGCCCATTTGACTTTTAAAAGGAAGGGCAGTCTTGGACCCGGACAGGCCGAAGCAATCGATCACTGGAGAATCGACTCCATTGGCTGGTCTCTGAAGCGAAACTGTGACTTTGGCGGCGATGCCGCCCTCCCGCGAGACGGACGCTACTCACCCCGCATCACTTATTCATCAGCAGCAGGCACTTGCGACGCTATTGTGTGATGTGCGACCGTTTGTTGATGAAGACAACCGCTTTCTCCCCCCTCGAAGCGAATCCGGGCCACGTCAGCACTTTTCCGTCTTTTTTTTTCTACCCCCCTTCTCTCTGTTTCCCCCGGAGCACACTGGGGAAATTAGACGCGACGCTCGGCCTCACACATACAGTTGGAGTCGTTTGTCTTTGGCGAAAATACACACTTGGAATTCTTGAAAAGAGCTTTAAAATTTCAATTTTAAAGTTCTTTAAGGTGAAAAGTTTACTTTTTAAATTGTGAATGAGCTAGTCAATAATTCATGCCCTGTGCTGCAGTTTTTTTGACTAAATTTATTTAATTATGTTTGTTTATATTTCCGTGTGTGTGATTTTTTTTTTCTGAAATATTTCTTTATGTTGCTGTATCGTATTAAATTGAGCTCAGGTCTTTTTTTAACATTCTTGACAGGCAAGTTTTTTTTTTAGTTGGTGCCCAACGCAAACATCACACACTCACACGTGAAAAAGTCAACCACCCTCCAAAAAGCATCTCTCTCCCCCTCTCCTCCCCTACGCAAGGTCACTTGTCCCATGGAGCCAGCCAGGGGGGGCGCGGTGACCATGGCAACCACTCCACGGGCCCGACTCCAGACTGCTCGCCCCCCTCCCCTGACACGGCCCTGAAGAACATTGAAAGAGTCATCCACCCACAGGTACCGCACACGCACACACACACACACACACACACAGTGGAATGATTGTGGAAGCGACGGATGCATTATTGAACATCGCCGCCTCCACCTACATGCAGCCGAGACGTGTGCGCACACTTTTTCTTTTTTTTAACTTTTTTGCTTGTGCCCGTTTTTCATTCTCTCCATCTGGTGCGTGTTGGTGATTTGTCGCATTCCGCTTTTTCCGGCAACCCAAAGAAAAAAGTTGTGGGCTCCTCAGGGTGGGAACGGCACCAAATGAGCAACACGTGCGCTCAAAGTGAGATCGCAGCTGACTAATGAGCGTCTTGGTTCATCACGAAGCTGCTGAGCGTGTGCCGCTTTCATCGTGCGAGAGCGTCGTTTATGGTGACACGGGCCTCTGGAGTGTCACCGCGCACCGAATGTCTTTTGTCAGCACTTTCTGCCCATCAACGTGCGGCTCAAGCTTTGGTGGTGACAACCTGAACGGGCGGTCGGCTAATGAACAGCTGATTTAGAGCGGGATTAATTAGCAGTCGCACACGTGGGTTTTTGGTGTCAGAGTGTGTCGTCGCTTGTGTGAATGTGTGTCTGTGTGTTGTTTTTCTGGACATGCCCGTTTGTGTCTCCCTTCAGCCCAAACAGCGCACGTCTCTGTCGTCGTCCTTGGACGTGCAGCGGCCCGTCAACCACAGCTGCGAGCCCAGCGAGGTCAGCTCGTCACTGGGCTACGCCAGTTTCAGCACCAGCCCCCCCGCCAGCCCGCCGCTCAGCCCCAACCAAGAACGGGACCAGGACTCGGCCGGGTCCAACGACGACTGTCCCCTGACAGGTAAGGGCCCAGAACTCGGTGGAGGTAACAATAAGTTTGCCTTTTCCTCCTACGTGCCCCCCTCCCCTTGTTTTCATTCTGTGCTGACCTGCTCGTGCGTTGCCACGGCAACCAGGATTCTTGTTGTCATGGCGAAGTGGCAGCCGTAGCGTTTGACGGACGGCCGCATTAAGACGTTTGTGTCTGTGTGCGTGTGCGTGTGTGTGTGTGTGTGTGTGTGTGTGTGTGTGTGTGTGGTTCCGAGGTCGTGCAAGACTTTCATGCGCTTGAACAAAACACACACAAATACGCACGCATACACGCCCATACGCGCGCGCAACAATGCCGTCTATCATCCGCTTTGCTATTTTCACTCGTTGTTTTTCTTTAAACATGAAGCGCCGTCACCGATGAGCCGTATTGATCAGGGCATTTTCCCTTTGAGGGTTTTAAATAGCGCCGGCGAGTGACGCGAGACGTCCCAGTGGGGCGGACCCCAGGTCAGGCCGATCGGGACGAGGTGGGCGATTTCTTTCGGCTGTTGTGGTTTGCTGGTCATCCTATTTTTTAATTCATTTAAAAAAATAAAATAAAAAATAAATCCTGGCTAATTTTCTCGCCATTTTACACGACCCTGGCTCGCTTAGCGCGCTCTCTCCATCTCTCCATCTCTCCATTTATTAGCTTTATAAGGCCTATTGTAGCGTTGCCGTGGCAACGTGTGGCTTGAGAAGCGAGCCGTGTTACGTACGTGGGTACAGCAGAGAAGCAAGACGAGAGAGGATTTCAGAGGATGCCAGTGCGGCAAAGGAGTGGGTGAGAAGACGAGGGGACGGGCTGCCAAACGTTGCCCAACGAGGTTCTCCCGGAAGGTGGAGCGACTTTTGCGCCCCCCCCCCCCCCCCACCCCCGATATTCCTCTTCAGCCAAAACGTTTATGCAACAAATCTCCCAACGTGAGTGAGTGGGCGGCGGATTAAGCAACAGCACATCCATCACGGAGGCTCGTACGCAACAGCGTACGAGCCTAGCATGGTCGTAGGGGATTACGCTAGCACGAGCCTAGCGTAATCCCCACCCCATATCCCCAATTTAATACGTCATAATCACTGATATTACGGGATAAGAATAATTAATACGGTGAGCATATGCCACAAAATGCCGCCAAAGCCTGGCTAATAGGAAAGTAGTACTGTAATTGCTGTATGTGGAAGTCATATATCGAGACTGTCAGGGAGGAGATCAGTTTGACCTGGGTCGTTAGCGGACGTTAGGAGAGTCTTTGCTGCACCCGCACGCTGTATTTCAAATCCAAATATCTGTAAGATATTTCTTTTACAAGCAAATTCATATGTAGCATAACTTTTTTAAATTTTTTATAACAAGCCGAACCGATAAGCTCGCGGTTTGTCATCACGTCCGCGACGGCAACCTTCTCTTTGAGCGCATCGGCAGCAAGCACCCCGCCCCCCCCCAAGCTCAACAATAGCGCGCGCAGGCTCGTCATTAAAGTGATTTATTGTGTTTTGGAAGCGGCTTACTCGGAATGTACGCGCCACCTCTGTGACGCTCAGCCGGGAGATTTCCAAATGAGGCTCGCAGTTTTGTCAAAAGCGCCGCTGCCGTAGCACAAATCTTGGAGCCGGTGACGCTAATCCCCCGACACAGACGCTTGCAAATCCCTCAAAGTGCACCGAAAGTCTCCAAAAAAAAGAAGCTAGTGTTCCATTTGCACTTGAATGCAACACTCTTGTCCGTCATGCCAACAAGCTAGTGTCATGTCGGAATGTCAAGTTATCCTCAGTTGCTCTTATTTTGGTTTCACATTCAAATGTTTTCACAGCCTTCTAATTAAGAAATAGAATAGTCAGTAAGTCTCCATGCCAGCAGGTGGCAGCACCCTGTTTAATTTACATTTATGTCATCATACAAGGATGCATTTGGCTTATTACCCTGTTAACGCATTTGTTGCATTTTTTTTTTTTTGTGCTTCCAAGCAACTAGGCCACACCCACGAGTGACATCACACACGCAAAGCTAGCCTAGCGGCGATAAAGACGTCTTGAGATGGTGCAACGTTTTAGCCTAGCGTGAGTGTAGCACCCGAGGCCTAGCGTAATGACTTCCCGTGTGGCATCTCCGAGGAAATAGACCTCTGTATTTAATCTCCGGTGCTGACTGGCAGCTTGGTTATTACTTTTAATAACATTCAGCCAGGGCGAAGACGCAGCTATCTTGAGATTTGTATCGTTTGTGTCTTATTTTGTCGGCTTCATATATGCACGCCGCATACAGTGGCCTGATTACGCATTACGAACTCCCTCCTCAAGGACGACTGTGCATAAATTACATCTATGTTCCATTTAGGTGTGTCCCCCCCGGCGTCCTTCTAGGTCCACCGGGACTTCAAAACGAAGTGGATTTTGATTTTTTCGTGTCAATTAGCGCCACCTGTGCTCTCTCGCTTGCATCCTTTCCTGTCAGTTGTACAACATTGGCCGACCGAGGTTATATAACGCAGAAATACCGACTGCGGCAATAATTTGTCTGCGTCAGAGAACTCCCAAGCGTGATGATCTTTGCTTTCATAATGACAACAAAAAAAAAAAAAGAGTCCTGAGCTGCTCACGTTAATCACTTCTGTGTCCAAACTTGTCAAGAGCAGCCTGTACGAACAAGCGTCCTCCTTTGTACAGCCGGCGGCGACATGCCGCGACCCGTTTACACACCCGCGCATGTGCGTGTCGGCGATGTTTGGGGTGAATTGCGCAGCGTTTGTTAGCGTGCTAGTTCTGTTAGCGCACTTTGCAGGGTCTACTTCAAGGTAAGCCACTTTTCGTTAGGGACGCACGCATTGAGAGACGCGCGTTGACGCCCCCGCTGATTTGATGGCTGGCAGCTGAAAACTTTTTTTTCTTTCTTTCTTTCTTTGTTCACTTTTTTTTTTTTTTTTTTTCCGTCCGTCCCCTGCTCGGCTCCTTCCCTCCTCGCGCTCGGCTGAAAGCGAAAGGCGCAAGCGGCGCTGCGGCTCTCTGTTGCCATGGCGACCGAGCCGCTCACCTGTTGACGGAGGCGCGCGGCCCGACGTGCGACTAAACTTTAATGATGCTTCTTTGTACGTCACGGCTGATATTTCGTTTTGTGTCTATTTGTCGATCGATCGACCACCAACCGTTCGCCGCCACTGACTTCTTTTCTCTTGTTTGATTTTTATGTGCTTTGGTTAAGCCCCCTGGTGCGTCTCCTAGGATGAGTTCACGCATACGTGCACCACTTCAGACACGTCTTCAAACAGTCGAGCATGAAAAGAAGTCAGGAGTTGTTCTTGTTTTCTCTGCAGACGACGGGCCAAACCATGGACAGCAGCCGCCGTTAGAGGACCGGCGCAAGAGTCGCATACCGGAGGAGTTTGCGGGCCTCCTGCACGGATCGTCGCCGGCCTGCGAGACGCCGGAAACGCCGTACCACCTCTACAGCCCCAAACCTCGCAAGCACGCCTCGACGGGCCTGCGGCCGCCCGACTTGGACGACGCGATCGCACCGGCGACCCAGAAACCTTGCGCGAAACCCCAGGTGGTCTACCGGACTGTATTCCACACCAGAGTCAACCAGGACCTGGATCGCCGAGTGGACTCGCGTTGCGGAACGAACGGCGAGTGCGTCGGAGGGGGAGGGAGTGCGCCCAAGGGCCCCGGCTACGAGGAGAGGGCCTGCACCCTGGGCAGAATGAGGTCCATGCCGCGCAGCGTGCTGGACCTGCAGCTCTCCAAGTCCCTGTCCAAGTCCGACTCCAACCTGGTCGCCGTGTCGCCCATACAGGTGCGCACTGCCCTTTCCGCATTCGGCCATTTTTTTTTTTAACAACATTTGAATGAGAACAGCCTAGTGACCAGTCAAATATATTTTATAGCTTTTCTATGAATCTTGCAAGCTAGTTTTAGTAGTCGTCATGTGTGATCGTTCAAGTAACCACCACATTTTTTTAATGAGTTTTAATCGCAAAAACTGTCCTACTAAAAGTTACTTCAGTTCATAACAGGAAATTGAACTTCACTCATTTTGTGCAGGAGGAGAACATTTGGGAGTCTCCATCTCGCGGCCAAGGCTCGGCGAGCTCAGGCGCAGCTGGCGACAGAACCGCTCCGGCGGGGAAGCTGGAAAGAACGCCCTCGTTTACTGCGGAGTGGGAGGAGGTACGAGCTAATACCTTCCTCGCTATCACTCAAAGGTATTGCGACAGACTTTCTCGAAGGTCAGAAAGCAAAGAATTGTCCCAAGATTTGAATGTCGCCATCCTGAGAGTAATGAGGACGGCGCCATTAGCTCGTCTCACGACGACGACGACGACGACAAATTCCACGTTTGCGCCGCGCGGTTCATTAGCCGCCCGCCGCCGCCAATTAGCATATGGGACTTAGCATAGTTCCCGGCAATTAAGACGACCTTTGCGGTGTAATTGCACGCAGCGGGAGGGCGAGATAAGAAAAAGGCCGGGAGCCACGCTGGGTTCAGCGAACAACCGGGGAGAAGAAGGTGGCATTTTTTTTAATTTTTTTTTTTTTTAGCTCTTCCGTCATTAGTAAGCCAGACGTACGTCGCCGTTTGCTCGATGCATCTGATTGCTAACGTCGCAACTATTTGTTTCACTTGAGATCATCTCTTGTCTTTTGTGTTTGCTCAGATCGACAAGATTATGAGCTCCATCGGGGCGGGAATAAACAGCGGACTGGATGTGAAGGACCACAATTCAGGTACAACGCACACGACTACCGAGAAGTTACGCAAGAGAAAGAAATGTGACGATGTAGCGCGTCGCAGTGTTGAAAAAAAACAGTTTTTCGTGTCATTTTCGACCATTTCAGGGAAAAATGTGTAATATTGCACCAAACAAGTCAAAGCGAACCATTTCCTCTCGTTTTTATCTCGGAAGAAACTTTGAATCTCGAGGTGCTGCACAGATCCCGCGGACTGAGGAAGAGGCGGAGTTTTGCGTCAGACCGTTTGTGGGCGTTTTTTCAGCTATTATTCAGCATTTTTAATTGCTTAGTAAGCGTCACAATAACGGATGTCGTGGGAGGGAGGGGGGGGGGCAGACAAATAGGAAATTGGCCATATTTGGAGATGAGATTACCGCCGCAGGACCACAATATGTATTTTTAAATGCTTTTCATGAACATCCCCGCCCCTCGCTCTCACTCAATCAATCTGAACCCTCTGTTTACCATGGTTACCAACCAGACCCCACATCTCTCCACTCCCCAACACACACACACACACACACACACACACACACACACACGGACAAATAGACACGCACCTTTGTGTACATGGAAGTGGGTTGGCTCGGCTTGCAGACAAAGATACCCGGAGATGTTGCGATGGCTACCATGCGCAGAGGCAGCGCAGTGGTGACAGAGGGAGAGGGAAGAGAGCGAGCGAGGACGGAAAGAGTGGGGGTGGGAGGAGAGAGAGAGAGAGAGAGAGAGAGAGAGAGAGAGAGAGAGAGAGAGAGAGAACAGCAGAAGCATTCACATGGACGTGGGAGTCCTCGATGAAGAGAGTCGACAGTGCAGAGCTCCATCTCTCCTGCGCTTTTACAAAGACGCACGCACGCGTGCAGGCAGGGGGGGGTGGGGGGGAGGAGGCAAGGGAGCGCAACAGCTGAGCAAGCCAGCAGCTGCTCCAAACACACACACGCACGCACGCACACGGACGGCTCTCGCCCGCAGATCTCCACCTCCACCTCCGTCCTCATCCAGCGAGCCAGACGCCTCCTGGCAGGATTTCACACCCAAGACGAGAGCTCGTTTCTGGATACAACTTCTGCTCTAGCCCCCTCCCCTTCTTGGCTCCCTCCACCCAACATCTCGGACGGTCCTCGCACCTTTCCGCGCTTATCCCCCACCCCCCCCACCCCTACTCCCTCCATCGCACGCTCAGCATGTTTCTAGCCTAGCCCCCCCACACCCCCACCCCTCCCTTTCCTTTTGTCGCCCTATCGGAAGGCATGGCTGGCTCGTTTGACAGCCACTTTGCCCGCCAAAACATGATGTGGCAGTGCCAGCTGTCCCAGCCGGACTGCCGCTGCTACCGCGTGGACGGCTACTCCCTGCTCAAGCGTCTGCCCCTGCACCCCCTCATAGGTCCCAGATGCCCGCTGCAGTCGGTGGGCCAGTGGCTGGACTCCATCGGCCTGGTCCAGTACGAGAACCACCTGCTGGCCAACGGCTTCGACAACGTCCAGTTCATGGTGAGTGGCGTTTTGCTCCCGCACGCTCGTCACTCGGAAGTT
The DNA here is from genome assembly GCA_018466805.1 of Hippocampus abdominalis. Classification (NCBI taxonomy): domain Eukaryota; kingdom Metazoa; phylum Chordata; class Actinopteri; order Syngnathiformes; family Syngnathidae; genus Hippocampus; species Hippocampus abdominalis. The sequence goes on along the minus strand of CM031704.1, from coordinate 18,842,366 downwards.
GTCGGATTTCCTCTCCTTTGCCAATGTCGCAGGCGCTCGGCGTTTCCTTTTTAATTTTTTTAAAAACCTTTTTAATGCTGCGCGGCCCCTGGAAATGAATAAACACGGCACAAAGCGGGAAAAGCACCTGTTGCCTGCGGATGCTCGACGGCGCGCGACGCGAAACCGGCGTTTCTGAGCGACGCTCGTGAGACCAAAATTGCCTTTCGCGGGAATCGATCTCGTTTTGAATCCAATTAGCACACGTGGAAGGAAATGAATGAGTCCATTTTTGAAAAGAGAATCTTGTTCCCGTGGCAACTGCAGGAAGCACGTGGACGGCGTATATGAGGCTACGCAACCTCCTCGTCTTTGTTGTCATGTCATCGGTGGCACGTTGCGGCGATGGTGATCTTGTTGGCTTTACCACTAGGTGGCACTGTCTGTAATGTCAAAAGGTGCCTAAAGATGGCACCAAAGCCCAGAAAATATTAATCGGTATCAAGGAAGTATGGTGAAGTGAACATCTTTGTATGGTGGGGAGGCGCTAGGTTCAGCCTAGGTTGTTGAAATCATCTGGCGTCACTAAACCGAAACTTTCGACTGAGCTTCCGCTGCACATTCACTTTTAAAAACACATTGATTTGTGCCGAGGCTGGACGTCTGCAGATTGAGATTAAAATGCATTTGTAGTTAGAAAAGAGAAGAAAAAAAAACCTCACAAATAACAGATACTGAAAAAAGTCATCACAGTGACAGTTACATGTCGCTTAGCAACCATTTCTTAGTTAGCCCTCACCGCTAATTAGCCAAGGACATGAAAAAAAAGGTATCCCGAGGTCGCATGTAACAATATTCCAAATGCTCTTCGCTCTCTTGATCGTCTGCCTCGCACGTTCGTGCCATCCAGCTCCATTCTGGTCTCAACCCTGCAACACCGAGCAGGAATTTTTAATTTCGCGACTATGGTGACGATGACAGCCGAGCAGGAAACAACTCGTGAGATTGATGAACCGGTACGCCCGTTGCATATCAAAGTAGCCCGCCAAAGCACCCCCCCCCCCCCACACACACACACACTTCTCCTCCCCCCTGTAAATGCATCTCCCATATCACCATGCATACTAATGAATCCTCTGGAACAATGAGAAATCCCTTTTGAGTTCCCTGTACAGCCACCAGAGGGCATGATACGAAATGCGGCGATGTATTTACCCACTTCCATCGAAAACCACTTCTAGCCTCCCATAAAATAACACCATTAAATCCAAGAATGAAAAGAATGAATTTTGCTCACTCTGGTGCGCGCCTTGGCCACCTGGGGGCAGTACAAAACAGACTAGTAATTGTATACAGTACTGGAGGCTCAGTTCCTCTCTTTGCTTCTCAGTACGGCAGTAGTATTCGCCCTTTGCAGAGGATAACGAATATGCCTGTGAGTACTTAATGCGCTCTTGGTGTTTTTTTTTTGTTTTGTTTGTTTTTGCCAATTTTTTACACATGAAATAAAGATAATGACATTCAACCACGAGTTGGCACTTAGGTACAACTCGTGAGTTTTTAGAGGGTATCGACAAGCGCGGAGCTGCATAATGAAGCGGCACCAGCGTGCTCATCCTCACACGGAGAGCTTTAAAGTGGGGGGGGGGGGGGAGAAAAAAACCCCTAAAGCTTTATATTAGCATCGAGTGCAAAATGTTTGCTCAGTGTGAAGCACACGCGGTGCTAATATTGTGTGCGTGTGTATGTGTGTGTGTGTGTGTGTGTTTGGCGCAGGGCAGCAACGTGGTGGAGGACCAGGACCTGCTGGAAATCGGCATCCTCAACTCGGCCCACAGACAGCGCCTCCTGCAGGCCATACGGCTCCTGCCCAGGGTGAGTCGTCGAGCCGCCAAACGAAGCTTATCGCACACTAAACTCCCATCAAGTGTGCATGACAGCCTAATGGAAGTTTGATGGTCTCACGTTTGGCTTTAAGTGCCCTCAAATGAAGTGGTAGACAAGTGTCGAATTTTGGGATAAGCAGATTTTATAGCAGCACTTGAATGCAGTCAGCACTTCCTTTCTCGTCGTGAGTAATGCACTCACTGTCACTTGGGACGATATCCCTTTCATGGCAGGTGCGGCCGATCGGCTACGACGGCAACAACCCGACGTCGGTGGCCGAGTGGCTGGAGTCGCTGGAGCTGGGCGACTACACCAAGTCCTTCCTAGTCAATGGCTACACGTCCATGGAGCTGGTCAAGAAGATCTGGGAGATTGAGCTCATCAACGTGAGTCCACCATGTTTTCCCAAAACATCCTCAGATGGATCAAACCTTTGTCACGACTCGGTCCGGGATGCGCTGACGTCAAATCGTTGCTGTTCTTGTGTGTCTATTTGCTTCTGGAGAGTGCGTGTAACATTCCTGCGGCGTGGTGGTAGGTGCGGGGAAAGGGGGGGGGGTTGCTGCTGCTTGGTTCAGCGTTTGCCGAGGCAGCGCAGATGAAGTGATCAGCCGGAGGAGGTGCAGAGAGCCTCGTTATATAAGCATGTGGGCCGCAAGATGCTTCACAGCGTCAGGGATGCCGCCCACGTGCTGTGTGTGTGTGTGTGTGTGTGTGTGTGCATGCACATCTGTGGGGTGCATATGTGACACACAGGGAGTGCGAACGCACGCTGGCACTCTTCATGTACGTCTCGGGCAAGCGTGGAATTACATAAGTCTCATAAACCGCATCATGGGAGTCTGCTATACGAAGATCCAGTGAAAGGCTGGCTGCCTTTGAGAAATGTCCACAAGATGGCGCCGCTCACCCATCGCATCAGGCTGCCACATTTGTCAATCTGAGGAGACTGAAATGTGCATTTGGTTTTGGAGCGGAGCGAAAACAGGAAGTTGCACCTAAACGACCCTCGGTCTGGGATCTCTGAAAACGTACAAATTCTGTGCTCGTGTTGTAATCAGCAACAAATCAATCCAGTATGCACCAAATCAATATTTTCAGGCTCCAAATGTGATCGAGATGACTTAAGTAAGCAGCACCACCTTGTGGACGTATCTTGGATGTGCCCGTCCTTTCAAAATAAGTGCAATGCTTTTATTTTGGAGCGGAGTGCAGGGGGGGGAAGTACAAAACAGCCTTTTCGGCCTCGTTAATTTGGAGTGGGATTTTTACGCCTCTTGGCATGTGAAGGCCTGTTCTGCCTTTTGTGTGTGTGCACGTGTGTGTGGGCGTGTGTGTGTGTGTGTGTGTGTTTCACTAACAGGGCCCAACTTGTCGGACGCATTCCCGTCACACTTTTTTGACAAAGTGCATGCGCGTCCAAATATGTGCGCAAGTAAAGCCAGGACAGACTTCCTCTCTGGCGCGGTGCTAGCCTGTTGCCATGACGACTGCTGGTTGCCGTAGTGACGTGGGGATATGGTATGATAGCTGTTCATTGAAGTGCGCTGGTGTAAATGTGTGTGTGTGCGTGTGCGTGTGTGTGTGTGTATACGTGCGTACCTGCATGACTCCGGGTGGCCCGGTGCCAGTGATAGCGAGCAGCGTGTGTGCGCTTATCACCTTTTCTGTCCGGACTCCAAGTGGACAGATTGTGCGGCGTCCCGCTGCCAGATGGTTCCGGGCCTTAAATATAGACGGCGGGATCAAACCCGACCCGACGCTACAACGTCGCGGCGCGCGCTGCCGTCAAACCAGCACATTTGTCGACTCTGCTATCATATACGGTATTATCAAAGCGTAAAAACTGAGTGGAAAGTCATTTCGAATGGCAATATAAGAATTTATTTCCAGACGTATGAATGAAATACGTCATCCGGGACTTTGACTCATCGCGTGGTTCAAGTTGAGCGTCGGGTGGCTTTTTTTTTTTTTTTTTTAACCCGCCATTCATGTTGTATTTAAATGACTTCATTGAGCCGCCCATTGACATTGATCGATTCATTTTTTTTGTCATTGTTGGATTGTGATATCGTTGGAAAACTATCGCGGCAAAATCAAATTACCTTGCCATTCCCGCTGATTGCGTACGCAAAGTACTTCCTTTGAGCAGTACGGCGCTACATGACGCACGTATGACACGTACATTCTTCTCTCCTCTTAAAACAAGGAATGAACGTCACATGCAGAAGAAGTGACTCAAACATTCCTTTTTTTTTTTTTTTTTTTTATCTCCTTCCCCCCTCGTCAATCAACCTGCTGCATTGAATTTTGCCCCCTCCCCCTTTACGGGGCGATCGTGAATCACGTCGTGTCGTAGTAAGCCGACGGACGCCGTACGAGCCGCCTGGCCCGCGTCGCCATGGTGATGAGATGGAGAGGAGGAGGGTAGTGAGGGAGGGAGAGAGAGAGAGAGAGAGAGAGAGAGAGATCAGGCAGAGACATGCAGGCGAGCTGCCGCAAGCTAAGAAGAAGAGAAGCTGCCGAACGAGAGGGAGAGGCGACGACAATAAGGAGAGCAAAGTGCGAGCGGACAAATCCGTCGGGACGACATCTTGAAGTTGGTGAGAGCTGATATGTTTTGTGGCCTTTTCGTTGTTTGGCGCATCCTTATCGTGACGGCTGACGACGATGATTGAGTGTGTGTGTAAAAGCGACAAAGTAGAGAGTGGAGGTGGGGGGGGGGGAGTCGAGAATAGGAGCTCCATGTGTCCAAACGTCGCTTCGCTCGCACTCCTGGCGACACGTGTTTTGGTTTTACGGACGGGCTCGGGAACTTTCTGGACTCCAGGCGGAAAGCGAGCGTGCGTGTGTCAACTTTGACAGACGGCCAACGTTTGTCACCCAAAAAAAAAAAGAAAAAAAAAGGAGAGACGTATCCGTCAAGCTTCTAAAAAGCAGCGGTTGTGGAAAAAGTGCAGTTGGAGTACTGAATTGGGCGTTTACACTGGCGCTAAATCAGGCTAGACCACTTCAGACCTTGGTTTCGTTTCGAAAAGTTTACGTATCGTTGTTGTTTAGCCGAATCCTCACGTCTCCAAAATGGCTACTTTGCCAAAGAATCGCTCCTCTATCTCGCCGTCATTGCTTCAAATGGTCGAGCCCGCCGTCCACAACAAAGTCTGCGCCTCTACAAGACGAAAAGACTTTCAATCTTGAGGCGATGAAATGCCGCACAGCTCCCGCAGGTTTGGGTACAGACCAGGGGGGTCTATTTGTGAAGAAATAGGAAATTGACCATATTTGGACATACAATGCTTTTTGCCTGACAGAGACTCCTATCAACTTACTCACACATTTACGTTCATTATGTACCTTCTTCTGCCTCTGAGCGTAGTGATTTTTGAAGTGTGGTGCATGGGCTCCCTCTAGTGGTATGTAAAAGAATCACTCAATTAAATGTTCCAGCTGTCCATAGTGTTACTGTGGTGTGTTTGTCTTTCAAATACAACATTTTATTGCTTATTGTAGCCATCAGTTAGCATGTGGCGTATTCTGGCTGCTAAACCACCGAAGGCTAACCTAGCCTAGCACCAAGTAACAAAGCTGCCAGCATTAGCGTCGCTTTTAACAGGCGAGCCCACTCGAGGTGTTGGTCTCGTCTGGGCAGCGTTTATATTTCGGTCCGTTCGACCGCCAACGTGATCACGTTGGCGCGGTGGAAATTCGGAGCATCCGCATTTGGTCAAAATTGTTGAGCTTCTTTTGACGCAACAACACCGGAGGAACTTAGAGAGCATAAATCATGTTGACGTGAGCAGTGTGGCGTTCTCAGCGTGTGACCCATTTGCGTGACGTCTGGAATAAGCAACACTAGAAGGCCTCCGACGCCCCGGCTCGCCTTTTGGCTTGATCTATCTTTAGACGCTTGGACCGACACCGATATATTTTTTGAATATTTGTGAGACACTGTCGTAATTATAGACATATGCTACATATTGTGGATCTACGTGCATATTTATTGCAACTCGACTTAAGTGCATGTGTGTGTGTGCGTGCGCTGCTGATGCTCTCTGCATTATGAAACGCGCTTCATCTTTCTCCTGTGAAGTATTTTAGTAACCCAGAAAATAGCATCGACTACCATCCTCGCATGTGTGTGTGTGTGTGTGAGTGTGAGATGAGCAGTGAGAGGATCTTGTTTGCAAGTTGATCCTGCAGCATTTAACACACGCACACACACACACACACACAGTCTCGTTCCACTCCTCCTGCTATTAATGGAGATGCATCTGTCTCCGTGTAGGCGGGCCTCTTCATGCCTCTCCGCCATTGGCCGCCCTCCCTGGCCGAATCGCCCCCATTGGCTACTGTACCGCTTTATCACTTCCAACACATTGCAACCCTCCTGCCCCGTCCCCTTTGGTGCCTCGTGCTGGTTGCTAGGCAACCAGTTGGCCTGTGCTGACCGTCCGGTAGTAGACGCCCCCCCCAACAAACACATCTCTCCCCCCCCCCCCCCACCCCATCCCAAATGTATGATGTGGATTAATGGTGTGTGTGTGTGTGTGTGTGTGTGTGTGTGTGTGTGTGAGAGAGAGAGATTTACGGGCCAGTCGATACTAATGATCCATTCCACACGCACATTAGCCAAGTGCTGGCACCGGGGGGGGGGGGGGGGGCTCAGGTGCAAAGACGAGTTCAACAATCAATAACTGAGGAACAAAACGACCTGTTCATTTTAAAATGGATCGAAATGTAGGCTAATAGCGCAGAAAATATATGCTCAAGTCGCTGCTATCGTACCATAAAAAATATATATCTCTCGTTCCTTACACGGGATAAAGAATATATGCATGTTTTGAGGATTGCTATATTTGCTTCCACGCTGAAGTCCCCTTTGTGGTTGTGCTACTCCAAGGTGGCGCTGACACTAGAGTGCTTCACTAGCCAAAAGTGCATTTGAGGCAACTTGACGCCGGTGATTCTCCGACCCGCCGGGATCGATCGTGAAGGAGTCGATGCATGATTTCATCGAGGTCATGACTTGACATTATTCCCGGGAGGGTGTTGAGCCCAAGCAGCCCACCAAAGTGGATGAAGCTGCAGATTGCAAAGCTAATTTGGTGCTGAATTAACTCCCATTTCGTGACTGTGATATGCTGTAATGTTGAGAGAAAAAAAATTCCCCAATGAATTTTTTGCCTTTGGCATCCCGGCTCGTCGACAGCTTCTCTCTGAGCTTTTCGTTGTTTGCGCTGCTTTAATCCGTTAATCAGGGCCCGCTTCCATCTGCGCTAACGGCATCGCTAACGAGATTCGCCCGGCGGCTGGCAAAGCGGCGACGGGAAAATCTGCTGGCTAACGACATCGAGAATGGACAGCGGCGCCTGCGCCAGGTGACATGAAGGCGACTGGTTCTGGGTTGTCTCCGCATGCGGCAAAGGCCATTTACATGCGAATCGCGCCGCGCCGCGCCGCAGTGTTGGCTCGCCGTCACCTTCTTGGTCCATTCAGTGGTAATGACCTCATCTTCCCCCCCCCCCCCCCCCCCCTTGTCCAAAAACAGCTGTTTTATGCGTTCGTGTGCGTGTGTGCGCGTGTGGCTGCTGATGCGGCTCTTGTGTTGCCATAGCAACAAGTGAACTTCTGCTTGAGGTCTTCTGTACTTAAAGTCGATGTTGTTATGACTGCTGCCTTAATGATTAGGACTCAAGCATGTACCGTACTTCATTTTACGAGCCAATTGAAAACTCCGCAGCCAATTTGGCAGGAGCGTCTTTCATGATGAGACCCAAAAAAAGTCTCATCATGCTTGAAAAGGGACAGGAAGTCGAACGTTTTGGTTCGTAGCGGACATGAACGGCATTAGGTCAGAGCTGAACTTGGAAATTCAACCGCTTAAAGCATCATCATCATAGTTGACCCACAAAAAAAAAATGCAAATGAGGTCCGCTAGGCTTTGCTAACTGTTGCTTACACAAAAAAAAAAATGATGTCATGATTTCTGTAAAAGGTAATTAGACATTCAAGCTTTTTTCAATCAAACTGTGGCACTACGCAAGCGCCTGTGCATGTTACTGTCTGTGACTCGGGAGAATCATTACGCTGGCGGCAAGGCTTCACATTGAAGCTAATGAACACAACGGCACAGACATCGCACAGAGGTTAGTCGCACAGCCCGGTGCGCCAAGGTGCAAACGTCCCCGCCGAAGGCCCTCGTGTTCCCGATGGTCTTTTTTTTCGGGGGAAGAGAGAGGAAAAAAAAAAAAAAAAAGTGGTAACTGGCACAGTCAGAGGACGCCTGGTGACCGCAGGAACAATGCAGCCTTTCACTGGCGTCCAAGTGTGTTTGTGTGTGCGTTGGGTGTAATCAGCACGAAAACGGCAACGTCGCAGTGTGCATTTGATGGCCGCACTGCATCACGACGCTCCGTCAGATGATTCATTCGGAAAAGCGGCAAAAAGCGATGACAAGCTGCAGTTTGTGTGCGGCAAGGTTAGCAGTGAGCGCTTCCACCGCAGACGGCGAGCGACATGAAATGTGGGTTGCTTTGATTGACTCGCCGCTCATTTGCATCAAGTGACGATGAAGACGATCTGACGAGCCCCTCGTCGTGTTTTGACAAATCGTGCCTAATTATGATTTAGCTTTTGCAAGCTAGCGAAATGGATTGACGTTACTAATTCAAGTGTTTACTACGGTTCCGTTTGTGCTCCCGTTCAGGTTCTGAAGATTAGTCTGATCGGGCACCGCAAACGGATCTTGGCCTCGTTGGGCGACCGACTCCACGAGGACACCCCCCAGAAACCCCCGCGGGCCATCTCCCTCCGGGTGAGTGTGTCCAGGGTCCCGCCAGAGGCCTTCCGGCCTTCCCGCCCGCCCGCCCGCCGCTTCCGACCCCACCCGACCGCCTGTCGGCTTTGTGCGCAGGAGCCCGGCGGCCTTCACACTCCCCCTCAGCTCAGCCCGGCGGCGTACGCGGCGGCGGGGGTCCCGGGCGGCTCCCTGGACGTGCAGCACCTCATCATGCAGGCGGACGCGCGGCGGCGCCAGCGCAGCAACGACAACTACTTCGACGACGTGCCGCGATCCAAACTGGAGCGGCAGATGGCCCAAGTCAGCATGGTGGGTGACGGGAAGCGCCTCGGATCTGTGTTGCCCCCCCCCCCCCCACTTCCCCGACGCCTGAGATTGTCTGTCGTTCGCAGGCGGGCGAGTGGTGCGAACCCATCACGTTGCGTCCCCCCAACGAGGCCACCTCCTCCACACCCGTTCAGTACTGGCAACACCACCCTGAGAAGCTCATCTTCCAGTCCTGTGACTACGAAGCTTACGTGAGTCCCATTATTGGACCCCTGCACTCTCATTCTAAATATGAGTTCAATTATTATCCCCCCACCTTCCCCACAACCCCCCCCCCCCCAAAAAAAAACACCTTTATATATATATATATATATACATAATCATGCCCAAAGAGCTGCTTTCACTTTCTGTCGGCACAAAAAGCAGGATTGAAAAGGACAATCTCAAACTAGTGCGCCGCCATCTAGTGGTTGACAGTGGACTAGTACAATAAAAATAAACCGTAAAAGTCGCCTTCCTTCTTCCGAAAAAGACTCAGCCAAAAAGTATTTTACAACTACTCTGAAAAATACAATTCATCCCAAAAGTTATTGAAGTCAATGTAGCATGTTACTGCCCAGCTTTTCTCAATTGGCCACGCCCCTGAAAGGCAACACAGTTTATATGATTTTTTTTTGGATTCTCTTTTATGATGACACAAATGGCTACTTTCTTATTGGCCAAGGCTTTGGCGCACAAACACTCCAAATAAAACGGGTCCCCTTCCATTGAGTGCACAAATGAATCGAGGCCGCGGCAGCCTAAGTGGATTCAACGTCTCTGGGGGAGTAAAAGATGGAAAAAAAAAAATGTCATCTTTTAATCTTGATCTGGAATGCGACAAGCCATCTGCTGAGGATTAAGTGTCCGTTTTGGTGGCGGAGTTGCGAATCGGTTGCGATGTGATGTGATGTGCGCAGTACCTGGGCTCCATGCTGGTGAAGGAGCTGAGGGGCACCGAGTCGACGCACGACGCCTGCGCCAAGATGAGGGTACGCGCCGCCGATACTCGGAGAAAGCGAGTCGCGTGTCCCTCGGTCCCTCGGTTGCCGTGGCGCGGCGTCAAGTGACGTGATTTGTTTTCCCCTCCCAAGAAGTCGACGGAGCAGATGAAGAAGGTGCCCACCATCATCCTCTCCGTGTCCTACAAGGGGGTCAAGTTCATCGACGCCACCAACAAGGTAGCGTCGCCTGCTGGAAAGGACGCTTTGATTGCATTTTATTTTGTTGTATTTTATTGACATTTTGTACAAAACAGTAGCTTTTATTTTTTTAAATATAGGCAGTTGAAACCAGCCTGATCAAATCTAGGGTGAAATGTGTCACATTGGCGCAAAGCATCCTCCATTTTCGAATCTTGCTCTCCTCCTCCTCCTCCTCCTCTTCCTTCGTGTTGCTCCCAAAGCAGAACGCCGCATGAAATATGCGCTGAATAATAAATGCTGTTTGTTTTGCGTCTCGCCGGCGACGACGGCGGAATCATAACAACGCGGCCGCGCGTTTGTCCGCAGAACATCATCGCCGAGCACGAGATCCGCAACATCTCGTGCGCCGCTCAGGATCCCGACGACCTGTCCACCTTCGCCTACATCACCAAAGACCTCAAGTCCAGCCACCACTACTGCCACGTCTTCACCGCCTTCGACGTGGTACGCGCGGATTTTTCTTTCTCCTCTGCGGTCAACCGCTGACATCACTTGCAGTAGTCGACTGACACCTTTGGACCCATCTCCATGTATGGCTTTGTCATACTGCCCCCAGGTGGCCAAGTAGCTGTATTGAATTAATCCAGCGCACTATCTGTTTAATTCTTTAAATTTGCTCACACAATTCTCCAAATTAAGAGGTCCAGCGTGCTTGCTTCAAGTTTGAGCAGAGATGTTACAACAATATTCAACATCTGAAAAATTGAGCAGCATCCATTATGATTTTTTTTTTGTTGATTGGGAAGAAAAAAAAAAAGGACGCATGTTAATAGGCAAAAGCAATCACTGTAAAATCCTGCACGCCGTTGACGCCTCGTCTCCCGTTTCAGAACCTGGCGTACGAGATCATCCTGACGCTGGGCCAGGCCTTCGAGGTGGCCTACCAGCTGGCCCTGCAGGCGCGCAAGAGCGGCCACGGCTCGTCCACGCTGCCCGAGAGCTTCGACAGCAAGCCCGGCAAACCCGTGCCCAAACCGCGCGGCGTCAACATCCGAAAATCCGTAAGCGCGTCGTCACCCCCCCCCCCCCACCCCCACCCCCCGGGCCGCCGCTCGCATATCTCGCGGGCACTCGCTGCACTTACGAGCTCACGCTGATTGATGAGCAAATGTGCTTTTTCAATCGCCGCGTGTGCGCATGTCGCCCCCCCCCAACCATCAACCAACCAAGGAGCCTCCTTGCCATCATGGTGCCTTGTGTGCGCACTCCTCCTGCATCTCCCCCCCCCGGGGCCGCCTTTGACCTCTGTGTGACCTCTGTATACCCCCTGTGCAGGTCATCATGTCGCCCTCGGGCCGCTGGTCACTGGGCCACATTTACACCCCCCACCGGCCTCCTCTCCACCCTCCTCCTCCTCCTTCCTCCTCCTCCTCTTCCTCCCTCCCGACTCTTCCATCTCGCTCAGTCGCAGGTCCTCCTCACTTTTCCTCTGCTTCCCGTGCGTGCGTCTCTTGCTTGGTTTTGTGTGCCGACGCCGCATCCGTAAGTGCTGCCGTCTCGCTTGTGTGCCTCAAGAAAGCTCACGCCAAGGAAAGAAGAATATTTTCCAGACATCTCTTTCCACCCCCCCCCCCCCCCAAAATATTTTTTTTGAGTTTTTTTTGATGGGAAGAAAAAAAACAGCTTCAGGCTTACATGGAACGAATAGATATAATTAGTATTTATTTTATTTTTTTTAGGAAAACTGCATTTTGTAATTTCCTGCAAATGAAGTCGTGGTCATTCATGAAGCTTTTTGTCATCATTCACATAGGACAGGCTGCGCGCCGGCCACCCCGATGATGCGTTCGTGTGTGTGTGTGTGTGTGTGCTAATCCTCTAACAAGATTGTGTGTGTATCATCGGTTTGCAGCAGCGTGTGGAGATTAGCCTTGTTACCTCTAATGACACTGATCCTTCCCTTCCCCCCCCTCCCTCCCCCCACGTTTCCTCCTCCTTCTCCTCATCATGTTGACTTTGAAGCAGCCCACCAAGGCGGGCAATGCGATTGGCCGGAATGCGCTCGGGAGTGTTTGCTTCCATTTCATCCTGTCGCCAGCAGGGATTGATTGTTGCTCAAAGTTGCTCAGTGGCATCTTTGGGCCATTATTATTATTATTATTATTATTATTCCAAATTTGTTTCAAAGTTTGACAGTGATGACTTCAAGTCCCACCAGAGGGTGCACACGTGTCCCACAAGTTGCTGAAATAGTTGCTCGGCTAAGTGTGAAAAGTCGTCCGATCGAGCAGCAAAAGTGCCAAGCTGCCATCAGCACCTATCTCACTGTACTTCGTGTGTGTGTGTGTGTGTGTGTGTGCGTGTTCAGATGGAGCAGGCGTCCATGGAGCAGAAGGGCCACGCCAACGTCCCGTGGATAGTGGAGCCGGGTCAGGAGGCCAAGAGAGGAGTCAACACCAAGTACGAGACCACTATTTTTTAACACGTCGCCTTGTGCACTCCTGCGTGTGCGTGCCTTTCCGAGGGCGGGCATAGGAGGGGGCGGGGCCAAGGGGGGGTGGGGGGGGCGGCAGAGTTGTTGGTCAGGTGCGGCCGGGGTGGGGGAGGGCTCGAGTCGGGCACAAAAGCAAAACGCATCCCGCCAGTCCTTCCTCCTCCGTTAGGCCACCTGCATGACAACGTTTGGGGTGCACTTCTGTTTTCACCTCCAGGGGGCAGTGTCAGCCCCTCCCAACTTCCTGTTTGTGGGTCAGTCATTTCCTTTCTTTCCTTTTTTGCTTTCTGCGTTGTTCTTAATGGTCCGAGCGTCCCGCCCCCTGACAACTTGATTGACAGGTGCAGCAGTGTTTTAGCTGCCCGGGAGGCCGTTGTCATAGAGACGGCAGCAAGTGGAGGTGCGCTTTTGGTTTTGTCGTCTTTTCTGTTCCTTTCGTTTCATCGAATAGCTCTACAGTGTTTCTTAGCTGGTTTACTGAGGACAAAGCATGTGGCTTGTGAGACGCATGGCGGCCATTTTGCTGAAGGGGCGGTGGGGGGGGGGGGTGATACCGAGGGCTCTCCGGATAAGTGATGTCATCTCATTTTGCAGGGCAGTGGCGGACGCTCATGTCTTTTACTGTGGAAATCAAAGAATGTAGCCAGCCATAAACACATGGACCTTGTCAGGCATAACACGCACGCTCTTTTCAAAGGACTACAAACATGGACTCCCCCCCCCCCCCCCCCACCTCCCGCCGCTGTTCCGCGTTTAAGCTTGACTGCTTTGTAACACACACACACACACACACAATAGGGAACTGAATGTTCTGCTCCAAGCTTTTTGTGGGGGAGGTTACCATGGAGATGGACAATTGGGCATGTTTTTTTTTTTTTTTTTTTAACAAATTCTTCAAGGTGAGAAGACTGGTATCGATGTTTAATATGAGAGTATTATAACGCCACCCAAATGATCTTGTGCAATTCTCATCTGCCGTCATCCTCATGTCAGATTATTTTTCTATGCGCTCGAGACCGATGGCCGCCCCCCCCACCCCCTGAAAAAAAACAACAGAAAAAGAAGTGTGAATGTGCTGACCTCCGTCCCTCCTCTCTGAACTGTATTCAACGACTGTACGTATGGGATCTGAGGGGATAAAATGTACATAAATATTTTGCCAACTCATTGTTGATAACTGTAATGTAAAAGATGGACAGACACTTTGTGGCACTGGGGGAAAAAAAGCGAAACCAAGACAAAAAAAGAAGACTAGATGATTCTATAGATGATGTACTTAGAGTGGCATTCATGTAAATAGGCTTGGGGCTTCCAGCACGCTGATTTTTTTGTAATTTTATGCCATTATTTATAACCCTGTAAAGCACACATGGAATAAAATATGACTTGTACAACCATGACAGAGAGTGGAAAAGTTTTCTTTTTTCACAGCACAAGATGACCAACACAGAGTAGGGAATGTCACCAAGTAAATTTTGAAAGTTCACATCTTATTCAAATTGTTCAAATTAATCTTTGAGGGGAAAAAATCTGAGACAAAAATCATTTTTGTATTGCATAAATGAAGCTTTTGAGGAAGAAGTCTTTATTTTTCACAAAATTGTTGAGTGGATTTGGATTCAATAAAATATTTCCATTTTTCTTTCAAGGAATTAAAAATATTTCAGTTTTATCCAGAAAGCACATTTTTGAATGCAGGACTAATTCCACAAATCAACAGCGCCCTCCAGTGGCATCTAAGGGCATGGCCGCCTCCCTCCCTCGGGCGCTGACCCTCCTATGGTTGTCTGCAGCGGTGGTGGGGATGCCCAACCCGAGTCAACGGGACCTGCTGATGCGCCTGGAGGTGTTCCAGGCAGACGGGCGGCGACGCGGCACTCGCACCAGCCAACGTTTTGGTCTCTTTTGGAGAGAGAAAACCCTGGAGCCGCCCCTGCCGTCAACAAAGGGCGACCGTGCAGTGCGTCAAAGTGTGCACCTTCATTATTGCGTGAACAGACATTCAATTCTGACAGCAATTTAACGGTGAAACAGTGACCTCGTGTGGACAAATGGTAGTACACGCATTCGGACGGATCTGGCCTCTTGTGACATCATTGTCGTCTTCCGCGAAGGGAAAAAAATCCCCCAAAATTCTGATGAAACATGTTTGAAATAACGTTTTGTTTTATTTTATATTTTGGGGGGGGTGCATGTCTTTTCAAAAACATGTGCCGAAGTGTTTGTGCCGAACATTGTGCTTGTGTTGAACTTCGAAGAGTCGGCAAGCGTCCACTTTGGCAACAACACACGTGAACTCGTCAAGCACCAAACATTGTGCATTCACTTGTCCAAAAGCAGGTTGCCGTGAGTGATGTGTCGGTCGCGACCGAGTCGGTACAAAGAGCCGGCTCTTTGAAGTGAACGAGGAGAGCCGGCTCTGTCCATTGAGTTTTGCAGGTTCTTCAGCCCCCGGCCCCGTTGGGACCAACCGAGAGCACCCCGCGAGCATCCAGACGAGACTTGCGTCTCAACTATTCCAGCGGAGTTGCCCTGATCAACAAAGCAGCTTGAAACAATGAATAAAGTTGGCTTGCACGTTTTGGAAGTGTGCGTAATGGGTGTTTTATTTGCACTTTATTCACGACCGCCAAGAAAGCAAAATGACAAAACGACACGATCCCTTTGTGCAACTCGTCTTCAATCGAAAACAAAGTTGGCTTTGCAAACTCTCTCTCCTGATCTCAGGACGGCATTCTGAAGGCAAGCAGTGGGATGAAATACTGGCGTGGTTGAGGGGTCATGGGTGAGGTTGCAGTGCCGTCACGTCACCCACGAGAGACGGCAACCGCCTCACAAATGATGTTCTTCTTTATTAACTTCAAAACCGGACTCGTGTGGTCGGCCGCCTTTGGTTACAAATAAAATTTTCGAAATGTTCCTGCTGGTATGGCCTAATGGTAAAATACATCGTTGGGTAAGCAGGCGGTACGAGTTCGAATCCCCATCTACTCTCCCTTTTTAAATTTAGCAAGAGTCGAACCCGGGTTTCCCGTGACCTCGTCCAGGGGCAAAGTTAGACGTTTGAACCAGAAGCGAATACTCCACGAGAGATACCAAGCGTTTCACCAACCATGTTCCTCACATCATAAGGCTTCCCTATGACTACATATAAAAAATTTGAAATTTCCGCGGCAAGATGCCGAGTGGTAAAAGACATCGCGTGGTGATCAGGCGACCAGAGTTCGAGCCCCACCATGAGCTCCATTTATAAATTGAGCAAGATTCGAACCCGGTTTTTCCGGGTGCCAAGTATTGTCGTTATCCATTCGACTACGCAAGATTGCTGAATAAGAATTTCGGGTGGTTATATTTATAGATCCACAAATTCATCGGGACTGATGACAATAGATATATATAATAGGCATCGATTTCGCCGTGGAAAGACAGTCCAGTGGTATATGCCAGGAATTCTCCATTCGTGAACTCAAGTTCGAGACACGAGGTCTTCCTTTAGCAAAGCCGTCGTTTCGCTCGGATTTTTTTCCACACATCTTCACATCCACTTCCTGTTTCAAATTAAAAGTTTTTTTTCTTTCCGGAAGTGGCGTCATCACCGCAAACCTATTTAAGCCGGGCTAACGAGGCACTCGCTCTTTCTCACCTTTGACAGCCTCCGGTCGTCCTCACGCTGCTCCTGCTCTGCCGTCCACAAGACCATGGAAAACCCGTTGGAGCAAGCCCATCTAATTTGTCTTTGTTTTTCTATCCACAGGCTTTGCATCTGCTTCAGAATGGCCAAATTGACTGCAACACGGTAAAACTGCCACATTTTAAGATCCCGCCGTACGACGCACCAAATCCTGCCTGTTAATTGTGTCTTTTCTGTTCACAGGTACGAATCTTCAAATGGACTAAACACGGGCCACTCGCTGTGCGTTTTAATGTGGAATTAAGTCCTGAACCGTTTGGAGCAAGCACATCTAATTTGTCTTTGTTTTTCTATCCACAGGCTTTGCATCTGCTTCAGAATGGCCAAATTGACTGCAACACGGTAAAACTGCCACATTTTAAGATGCCGCCGTACAACGCACCAAATGCTGCCTGTTAATTGTCTTTTCTGTTCACAGGTACAAATCTTCAAATGGACTAAACACTGGCCACTCGCTGTGCGTTTTAATGTGGAATTAAGTCCTGAACCGTTTGGAACAAGCACATCTAATTTGTCTTTTTTTTTTCTATCCACAGGCTTTGCATCTGCTTCAGAATGGCCAAATTGACTGCAACACGGTAAAACTGCCACATTTTAAGATGTCTCTGTACAACGCACCAAATGCTGCCTGTTAATTGTGTCTTTTCTGTTCACAGGTAAAAATCTTCAAATGGACTAAACACGGGCCACTCGCTGTGCGTTTTAATGTGGAATTAAGTCATGATCCGTTTGGAGCAAGCCCGTCTAATTTGTCTTTTTTTTTTTCTATCCACAGGCTTTGCATCTGCTACAAAATGACCAAATTGACTGAAACACGGTAGAACTGCCACATTTTAAGATGCCGCCGTACGACAGAGCAAATCCCTAACGTGTCGATTGTCATTTCTGTCTCCACAGGCTCACGTCGACAAAATGGCTGCCATCCTGTGGAGTTTTGGACCCCGGCAGGTTGACATGTCGACCAAATATCGGGGTGCTGAGCCAGGCGCTTGGGAGGTTAAATATTTTAAAGTCAAAAGCTTACGTTACCGTGTCTTTCAGGTCACCGCTGTCGAAGAGGCGTCCAGCTCTGCTATCTTCACAAGTGAAGCAAACTTTTATACACGTGTGACTACTCGAATTAAATTGCGTATGATTAACTTCAGATTGGGCACAGGTGTCAAAACCAGATGTGAAAAAAACATGTTTGGCTTCAACCACAGGAGCTTCTCAACAAATTCCTGGGAAGCTCGTTGACCTGCTGGTTGAGTTGGCGCACCTGTGGCTCAAATCAAACTGTGGCGGGGCTCTTAATTCTGGCCCTCTCACAATTATCCAATCAGGTGCGATGCACGAGGGAGAGGGAGGAAACTGTTAGCCGAGTGGCACCTACCTGCTCAATATGTTACACATACAAAGTTGTATCAAATGTGTTTGTCCTGCTTTTGTCCACCAGATGGTTTTCAAGGACCTGATAGACGTTGTGACTCTGAGTTGTCCCTCCTCAACGTTTGGACCTGTTGCTTGTCGGCAGGGCCCTCAGGAAATGTGGCGTCATGATGCACCTGATGTCACACGCAGACTGGTGACTGGAGCGCCACCCAAAAAGCACGAATATTTTGTTTTCAAGCACACTCGCCTGCTTTTTCTTTGACTCTGCATGCAGTGCAGCCTCCAGCCTGAGAGCCTCCACCTGCTGGCCAAAGAGAGAAATGCGACAAGCTTGAAGCAGGTCCTCACTGCTGCCTCCATTTTCAACGTTGCCGTTGAAAGGTACGAAATAAGACTGACTGGTCTCTCGTTTGTGATGTTGGCAGGTTTGACCACCTTGGATGAGTCACTGGACCAGTCGCAGCTTGGCCTGTTGGTGTTGATCACGCTCGACCAACTGTCGCAGCAAAAGGTTTCAGTTAACACTTGGGAAGAAAGTTGAAAAATGAGGAGCAGAGTAAAACTGAACTGATTTCTGGTTTATAATTGGTGTTTACTGACCTGTACTTTGTCTTTCAGACGGAACTGTTGGAGTGTGATGAGATGAAACGTGACGCTGCGCAATCAGCTCCTAAGTCTCATTTTAGCAAGCCTGTTTTAATTATTCAGAGTTGAAAGAAGATTGTTCTTGGGTCCTCCGTGCCACAAGAGGGAGTCACCTGCTCACCGCCAGAGTCCACCTAAGAGCACAGACCTGCAGGCAACACTTTCCTCTTCCTGTTATTCGCAAGGTGCTGAAGTCAAACTTTAGGCCAGCCTGAAAAGTAGGAGACATTTACACTTGTTCACTGCACCATCATGACTTAATTTTTCTCTCCTGCAGGCAGCAGTAAACATGAAAGGCGTGTTGCTCTCAAAGTCCCAACAGTCTATCGCCCTGGTAAGTTTCATACCCACCACATCTTTGTCTGCACAAGAAATTGACTTGTGTGTAACTCACGGATGCCTTTCCTCTCAGGTCAACACACCTGTCCCACGTCCTTCTCAAGAGCCGACCAGCAAGAAGCAGACAGCCATCCAACTTGCAACTTTGTCCTCTGCTTTTGTCATTGTTACTCTGCAAAATAAATAAAGCTTGATTACAAAGAACACTTACACTCTCAACTTCATTTTTAAACATCACCAATGTAACTTAAAAAAAACATTTTAAAACAAAATCATTTTATTTCTTTTCTAAACTTTTTTTCAAAAAAAATTTTTCAAAAATTTTTTTCTAAATTTTTTTTCAAAATTTTTTCCTGGATTTTTTTTTTCCAGGCAGGAAATCTGGAAAAGTGGGTGTGGCTTGGCATGAATGAAGGCTGATGATTCGCTGATAGCTGTGGAAGTGGGTGGAGCATGACGATAACATGCTGTGATTGGTGGAAAGCGGGGAGTGGTTATGCAAATTAGGCGTTCTCTGATTGGCGGATCCTTTTGGGGCGTGGATATGCAGATTTAGAGCAACCTGATTGGCCAGAACCGAGCAGAATCGTGAGAGTGGGCGTGGTTATGCAAATCGTCACGTTCTGATTGGTTATGCAAATATATGCAAATGAGGGGCTCGTGGTGATTGGTGGATGTGAAATTGGGTGTGGTTTGGGGCGGGGATTGCAGCACTTAGTCAAATTCGCACTTCAATTTTGAGTTCAGACATGCACTTGGTCACATCAGACAGTCTTTTCACTGTTCCCCTTGGTTTCACATGACCCAAAAGCTCGATTCTGGAGTTTTGAGTCATGTGGAGACCAACGGGAACAGTGAAAAGACTGTCTGATGTGACTGAAGCGCAAGTCTGAGCTCAAGACTTCGGTGTTTGAAAAGGCTTTGAGTGAGTTGAGAATGGAAGGCAAAGACTCAAATTCAAGTTGAACAATTTATTGGACAGAAAAGCGAACATGACAATGTGAAAGCATTTAACCAGTCAATCTTTGTGTGGGCACGCACAAAAACACTGACGACAGGCCCGAGATGGGAGCATGTGCTTGACCAGCTCATGCGCGAGGTCACTGTCATTTTATGACACACCAAGGGGGACATGAGCACGTCCGACTTCTCTCACTGAGACAAAAACTAAGTGCCGTGTACTCCACAACAACATGATCACACTCTTCTGGTCAAGTTTTTAAATCACATTGAAGTGGGCCAAGTTAGTCATATGTATGGATATATTATATATATATATGCATACATAGACACATTTTTAAACTAACTTGGTCCACCTCAAGATTTAAAAACATATTCCACAAGTGCTTGATGATGCTCGGGTTGACTATGTGGAGTTGACACTGTTGTGCAGTACACGAAGCAAAAGTTAAGTTGAGTGAGAGACAGACAGACAGACAGGCGGGCGCACTCACCTCCACCTTGTGGTGCAACGTGACATCAGACATCAGCTCTTCATGCACACCACACAGCTCAGTACTCACGTGTCCAAATGCAGGTTGGTGTCCCTTGCGCATGTCCTCCGAGTCACCTAAAGTACAATGAGCAAACCACCTTTCGAAAAACAAGTGAACAAAGTCACGGGTGCATTTGGGTGAAGAGTTTTGAAACAAATCTGCCCGATGTGAAGCCATCACACCTCCACTGTTGATCGCAGCTTTGCTGTGGAAAACATACAAAATTGTGTGTTATTGTTCTTGTTCCTGATTGTAAAGTGTCCTTGGGTGTCTTGAAAGGCACTTATAAATAAAATGTATTATTATTATTAAAATAGTATTCAAATCAAACGCTGTTCTCGATTGCGTTTTGATTGACAGCTGAGGTCTACTTGTCGGCGGCGTGCTCGCTCACTGCCCCCTTTGCTGTCGTTGTTTTTTACGATAACGATAACCAGTGACTTAGTGAGTCACAAGAACAAAATTCGAGGAGCAACGTGTCTTAATAACGATCCCCAACCGTCTACATCAATACACTCAGAGATAAACGGCAAAGTCAGTTTAAAATGTTAAAATTACTTACTGAGAACAGGGTTTTGTGGACAGCGGAAACACTTGCTCATTGAACCGGATGTGGTTCCGTTCTTGTGCTTGTTCTTCTTCTTCTTCTTGCTGGATTGGATGTCCTTAGTTCATATCGCCCCCTACTGCCCGGGAAACCGAAAAGGTGTTTGGCAAGCAATCTGAATTTAATTGACAATATTCGCCAAGCGTGCAAAAACACAAAAGCATACCTGTCAACTTGTACGTGTTCCCCGTATTTTATGCGTGTGCAAAACAGATGGTTTCTCACAAAATACTTCAAAAACACAAAATACCCCAAACCATTTTTTATGTAAAAAAAAAAAGGGTCTTTATTCTTGGTCAGGGGTGTTGAATTAACAATCCAATGAATACTTTTCATCATTTCATACCTTTTCCACCCACGTGACTGCGATATGTACTCCAGCAATACTGATTAATTTCTTGCGAAATTATAGTAGGACATAAGTTCTACATTATTCACATTAAAAGTTATGAAACGATCACCTGTAAAAGGTTATAGTGCTGAAATGTCACCTCAAAACTATTTTGGAGTAGTGTAAATGTCAAAACAAGTACATGAAGTGTTAGACTACTTTCAGTCCGATACAGTTATAAAAATAAAAGCGGCTCAGCACCATGTGACAACCTCTCGTAAAAAAAATGTTTTGGTTTTTTTCCCCCCCCATGATGTCGCAAGAGTGAAGCTAAGTGCCAAAAGTCTCTCCACGGATGCCAGGCCGCGCAGCAGCGTGTGAAATGCTCCAGGAAGTGTGCTTTGCTCTCCTCTATAGCATCTCGGTCTTCACCCGCAAGGTAAACAGCTGCGCGAGAAAGAGATGAGAAAGCCACGGTTAATTAAAAAAAAAAAAAAAAGAACGCCCGTTTGAAAAGAAACGCAAAGATGTGAGGCTGACTTTAAAGTCGTCAATGTAGGTGAGGAAGAAGCAGATGAAGCTGAAGGCCACGATCCACTCGCACACGGCGCTGGCCACATGGAACGGGTAGTCCTGAAAAATGTACAAACTGTAAAGGTGAGGCGGATGCCAGAAAGCAAAATTTAAAAAAAATGGATACTCATCCTTGCCCACCCACCTTGCTCCTAGCGTCTCTGTGCAGGTCCTTTTGCTTGACAAAAAATGCACAAATGACAGCTTGGGATTTCGGCTGTCAAGGGCAAACGTTTCAAAATGTATCGAACTGTAGACCATGACTTTGTATGTCAGCAAGACCCAGTCGCCATGTTGCTCGAAATACATTATCATTGATCAAAATGGTACGAACTTGGCCCCCCGGCCTGCACAGCTCTACAGGCAAGTCTGAATTTCAAGTTGGGCTAATTTCTGTTAGCCCGTCGAACGCCTTTGCTGTTATACGTTCGAAAAGGTGTAGGATGACTTGACAGCCGTAAAAGAGGATACTCGGGAAGATCGCCAGCGAGGCAAGGACAGCCACAGCTAGCCGCGCCCGACACACCGCCAAGGACGAGCCGTACGGGAAGGCGTGGTAGGAAATGGCGGACTGCAGGAGGATGTAGAGGACGCCCGTGAGGAAGAAGAGCAAGGCGCCAATGTCGTGAACCGTCGTCACCGCCGTCTCCTGCCGATCAAAGCCAAACACGTGACTGTCGTCGCCGGGCGAAGGCGCGGCGTTTGGTTGCGTGGACGTTGACGATAAAAGTCCTTCCAACCTGAAACGTGGCCACCACGCACATTCCCAAGCAGGAGAGCATTCCCAGCGCCATCGCTGTCTTGTTGAGTCGTGGATTCACTGACCTTGTTTCCTCGCACAGCTTCTCCACAAACTTGAACCTGCTGTAGATTGTGGCTATGCCTATGCACACACACACACGCGCACACACACACACACACGCGCACGCACAAACGCAGGTGCCGTTTTTTTTGCCACAGCCTTTCAGTCGCCTTTCGTTTTCCTCCAAAAGTGGAAGTGAGTCGTTGGTGGAAAGTGACAAAAAGGGCGCATGTTCCAGATGAATGACCGCTTGTTGCTTTGTTTTCGGCAATGTGTGACGAACAAGACATTACATGTTATGACGGACAACTTAGTACGTATTGCAGACCGCAGAGCAGGAAGTTGGCACTTGACAATGAATTTAAAAAAACTTTTTTCCTCCCCATGAAAAGTGATGACACCCGACCCCAGCAAATGCATTTGATCACACTTGAATGGAAATAGTGTAAGATGTCATAATAGGGTTCTCACTAAAATAATCATATTGAAATATTCTAGGATGGGAAACCATAAGAGGAAATAAAATTAAATCGGGATGTCATACAAGGACACCAGAATGCAAAATATAAATGGGGTTGGAGGGGGGGGGGGGAGGTGTCAAGATGAACATTACAGCGCGTGGTGCGTGCGTGTACGTGTAGAATACCTGCGCATGCAGAAACAAATGTCATCATGCCGAATATGCAGCTCTCTGGGGGGTTCGCTCCTGTGTCACTGCAAGTTTACAACAGCCAAATCTTCAAACAGATTTTTTTTTTTTACACCCCCCCAATAAAAATAGACGCATCAAATAGCCCCGTTACAGTTACGACGTACACACACACACACACGCTAGAACTTAAAATCCTGTCTTCACAAACCACAATAATGCTGACACCAAGGGTGGGTTATGTTTATTATGGTTAATAACAATAATGAGATGATCTCAAGCGAGAAACAGTTAAAGAGTTGCAGCGCTGGCAGACTTTGGGGCACAGCGGGGGGGAAACGAAACTAAAAGACGCTCGTCGAGATTTGCTCCAACGGCGACTTTTCGGGGGCAAACGCGACCTTAAATGAGACATCGAAGAGGAGCTCGTCTCACCTGATGTAAGGGAACAGCACGTCCACGTCACGTCGAAACAGCGCGATCACGTAGGACACGATGAAAGTGCTCGAGGACCACACCACCAAAAAGACTGGCAGGAAGCACCAACCTTGCGCGAACCACCACATGGCGCGCGGCGTCGACAGACGACGATCGAGAGAACGCGCAAACGGAATCGCGCCGGTCCGTCCTGGTGTGACCTGAAGTCCCGGGGAGCTGGGAAGAAGTGTCATTTTTCTAAAACCGAGCGTCACGTGATCGCCTTTCTCAATAAATGTGTCCACTTCTGGTCACGGTCCTCCTCCATCTTCTGCATCACTCACGACGTGATGTGCGCGTCATCGAAACTTAATTCAACACAATGGAACGGAACCCCCAAGGGGAAGTGGGGTCAAAAAAAACACAAACAAAACTTGGGTTTCTTCGCAATTGAATGCAGGGATTTTAGACCTGTGGTGTCAAAACATGCGAGCCGGAACCGTTTTGAATTCAGACATTTTTAATACATTGTGTACAGCGGTCACACCCGCACAATTGTTTCTACTTGTGACACAAGATCAAATGGCAAATGAAGTGGTGTGCAAAAATAGGACAACAATAGCCTTCGGGTGTTTGAATGAATCGAATTTTAAAAATTAGAGGAGAAAAACAAATCTAATGTTTGTCTTATTTTACAACAATTCTATTCATAAACTCCATTTTGAAGTCAGGTGTTAAGTTAATCAGGGAACTTGCATATATAATTGCCAAATGATTTGACATTCTGAAAAGTTGATCGCTTGCCAACTGCTCAAATAAAATTCATGCATCCCTCCTCGCCGCGAGGGGGCGACAAACTGCGGAGGCGCGAAAGCGGAAACGCTGCCGTCGAAGAAGCGTCCACGAGTTTGCCTGTCAGGAGTGCTATGGCGGTCAACTGACTATTAATCCTGCTCGCTTGTGATGCTCCCTCTGTTTATTTAGCTGATTTTGCTCGCTATTGTCGAATGAATGCGGCGCTATGGTTGGCCCAGAAGAGCCATGGTAGTCGTCAATTCGGTGCTGAAGCTGCTGCAGAGGCAGACGTACACCTGTCTGTCCCACCGCTATGGGCTCTACCTCTGCTTCGGAGGAATCGTCCTTATGATTGTGTCCGCTTTCCAGTTCGGCGAGGTGAGGAGCTTCTTCTCGTTTGTGTACACATTTAGCATCTGAACACGTTGATAGAGAAATCTATGAGCAGAATGTGTATCATGTTTAAAGTTTCTGTTAAGTTGGGCATGTTTTTGTGCGTACTCAGCGCAGAGGTGTCGGCCAAACGTTTGGGCGGAGGGCTTTTTGAGTAATCACGTCAAAGCAAGGGGGGGGGGGGGTGAACAGATGGAAGAAGGCTAGATTCAATCACAGAGTGGGAATAAACAAATTGGGAACAACGTGTTTTTGAATATCAGAAGACAGTTTGGGAACAGCTGTCGAGCCCAGGCGGATATTTGTCATCAGCAAAGTCGCACAGACAGACTCCGAAGCGCGCACACAGAAAAAAAAAATGCAGCTCCCAAGACGAACCTGCATCGGTCATCGTTGTTGCGCCTTTCGTCGATGTTTTATTCCGACTTTTCTCTTTTAGCAAGCACTTTCTTAAAAGCCGGCCTCCAAATAAATGACTTCGTTGCGCTCTACAGTAAGAAGACTCCTTGGAAACACTGTTCTCGCCTTATATAGCCTTGCCTTTGATAAAATGACGTACCTCGAACTTGTTTTGAGGAAGGAAATTCGTTTGTGACACAAGCAATATGACACGGTCATGAATTCAAAGAGCAGCCTGGAAGAGGAATTGTAATTTCAATCCAAGCAAGGATAAAAGAAAGCTCTACACTTTCAGACGTATACCACCGCATGTTGTATTGAGTCGATTGCTTTTGCTTTCAGGTTGTGGTTGAGTGGAGCCGAGACCAGTACCATGTACTGTTTGACTCCTACAGAGACAACTTGGGTGGCAAATCATTTCAAAGCAGGTGGGCGGAATCTCATTTATTGACACTCAAATAAGCGTGTGACTTTGTGTGAAAACTGAGCTTTCTTTGCATTCCCATGAAGGCTCTGCCTCCCCATGCCCATCGACGTGGTGTACACGTGGGTGAATGGCACAGACGTGGCTCTGCTCAAGGAGTTGGAGGCCGTAAGAGAGCAACTGGCAGATGAGCAGAAAGCTCTGAGGTAGTCCAACAGAGTTGTCAGTCTTGCGTGAAATATGAAAGTCTTAAGTGTCATTACTGTATGTACCATCGTAGTCGTGTGTTGGATGTGTGGCCTCTTGACCGACATTGGGGTCTGCTTGTGAGTCAAGGTGGCACTGTATATTTTCTTTTTAATTTTGTATTTATCCACATAGAGAACGTCTGGGGAAAAATGCAAGTGAGACAACAGAAGAACCGAAAGTTCGGTAATACAAAATGTCCCTTTTTACTTTTGCAAAAGTCCGCCTTTCCTGACCGATGTCGCGCGCACCTCCCCCAGGGCCAAAGCGGAATGTTTGCTGTCTCACTGCATCGTTGCGCCCATGCTGGCGCTGGAACCCGCCCTGCCGGCCAACGCCACGGTCCAGGAGTTGCCGCCGCTCTCACCTGCGCTGGCAGCCGCCAAGGAGTTGCTCCAACTCCGCAAGCCCGTCCACCCGTCCACCGCCGCCTCCGTGCTGGTCTTCAATTCCCAGGCTGACGGTGGGTCCGAAACATAGTTTACTGTCCTGGGTGATGAGAAAAATAAACTGATATGTATTTTTTTTTTCATGCTTTTCTTCCAGCTGAGAAAGCCTACGTAGACGCGTTCAAGGAAGACAAGAAATTGTCAGTGTCCAGATGTTACCTCGTGAGTTTTATATTAATTTCCTGACATGGCCTTTTCAAGGAAACTGTGCTTCCATCATCGAATCCCACTTTCCGCAGACCACAGATAAAGAGGCTCCGGGCCTGATCCGCATGCAGACGCTGGCCTACCTCAGTGGTTTCCCGGGGTCCTTCAAGGAGACGGAGCAGCTGAGAGCAAAGCTGCCATCTTTTGTCACCAACAAGATGAAACAGGTGAACGCAAATCAGACCAGTCACAGTCAAGACTCTATGTTAGCCATTTGGGTCCATTTCACTTACTTAGGGTAGTAAAATAATAGCGCAAGGGCGGAGGATGAAGTAATTCATCTTTCCTTTTATTATTTGTAATTTTATCTGTGGTTTTATTGTTCTTGTTTTTGGTTGTAAAGTGTCCTTGAGTGTTTTGAAAGGCGCTTATAAATGAAATGTATTATTATTATTATTATTATTACCCTTGATAAAAATAAATTTTAAAAAAGTGACTTGAGACGAAAACAAGCAGCAGGTGGCGACGTTGCACCCTTCAAACCCAAATGAGCCAGTTTGCAATATATTTTCCTACCACAAGATGTCGCTGCCTGAAGATGAGCTTAATATTGACCTTTTAAGAGCAGCGGTTAATAGAAGCTTGTTTTTGCGTGTGTGTTTGTGTGTGTGTGTGTGTGTGTGAAGTGAATTTTGAGGAAGGACCATTCCCAACATCCTTGACAGAAATGAGGCGTTATCATGAGCAAGTTCTAAGGAGCTGTGGAGAGATCAGTGCAGGTTACTGGGGGGAAATGATCAAAACAAACTAACATATTCGGCAGCCATTTTGTACTCGTCCAGCCCATTGGATGGCTTACGCAATTGATACTGTGTGCATGGACTCTGGAAAAATAGCTGAAGAATCCGCACGATGTTTGTATGAAATCATTATGCTTGTTTCCCCTTTTGTGTTTTATGGGGAGGGGTGGCTGGAACAGAGGAATGGCATTTCCATTCACTTTGTTGGCGACCTATTGAGTGTCATCACATCAGACCGGCAAATAATAGCCATTATCTAAGCCGCCCCCTTGTGATGGTTAATATTAGAGGAACTGTTTGGAGTGGAGCGGCGCCACTGGAAGGTCATCAGGATTTTTCGTGACCTCCGCCTGCTGTCTCCCACGTGTCACCTGCCCTTACCTGTTTGATCCGTTTCACCCACAGGGGGGGTGGTGGAGGGGGGAGATTGGTGATTGTGGACAGTGCAGTGTTTCCGCGCGCCAAGCGAGCTTCTGGTGAATAGAGGAGGGTGGAGGGGTGGCCGTTGTTGAGTGACGCTCCATATTTATAGCTGACGTTAGAACCAGCGCCATCGTGATGAAAGACCCTCACGACACCCCACCAACTCCTTTGTCAGAATTGGTTGTGTGTGTGAGTGGAACGGTCGACGCTGGCCGGCGATGAAAGCAGTCTTTGCGAGGCTGCCACGCGCTCTCTTTGTGTACACGCGTGAGCATTAGCAGGCCTAAACGGAGGGACTATAATAGAGATGCAACGTGATCCGGGCCGCGCTGGCTCCCTAAGACCCGAGTAATCCTCACCTAAAAGGAGCGAGAGGAGGTGGTGGCTCGCCAGCTCATGTGAGACGCTCGATGATGGAGTGAGGCGGCGAGCAAACGCTTTCCTGGGAATCTTAGATTTGGAAGGTGGGGTGGAGGGTTGACCCGGTGGGTAAAGCCCCCCCCCCCCACCCCTCACGGTTTATCTGCACAGCATGTGGTGAGGATGACATCACCGATTTTTCCAAACGAAATGCATTTGCTGGTTATATTTAGCAAATGAGCACTTAATTAGGACAACGTATTGAATGTCACGATCGGCTCAAGGAATTGCACATGATGAGTTTGAAATGGAGGTCCAACTGTATGTCAAATGCTGTGTTCCTCAGTTTGAGTTGTATTCGGAGGCCAGCGTCGCTCTGCTTCACCTCAAAGGCCCGCAAGACTTCACTGACCTCATGCAGAAGTCCAAGAAGAACCTGACGCTGGATGGGAAGGCGCTGACCATTAGTCCCGCCTACCTCTTCTGGGACCTGACCGCCATCTCGCAGGTAATCCCGTTCATGTCGCGCCACTCGACAAATGACCCGATCGACCGCGTTCGGAATCATTCGCTCATTCCCGACTTTCGCAGCCGACCTCTTGACGGCGTCTTTGTTGTTGGGCAGCCCAAACAGGACGAGGACGTCTCGGCCAGCCGCTTCGAGGACAACGAGGAGCTGCGCTACTCTTTGCGCTCCGTGGAGAAACACGCCCCCTGGGTGCGACACGTCTTCGTGGTCACCAATGGGCAGATTCCCTCCTGGCTCAACCTGGATAACCCCCGCGTTTCGGTCGTCACGCATCAGGTAGCCCCCCCCCCCCCGTGACGCGTCGAGCGCTCGAACCAAACGGAATCCATTTCCAAAATGTTTTCCCCTTCGAACCGCAGGAGCTCTTCTTGAACCACAGCCACCTCCCCACGTTCAGCTCGCCCGCCATCGAGAGCCACATCCACCGCATCCCGGGACTCTCGCAGAAGTTCATTTACCTCAACGATGACGTGATGTTTGGCAAAGACGTCTGGCCGGACGACTTCTACAGCCATTCGAAAGGACAGAAGGTGGAATTGGGAGTCGAAACTGAAGTCGAGATGAGTTGAAGAAGGAAAACATTCTCAACAGAATTTCTCCCAATTTCTATTTCCCGCAGGTGTATCTCACCTGGCCCGTTCCCAATTGTGCGGAGGGCTGCCCGGGATCCTGGATCAAGGATGGCTATTGTGACAAGGCGTGCAACAACTCGGCGTGTGACTGGGACGGAGGAGACTGCACTGGTAAAGTTGCACTTGCGTGAGGGGGCGGAACATTTCCGGCACATATCTGGAAAGATTTCCATGAGAAGCGAAGATGAGGGGGGGGCGGGATTGGAAATGTTGCATGGGAATATTTGGAAGGAACCAGGAATTTGTGCCACTTGTATTTTTCTGTCAGGGGCCGCAGACAGCGGCAGGTTCCCCGGCGGCGGCGGCGGCGGCGCTGGCGGTCCCGGCGGAGCCGGCGGACAAATGTGGCAGTTTGCCGGCGGACAATTCGGCCTGGCCGCGGCCTCGTACTGTAACCAAGGTTGCGCCACCTCCTGGCTGGCGGACAAATTCTGTGACCAAGCCTGCAACGTGCTCTCCTGCGGCTTCGACGTGGGAGACTGCGGCACGGGTGCGTTCAAGGCAAATAGGGAGCGCTTCTCCTCGTGCTCGGGGTCAAAATCGTTGATCCGCTTTGTGTGCTGGCGCCGCAGACCACTTTGGAGAGCTGCACCGTGTCACCCTGCGGAGTGACCAGACCGCTTACATCCTCCCGGTCGGAGAGATCAGACCTTATTTCAGCTTTGAGCGGCTGGCTCACAGGTAAGGCTGCAAGAGGCTCGAGGAATTGACGGCGACTTTCCATGAGAAATGGAAAAACATAACGTTTACAGGTTCCAATTGGACTTTAATCCCGTGAATCGGGGAAGCTTCCAACTTCTTGGCGTTTTGTCTCCTCATAGGGTTTCGGAGGCCCACGTGAGCGACAACCCGGTGGTGCGTCACACCTCCGTGGCCAACAAATGGAAGACCATCCACCTTCTGCTCCACCCCGGCCACAATGCCAGCGTGGTCCATTACAACGTCACCTTCCAGAGAGAGGACAGCACGGCGTTCACCAAGATCTTCGACGTTACCGTCGACACGCGTCTGCTTCCGCAGGTTAACGGGACGCAGGACAGCAGGGAAAGTTCCAGCCAGAAGCCTTCCGCAACGACGGAAGCGCTCTTTATGTTCTCGGATGTGCCCGAGGACAAGAGGGCTCCCAAGATCCAGAAGAAGCAACCGGATGAACTCAAGGCCATCATAGAAGTTCCCGCTGTCAACGAGTCGCTCCTGCCAGCTCCTGTGCGCAGTGAGCTTGAGAAGCTGGATGAGAAACTCCTCAGAGGAGACATCACGCTGAGGGGTTACAACCTCACCAAGGCTCAACTGCTCACCACCGACTGGGAAGAACCTGACGGGGACCAACTTGCCGTTCCGAGCGTGGCGGAGAGGCCTAAAACCCCCAAACTGCTGCGCCACATTACCAAAGTGAAGAGCACTGAGTGGCAAGCGCAGCCCAACCACATCGCCCAAGTGGGGAGGAAGCTCCAGCACTTTGTCCCCGTTGACAGGGGCTTCCTGCCATGGGAGAAGAAGAAATACTTCCAAGACCTGCTGGAGGTGAGCTCACAAAAATCGAGACTGCTGTGATCACTCAACTCTTCACTCGTTGTCCGTATCGTTGTTGGGGGCGGGGGGAGTGTGTGAACTGTAGATGTTTGCCCCCTCCGACACGTCAGCAAGCTCTGCAGGAGCCTGATAACGATTCTGTTATCTGTTTTGTTTTGTTTTTTTTTTGTAACAGGAAGAAGAGCACCTGAAGAGGGCGCTGACGTACGACACGGACGGCACCGCCGGCGGACGCAAGCTACAGGACACGTTTGCCGACTCGCTGCGCCACGTCAACAAGCTGCTCAACCGCCAGTTTGGCTTCGCGTCCCGCAAAGTCCCCGCGCACATGCCACATATGATTGACAGGCTGGTCATGCAGGAGCTGCAGGACACGTGAGTGTTGGCGACGGGGGGGGGCCTCCCTCGGCGGGCCAACCGCTTTTAAGGCCGCCGCGCGCCAAGCGATGCGCCAGAACCGCTTTTCAGTACTTGATCATTCTATTCAGAATTTCATATGTAACTGTGGCTAAAAAGCGAAGCGTGGAGATTTTCTCGACATGCCGCCAATTGGCTGCGGCTTCTTCATTTCCCGCAGGTTCCCAGACGACTTTGACAAGACGTCCGGCCACCGCGTGCGCCACCCGGACGACATGCAGTTTGCCTTCTCCTACTTTTACTTCCTGATGAGCACTCAGCAGCAGCTTAACATCTCGGAGGTGTTTGATGAGGTTGACACCGACCACTCCGGCGTCCTGTCCGATCGCGAGATTCGCACGCTCGCCACGAGGATTCACGAGCTGCCGCTCAGCCTCCAGGTCGATCGACGAAACTGGTCTTTTCCAACTTTTATGAATTATTTCCTGTTGGTGATGGACGGAAGTAAGACTCATTCTTTCTCTTTATTTTTTTGGGGCCTTGCAGGATCTGACGAGCTTGGAGCAGATGTTGATCAACTGCTCCAAGACGCTCCCGGGGAACCTGAGTCAGCTGCACCTGGTGAACCCCACACAGGAGTCCTACTACGACCACAGCATGGTGAACACCGCAAGCCGGACGCAAATCTCGATCCTCCGCTTTTCTTGTAACATTGTGGAATGTGTTTCCCAGCCGCCAGTCACCAAAGGCCTCATCGTGCACTGCGCGCCCATCTTGGACCGCATTCGCAAAGCTTTCGTGGACCAGAACAAGTACAAGTGAGACGTCCAGAAGCAACGCCGGCACACTCAAAGCCACTCTCCCGATTTTAAAGAATTGACCAATTGCGCAGGTTTGAGATCAAGGGCGAGGAGGACATCGCCTTCAAGATGGTCCGCACCAACGTGTCGCACGCGGTGGGCCAGCTGGACGACATCAGGAAGAATCCCAGGTGGCGTCCGTCCCGATGAGGCTTCCCGTTTATGTCGCTAGCTAAGACCCTAGCTTTCCCCCCGCAGGAAGTTCATCTGTCTGAACGACAACATTGACCACGCCCACAAGGACGCCGCCACCGTGAAGGCTGTGCTGAGGGACTTCTACGACTCCATGTTCCCGCTGCCGTCCCAGTTTGAACTCCCCAGGGAATACCGCAACCGCTTCCTGCACATGGACGAGCTCCAGGAATGGTAGGTCATTTCCACCGCAAAAGAAATTTATTAGGAACCTTCGATGGCCGACGTTGTCTTTGGATGGCAGGCGGGAGTGTCTAAATTGAGTTCTCTGGGACAAGCCAAGACTGATTTTGAAATGCTGTGGAAGGAATTTAATTGTTGGTCAAAAAATCTGGAAGGAGGAGTTAAATATCAACACCTGCTTAAAGCAATGGCCGACGTTACACTTTTACCAGTTTTTTTTTTTGACAGAAGATTTGAACATTTCACCTCAAATCAATAAGTCAGAGTCCACGTTGTGCTCTCAAAAAGCGTCGCAAGAAAGTCGGAACACAGACGTCAACGCCCCGGGTCGTGAAAGCGACCTCCCCGGTGGGAGGTAATCAATACGTCTCTCGGCGCTCGTGGCGGTATGCCAGCTGCTAATAATGGCAGCATCATAACATCAAAAGCAGCCAAGTGGCTGTCAGCACGCTGGGCCAAGTGTTGCCAGCTTGTCACCATGGTGATCCCAGGAGGGGGGCGGGGGGGGGGTCATGTCCAAAGAGCCTCGTTTCTTCTTCGAGGGGGTGGGGGGGGGGGGGGGGCTGGTTCCAGTGACAGTGCTCACACAGAGACTTTAAAATTAGACGAGCCCCCTCAGATGGTAGTGGTAAGCTGAGCGTTTCGTCACCTGCTGGAGTGTCTTTTGAGTGAAGCGCCGTCACCTCTGGATGCCTCGGTGTTGCATCACCGCCTTTGCTTTTGTTCATCCACTTAACGTGTCGACAAGCGTGTCTCCTAATGGAATCTCTCCCTCCCCCCCACCCCAACAGGCGAGTCTACCGGGACAAGCTGAAGTTCTGGACCCACTGTGTCCTCGTGACACTGGTGGCTTTCACCGTCATGTCCTTCTTCGCCGAACAGGTCAGTGGCCTCAGTGTCTTTTGCGTCCTCCGTTTCTGTGGTTCGCGCCTTCGCCGCCCAAGGGCCCAATCAGGCGGCTCGCCCGTCTCATATGTGACGAACAGTGCCAGGACCTGAGTCCGCTGAAACCAAAGACCCTCCACCCCCACCCTTCGTCTGCCTCCTCCTTCGGGAGGACTCTCGGAGTCAGATTGCGTATTCTCCACCGATTTTGCCGCCCCCCCCCCAAAAAAAAACCCCCGAACAAATCTCTGTTTTGACTTGGCGCTGTGATGGCGGCGGTTTGCGGTGTCTCTTCTGAGCCAGAGAGGTTAACAGTTACGCTGACCTTAAGACAATCCCGTTGCTAACCCCCACCCAGCCCTTAGCAACCTTAACGTTTGATATCTTCATCAAAACGCATTCCGAGAGGTCCGCAGCTATCACATTGGTCTCGTCGCGTACTCCCATTTTCTCACAGCTGATCCACCTAAAGCGCAAGCTATTCCCCCGACGCCAAATGGCCAAGGATGACAACCCTGAGAGAGTATGAACCCGGAAGTCCTCCTCCTCATGAGCAGCAGCAGCATCAGCGCCTCCTCCGTCCTGTTTGGTCGATTTGTAATTTTATTTTTTCCATTTGGCGGAAAAAAAAGCAAAACTAGTGATGAATGATTTTTTTCTTTTTTTTTTTTTTTTTTACATGGTTTCTAACTCAACACTCCTGAGGTCCTCTACATAAACTCAGTTTTTATTTTTGAAGCCGTGTGCTGGAAACACGACCGAACGGACAGTCATGGTTTGCCAAGTGTTCCCAAAGCAAAATGTTCTTTTGCCGTCGTGATGGGAACTGTCGGACATTTTTACCGCTCACTTTGTTTTAATGGAATTGTATGAAAACGAATCGTTAATTTAAGTCATTGTTGATTGTGTCGTCAGCAATATGCGATCTAGAAGTGCCTTCTTTGTTCATTCCGATACTTTCGTTGACAAATGTTTTTTGTGAAAATCATCTACCAATGTGCGTGCGTTTGTGCGTGAATTCAATGAGCCTTCCTTGAATCAGTGTTTGTTGGCCACGGCAGCTTTCGTCTTCGCCGTCTGCGCACTGGTGTCCCCGTGGGACTCGGCAGACTCACTATAATGTCTGAAATTCAGACACCTCGGCTCATAACTTATTTTTGGGATTGTGGCGTGGCTTTATCATGTGTGTCACCGCCCTTTAAAAGTCGCTTGCTTATGGTTCTTCCGATTGAAATAAATTGTGTTTGGCCAGGTTCATCTGTCTCTCTCTGCTGTTTGCGAAAGCACGGCGACAAGACAAACGCGTGAAAAATATTGTCTTTATTACAAACTCTTGCTCCCTCCCACACACGCATTTGTGAATACAAATTTTCAGGACCGTTGTATTAGTGAACAGTGAAAAATCAACGGTTGTACATTTCAATTCGTAGTTTGTCATGGAAACAGAAAGTCCAATGTTACTTTCCAGAGTACAAACCAGGAAGCGGTACCTAAAAATAGTAAAGCGGTACCACAGAAGAAGAAGAAGAAGAAACCCCTTTCATCCCCGGCAACCTGAATAATAAGCATATTATATTCGCTGGAGGAGAAACGTGTCAATCCGTCGATAAGAGGAAAGCTTCTGTATTGCAAATCTTAGTGAAAAATGTGTACAAAGTTGTTTTGCATGATTAACTTTTTTTTTTTTTGAACAAAAAAATGAATTAAGGCTCTGTCAGCTGTATTGTATACAATCACAACATTCATTTTTAGCCCTTAAGGGAGAAGTCAGAAAGCAGAACAAATGGCGATGACATGAAAAGTAACGCTTCACATCGCCTGCTGACCAAAACACCTCTTCCCCACCCCTCCATTGAATCCCCGATTGATCGCATTCAGTCACATTTGTTGAACAAATTTTAAAAATAATAGTTTAGTTTTTTTTGTTTTTTTTTTTTTTTTTAACTTTGGTATGTCAGATGAGTTTTTGTTTGTTTTGGAGCATTACTTTGGTGGGGCAAGTTCTTTTTTTTTAGGCAGTGGTGGTCACTTGGTCAAGGCATGGGGTGCAGGGTCTTGTCTCGTCCTCGTCTGCTTTCAGGAGCGGGGAGAGATCGACGTCTCCCTCCGCCTCCTCCCGCCGGGCAAGCCGTCAGTCGCGGTGGGCGGGACCGGGCGGCGTGATGCTGAAGACGCGAATGCGCAAGTGGCCGGCAATCTGGTGGCACACACCCGTGCAGTAGCGCGTCAGGTCCACCAGGGAGAGCACCTAAAAGCCATGTAGTTTGTGTTAATTGAAACTCTGAAGCTTTGACGATGCTCCGTTTTGACTCGTTATAAAGTGCAATACTAGGAACTGACCATGGCGATCCAGAGGACAATGTACTCGTCAACGAAGCTGTTGAAGTACTGGTTGAGGAAGAGGAGGCCCGGGCCGATGAAGGCAGTGTCTGGGAGGTGAAGCTCACTCTTTGTCATATGCGCCACCTGTGCGGGTGCAGGGTCGGAAAATGTTCTTTTCAAAATTTAACACACCGCAGAAGAAATTTGAATGATTAAGGAAATGGCCATGTAGTAAAAAAATGAGGCTTAAATATCCCACCAGGTCATCAGGAACTGAACAACGAGGCACTCTAAAATGGCCATATCAGCGCCAAGACCCTGACTGTGACATTACACTTTGATAAGTTCCCCTCACTCTTCCACTTCAGAGTTCCCATCGCTCCTCTGCCGTTCACATGTGAGGGCCGACAACCAGGCGCTCTATGCCGGCAGACTGTCCGAAGGAAAGGTACTTTTTCGGGGGTGTAAGCATCGTTCACTCACTGCACACTGCAATTTTTCATCCACTAGATTCAAACATGTACAATGTATTTAGAAACAAGTCCTTGATGTCACTTTACTGCAGAACCTACCACAAGCTTGTTGGAGATCTTGGCGATGACCATGCCAAAGGCGAGCAGGTAGAGGCAGGGGTGGTGCTCAAACAGCTGACTGGACGACTTCTTGAAGATGATGAAGGCCAGGGTGAGGATGAGGCCGATGTGTAAACCGGGACTCAACACGCTTGTGTCCTGCGCAACACCAATGTTTTATTACTTGTGCGGCGTGACATCTGTTGAGGTTACTCGGCACAGCTTACAGCCACGGTGGAGCCGTTTTTGCCCACGCCGCCATTGAGAATGACGTGGAAGTAGTTGTGGCAGGAGTAGAGGGCCCCGACGACGATGCCCACGATAGGGAAGATGTACAGCTTCAGTCCAATGAGGGGCAACTTTAAAGCGACGCACAGATTGAAGAACTTGTTTGTGACGATATTTCAGTTGAATAACAAGGGAGGACATCTTTCTACAACTGCCATGCTGCTTGGTGGAAACAAAAGTCACCAAGGCGGTTGAGTTACCGTGGTTTGCCAAAGGCTCACCCCCCCGAATGCGGACATCAGGTACATGGTGATGATGGCAAACTGCACCTCGGTAACGTCGACCCTGCCCAAGAGAGAAAGTGACGGTTGGGCTGGATGAGCGTGGATCGGCGTGCACCCCCGCGGGGGACTCACAGGCCAAAGCGGAGGGTTCCGGACACGTAGGTCTGCCAGTGGGCGCAGAAGAACATGAACATCCCGATGAAGCCGCAGAAGAATATCCCGTGCGGGTATCGGCCGATGCCGCAGGAGATGCACGTTCCCACGGCGACAAACACTGCAGCGAGACGATGCGATACCTCCGTTAACAACAATGTGGAAAACTTCCCGGAGTTTCCAGAGAGCACCTGTGGAGACGGCGTCACAGCCATGGTCAAAGAGCTCGCCGAGGGGCGAGCTGGTGTTGGTCCTGCGGGCCTGTTTGCCATCGATGGCGTCCAGAGACTGGTACACGAACAGGCCCAGAGCACTCAGGATGAAGACCCACGCTGGAGCCTGAAGGTGAGATGCGACACTTAAAGAAGCAGAACGATACTCAGTTGAGCGCAGACTTCCAATGAGGTCGAAGAAACTCTCATGTATTGTTTTTGGAGAAAGTAAGAAAAGCGTTGGACTGCATTTTTATAAATTAACTGACTGAAGCCCCACCCCTCGAAAGAAAAGCTAAGTCTTCAAACTTAAATCGAAAGAATAAACTAGCACTTGCTCTAAATGGGAAAACATGGAATTACAAAGTGTATTTTTCCACCTGAAATTCAACTCCCCCACCCCCTCTGAGTTAAAGATAAAAAATAAAAAAAACATTTGGAGGTGCAAGACTTTTTTTTTATTGGACAGCGGAGAGCAATACAGACATAAAAATGTATGCAACGTGGTGTTTGCAGCTTAATAAGTGAATAATCAATGCAGATGGGCGTGCAAACAGATAAAATGTGGACTTTGTGTGAGTTGTAAGCAAGAAACGTGATTAACACAACAAGCAGGCTGGACTGGTCCAGCGCGTGTAGTTTACCCGAGAGGAAAGGTGCTGCCAGATTGGTGACGTCAGCTGAGGTGACAGATCTCAATAATCGATTGATCGATCGGTTGACGGACACAAACAAGTAGATGTAATATGTCTCAGATCCAATAACAAAGATTAAGCCAATGAAGCACTCAAGGCTCGTTTGCCTTTTGCTTGCCCGTTGCAACTATTAAATCCCGTAATTAAACGCAACGAGAAGCGAATTCCCCATTGTTATTACCACTGTTAATGAGTGAAATCAAAGCGATTTTGTAAGTAGTCAAATAACATTAAATTGCGTAATGCCCTAACCTGATTTCGCGAGCGAGTGTCGGTGTAGAAACTTTGTCCAAGGTCGTCTCAACTTACCTCCTCCGTAGCTTTGGGGCAAAAAAACACGAGCAGGAGCGTGGACACGATGTTGACCAGCAGGCCGACGATGGTGAGCGTATTCGGGGCGACCCACGTCGGGATTTGCTGGACCAGCCAGTTCCAGTAGATCTGGCACGGCGGCTCCAACAGGGAGCGACCCGAGGCGCTGTACTTGTGATCCTCCAGCCGCTTGAGCTGCGCGCTTGACAGCGGCTCCGGCCACAGGAAATGGGCCATCGTTTCTCCTCGAAATAGACCGTGACGAATTCCCGAAGGCTGCCAGGAAAAGAGGCTCAGATTCGGCTACCTTATCTCGGCCAAGCCCAAAACATAGCAGCGCATTTGGCCTGTAGAGGGAGGCGAATGTGCTTAGGGCATTTGCCAGGCGGAACCAACCACGAGCGAGCGATGACGTTTCGGACAGGTTGAGCATGTACCGGAAGCGTGACACCGGAAAGAGGGCCCACTTCCGCCACGGTTGACCGAAACTGAAAAACGGGCCCCTCTCAACTGATTTATTGATGTATGTTTTTAAAATACTGTCCGTCACGAGAGTTCACCTTTAGAAAATACGGTATTTTTCATATGAGTCCAACAGGTTGGCTACCTTGTGTAGTTAATTCGTAACAGGTAATGAAATCGCATAACTGTTATCTAGTTCTTATCTGAAATTGTCAACAATTTTGTGTATCTGGATAAAAAACGTTCCGTACTTTATTTCAGATAAGGGACTTTTACAAGTGATGCAGGCTCATTTTAGTGGCACACAAAGCAATCACTGCCCCATTACAACATATTTACAGTTAAACTTTTAAGAACTGTTGTTGAATTTAAATTGAGGTGCAATTTTTATTTAACCCATAAACTGGGTCATGTAGTGTTTCACAATTACATAAAATATAGTTTTCTGAGTATTAAACCTGTGGTGTAAAAAGAGATTGACCTTTAGATGATTTTGTTTTTGTCTCCTCTCCAAAACTATATTGAAAATTATAAAATGGCTCTTGAGATATCCAGAAACAGTGCCATAATTAAAATTGCCATTTATTGTTATCCATGGGCCATAATTACAAAGGCATGCGCTTGTTGACAGAGTTTCAGTACTTGCCCAAGTCACCAATATGAATCCAAAAATGACAAGGTTACATGCAGAATAAACCACATTTTTTTTCACAGACTTTGCCCTCTCGTTAAGATGAGTCATCAACACATTCATTTATCCAACAGTTTTCTTCAGAGACACCATACAAAGACAAAACAAAAGTTTGTTTACACATGCCCCCGCCCTTCCAGAGTACCTTCAACCCCAGCAAACAAAAGAACATGTAGTGTGGTATTCTTAATGTTGTTTTCACACATAAGCAAAACAAAAAGGGCTGCTGACATGCATCTGAGCTGACTGAGACGTACAAATAAAAAACAGGGTGACACAGCATGCCATACAAAGACTAGTAGGCCCCCCACCCCATCTCACGATCACCCTTCCATCCCCGCATCCGCCTCCAAGCTGCTGGCCTCCCGTAGTGGTTGGATGTAGTTGAGAGATGAGGGGCGTCACTCGTGGCAGCACGTTTTGCAGCTAAAGCTCAACAAGTCTCTACTCGTCTTGTTCGACAACCTTTGTCTCCGTCATGTATTTGTCAATCAGGTGGAGGGGCACGCCGCGTTGCATGAGTTCGTAGAAGGTGAACCCTCCTATGGTAGGTGGGGTTGGGGACAAGAGGGGACACTCGTGAGCAGGTCGGCAGGGACAGAAGAAAGCGGTTTTAGCATAAGGACGGTGTCGTTTGTCCCATTTCATTTCTGCTTTGTATTCGTGTATCGCAAGCCCAAAAAGTTTGTCCCCAAAACTCCAACTCAGCTCAGACTTTAGCTCACTGACCAGCGGTTGCCAGAAATCCTTTTAAAGTGCCACAAAGTCACAGCTTCGCAGTAATAATATTCGTTGTCCAATGAGGATCAAGAATATCTGCCTGTGAGGAGTTTGATATTAACTGTCTGCAGCTCTTGCTCCACTGCTTTTGATTAATTATCTGTTAGTCAGAGTTCTCTTGATGATCGCTCTGCATAGTTGGGTGAGAGGTTGATTAGTTGTCCTTAATTTTTAAAACTGTTTTATGCTGTGTTTAACTTCCTTTTATGCTTGTGTGACAGAAGAGAAGACGATGCAACAGCAGAAACAGCAGGAACATCTACACTGCAAGGTTCCCTCAAGGGTAAGCTGTTCAATTATTACTTTAAAAAAAAAAAGATTTATTTTAATTGGGCAGTTTTAGAACAGTTTCAACCATTTCAAACAAAGTAGAACTGAACTGGGACACAAGCTGAGCTTTCGCACATACGGCCACTATGCCAAAAACAATGTCATTCAGCACAGAAAAGGCCCGAACAAAATCTTCTGTTTTGCACCAAAGAGTAACTGTCTTGTTTATTTTCGGTGCTCTCAAAATTAAGCTCATGGCAAACCCTTTGTCAGAAAGGGAGGGAATAAAAAAAAAAAAAGGGTTGTCAACCGTTGTTTGTACAGTTTGTCAAGCAATTTACTCACCTCATGTCGTCTGCACACAACACTCAAGAGTCACAATATGGCAACCAGTGAGAAATGCAAAATAGACTTGCGAAGGAGTCCAGCTATGAGGCTTCATGCAAATCCCGTTACATTAAAATGGCCGATGTTCTTTCCAGCGGGAGGGGGGGGGCACTTCCTGCGAGGGCAATGGCAGCCACATTCCCAACCAGCAATTCAAATTTAGGAAGCAGGCTGACGGCGGGTTGCATAATGAATGACATAAGCTTCATATGCCGGATCCATATGAAAGCTTACCTTTTGTGAGAACAAACAATTCATAATTCTTGAGTTTGGACTGGGGGGGGAAAGAGAAGAGAATATGGGTTAGCAAAAATGTTTACATGGTGTTATATGTGTGCACCAGGGGGTTTACCGATAAGTGATTACTGAGCTCTTTTTATATGAGGAGTTAACGAGTGAAAAAAGGCATCGTTGTGGATAAAAATGCCGTCAAGTCAAAGAAGTGAGGATGGAACTTTTTATCAGGTTAAAATAGAAACATGAAATGAAATTTAAGTGTGTACGCTACCTTCTGGTGTCATTAGCGCAGCCTTACCGTCATAACATTAGCGCTTTAAAAATGGCAATGTAGGTAAATCATGTTAAAAACAAATTCTCGCTCTGATAAATAATGAGATTAGCTTGCGGTTAACCGTGTACTTACTGTTTATGTAAAGGTAGCTTTGCAAAGAAGCAGTTGTTGCCAACCAATGAAAGCATGTTGTATCTCTGGTTGGTTTTTTTTTTGGAATCCATTTTGGATCAAAAGAAAAACAACACATGGTAGAGATATAAATATGCTTTTCATTGGACATGTTGCTCGATTGCCTTGGGGACTTGAGGCTCATTTATGCTCGTACCAACAAGCATACGAAGTCACTACCCTTTTAGTTCTGCGACACCATTGCATAGTTTGAGCTGCAGGGCACTGCTCTGGACGTTCCGTTTCCCCACACATGAAGTAGAAACATCGTAAAGGTAATGTATCAATAAATCATGTGTTTGTTAGGTCAAAGCTAATTTGCGTCCATTCACAACACTGCCCCCACACAGTTACCAGTGTTACTGCAACATCTGGTCCGTGTGTACTGTATGTGTCTGTCTAATGTGGCGCATAAATGAACCTGTGAAATATTTAGTCCATCAAAAAGCTTTCACGATAACTGGTTGGAATATCTTCTTGGATATATGGGGACATGTGCCTCAATTCACACTTTAAAATGGCTTTTTCATCGATGCACAGTTCCTGTGGCAACAAAAAAACAACAGATACTTACGTGTTTTTACACGCCAGACCTCTGGATGTTCCACAAAATTGGAAACACTGTGACCTACTTTGACTTGGCCTCCCAGGGCTCTTTTTCGATCATTGGCTCGTTTTATAAATGATTATTTCAATTCAAAGAGAGCAATTATTATTTGACAATAAAGTTGTATTCAATTCAATTCAATTCAATTAGAGCCTTTGGAAACCACGGGGAGTCCACTCTGCGTCCACCCTTACCTTTGACCTCCAGTTTACATTCCACCTGGGCTTCCCCCAAGTCGTTGATGGCCTTGCAGGTGTACATTCCCCCATCGTAAGGGCTGGGTTTCCTAATCTCCAGCGTGCACACACCCTGGTTGCTAAACATGCGGTAGCGAGGGTCATCGGCAATGATGATTTTGTTCTTCATCCAGGTCACTTTGGGCTGCGGCAAACACAACCACGGTTTTAGAGTTACCGGAGTCATTTTGTGGGTTCCCCCTTTGCCCAATTCCTACCTTGGGATGGGCACGGACGCTACAGTTGAGAGTGGTGTTGTAGCCAG
Organism: Hippocampus abdominalis; assembly: GCA_018466805.1. Taxonomy (NCBI): domain Eukaryota; kingdom Metazoa; phylum Chordata; class Actinopteri; order Syngnathiformes; family Syngnathidae; genus Hippocampus; species Hippocampus abdominalis. The sequence continues at coordinate 18,800,070 of CM031704.1, read as the reverse complement.
CAATGCCAAACGTGTTGATGAGCGGCTGCGTGAACTTGGGCGCTTCGTTGAAGTCGTGGTCATTGAACTCGAAGATTTTCATCTTCATGTCTGTGGTTGCACAATTAGAGGAATGGGGTCGTGCATGATACTGAGTGGTATCAGATGTGATGAGGGAGAGACAATGATCCTTTGTAGAAAAAAACTCTGTCACCCCTACCTTCTTTGACAATGAGGGCGGTCTTCCTGGTTTGGGTGGCCGACTCGCTAAGTCCACACATGTTCTCAGAATAGACCCTGAAGTAGTACTCGTTGCCCACCACGAGCTCGGTGATGGCGATGGAGGTGCGATGATAGTGCTCAATGCACGTGTACCATTCCTACGTTCAGCACATGAAAATGTGTAAAAGTGATGAACAAACGATGCTGATTTCTCCCAATTGATCGTTTACCATTGTCTTCTTGTCTGCCTTTTGAATGGTGTAACCAGTTATTGCAGCATTGCCATTATCTCTGGGGGCGGTCCAGGACAGCGATACGTTTTCTCCCCAGACATCTTCGATATTCACAATCTGGGGCGGGCCAGGTAGATCTAACGGCATGGAAACGCAAAATCGTGCCAAAGGTTCGGCGGTGAAAATGTTCTCTCCGTGCTTCGTTTCCTTACCTATGATCTGGATGTCGATCACAGCTGAGTCCTCGTGGTTTTCCACCTGCACTTTCATTTGATACTTCCCGGAGTGACTGCGTTCTGCTTTGCGGATGAAGATGATGCTGTCAGAGTCCGTGTTCCGGATGCTGACGTGGGCGGGATCTATGGGTTGACCATCCTTGAGCCAAGAGACTTTCGGCCGAGGTTTGCCCTATATGGACATCGTCACAGGGGTATGTGGAGAATTACGTTTCATGATGCTTTTTAAAAAAAACAACCAAAAAAAAGGACTGGACTTTGACAGCGCTGTACCATGAATGGCACCACAAGGTTGACCGTTTCCCCGACTCTTCGAGTGTAAGTCTGCTTCAGATGTCGTGGGACACGGATCTTGGGTGGTTCTGGAGAAGGACGATGATCACAAAATTGAAGACATCAATTTCCTTTCAGAGGCAACTTTCATTGCTCTTTTTGCATTTTTTTCTTACCAATAACCTCCTTGACAAGAATTGCATGCTGAGTGGTCCGCGGAGCGCTGGCTCCCGCAGCATTGATGGCCTTGACCCGAATGAAGACTTTAGTATCAGGTTTCATGCCTGTGATTGTGTATCTGGTCTTGTCTATCAGTTCGGTGTTGGCTGGTACCCATTCATCAGCTATGGAAAAAGAAACATTGCATCTTTTCAACCTCAGCTTTTATCAAGGATAGTAGAGTGAGTCCTTGTTTGTGGGTGAGCGGGCTTTCTTACATCCTTCAAGGCAGTACTCCACTAAATACCCGTCGAGACCAGCAGCTCCAATGGTTTCTGGGGGACGCCACTTGATGGTCACTGATGTGTCAGTCACGTCATCCACCACCAGCATGGTGGGCTCACTGGTCACAGCTTGGAGGATGCAAATATCCCTCATCAGACTTGTGTGCTTGCGACAGCGTACACAAACAAGATCAACACACTCCCACATGAGCGAGGCGCCTCGCTGTCTGCCAACCTCTGGTCTCTGTCCATTCTTTATTCGGAATCATTTCACTCCTACTGAACTCTCTCATGGACCTAATCTCCTAAACCTCTAATCCGCAGATGGTTTGGCAGTCATTCTAAAGACATTTTAATATCTTCCAAAGCTCCTGCGTGGCCAATGGAAATCTCAGTTAAATGCTTTGGACGGTGGTGAAACGGGAGGCAACAGCTGTGCGCCTGAGCTTCCAAGGACACATCGCACACTTCGATTCAGCCTGAACTCTTGAGCAAAAAAAAAAAACTACAACAGCCTCGTAAAACTCATCACATGCTGGTGATATGATTGTGTTCGAGTAAGGCGCTCTGTCGACAGTGCCAGTGAACAGCTGAACCATTGTCCCGGCGGACATTCAAGGGATCATTTGTGTGACTCACCGAGAGGGATAAAAGGTTTGGATGGTTCACTGGGCTTGGACACCCCGATGGCATTGACCGCAAATATCCGCACTTCGTATGGCACACCTTCAATCATCTTCTTGGGCTCGTATGTTGTCTCTTTGATCAGGTCAAAGTTTATTCTCATCCATCTCGAGCTCTGCTTCTTTTTTCTCTCAATGTAGTAGCCTGTGGAGGACAGCTAGACGTGGTTGTCTGTTGCAAAGTAAATCTGTGAGGTAGGTATGATGACATTTACCTAAAATTGGTGAACCCCCATCGTATTTGGGTGCCTCCCATGTCATAGTGCACCAATCACCTCCAATCACAGGGACCAAAGGAGCTTCTGGAGTATCAGGGATGTCTGCAGAAAGAGAAAGTGGTCTTAAGTTTGAGAGATTCTTTCAAAACACGCAATACTTTTTTTTTTCCCCAACTCTTACCTACAACCTTCAACTTGATGTGAGCTGAGGCTTCTCCAGCCTCATTTTGAAGCACTAATTTATAGTTGCCCGTGTCGTCGCGCTCCGTGATGTCAATCGTCAGGCTCGTCTGGTCAACATAAGTTTCAGCTCGGACACGATTGCCCGACTCCAGAATAACCTGAGACAGAGAAATGTGGGTGGCCGATGATTTCAAATGTCATAAAATGCCATCTACCCAGGCCGCAGACAAAAAGTTAAATACTTACCCTTTCTCCTTTCATCCACACCACCTTGGGGGCTGGTTCTCCACTGATGGGGATCTCCAAGCGCAGTTTGTTTCCAGCCACAACTGTCACAGTGTTGTCGACGAAGTTCAAACCTTCCAGGTGCACCCTTGGAGGGTCTGAAGAAAATTGTTTCTTTAATTCTTTAGTTTTTTTTTTAGTGTGTGATCTGAAGTCAGTGAGCCTGGATGGAGCGTACCTATGACATGAACCTTGGCAGATAGACTCTGTGAGTACCCATCAGGTACAAAAGTGTAATCTCCAGAATCATGAAGGGAGGTCGATTCAATAGAAAGCTCGTGAACTCTGCAAAAAAAAAAAAAAAACATCTTTATGTACATACTTTTTTGTTTTTTTACGTCTAATAATGAGGTCATACTTATGTTTGTGTGTGATGGTGATGCGGTCATTTTCTTGGATCAGCTGTCCATTCCTGTACCATCGGCCTGCGACGTTTCCTGGGGAGATCTCACAGCGCAGCTTCAGAGGTTTGCCCAGCAGGACTTTTGTATCCTCCAGGTCTTGATGGATCTTCAGTGGTTTCACTGTGAAACAGAGTTCGGTTCATCTCACATTTGAGCAAAGCCGTTTTACGAAATCAGTAAGCGACAGAAGAATCTGTGTTGACATACAGTCAATCTTCACGCGAGCCTCTGATGAGCCTCCAGAGGCCATGATGGAGTAAGTCCCAGTATCTTCGAGGGACGCGTCGTCGATTACCAGGAAGTGTTTGGTTCCCTCGCACTTGACTCGATATCTGGATCGAACCCCTGTTGGAACCTCTACACCGTTCTTCATCCTGAGAGAAGGAGCCGCATTCAACTATGGTTCAGGAAAATGAAGTTTCTGTGGAGTTCTTCTCATGAACGTCACCGTGATCTTACCATTTAACAGCGGCGCCTTCCTCTGTCACCTCGCATTCCAGCTCGATCCGCTCATTCACCGTGGTATTCACGGGCTCAAGACCTTTCGTGATCTTTACTGGCAATTCTGCGGTCGAGAAATGGGGATAACGCTGAAGCGAAAACCCATGAAAGTCTACCAAAGTTCTTGATTCTTTTTTTTTTTTTTCCTCTTACAGTACCTTTGACAAAAAGCTCTGTGGAACACTTCTCATCTCCTGCTGCCACAGAATACGCTGCGTCGTCATTCATACCGCAGTTGTTGATGACCAAGATCCTTTCTGTGCCCTTGTGCTCAAATATGTACCTAAATATGATCCATTCATTAGCTTGACTCAACAACAACTTTCTTTCTTTGTAAAACTCAACACGTCAAATGAGTTGTTCATCATGCATCACGCACATCGGATTGGACAAAAACTGATTTTGCAACACTGAGCTGGACAGATGAATCGACTTACTTCCTTTGACTTAAGGTCAGCGGCGGAGCCAGAACAGGGCCAGAGCACGCCGAGTGTGTAAGAAGTGATTATGGCACATAGGAAGGAGCCACGACATGACAGACAGACATAGACAGAGAGACATCATGCCCGGGGGTGGTAGTCAACTAGAAGAACAACAGGAAGTCCCGGCGATGAAAACCAGAACACAGCAATAGCCTCCCAAATGGCTTTAGATTGGCATGGCTTTGACATGACTTTTCTTTGCAAATCGAGGATCACATCGATTCTCTGCAATGCTCTGAAGGGAATTATCATCACTGCTTTGAAATGTTTTCCCGCGAGAACTCAAAAGGCAAACGGTTGTGAAACCCTCCATATGCGCCTTCTTGCCAAAGCCAGGCTCAGTTAAAGACCTGTATGGGAGGTACCGCCCTTTCCTGTACAGAGGCATACAAAAAGCAATTAAACACAACCGTACGTGTGCGATTATCACTCAAATGTCGCTCTGCAGTCATGGAAAGTTTTCAGAGCCACATTGAAGTCGAGAAGGAACCGATAAGACAGCGGCCAGAGGAGGACGTATTCCCGCAAATGAATAGCATCATGTGCAATGCGCTTCATTTGCGTTTAGAGCTGACAGGAAAGATACACAATAGGTGACATGGTCACATACTTGGGACTGGGACGGATCTCTTGTCCATTTTTGTACCACTTCAGGTCGACCGTGGGATCAGTCAGATCAACAGCCAGGCGGATCTTGCTTCCTTTATCCACCTGATATGCAGGCTCCAGCTTCTTGGCAAAGGCTGCAAAATGGTGCATTTTTCATCAGCGTGGTTCTCTCTGGAATTCCGCTCGCCGAATAACTGCTTTACCTTCGCTCTTTTTCTCCTCTTTGGGAATCTTCTTCATTCTGCGCAACAGGCCTCTCAGATCCGTGATACCATACATGAAGGCGATCTTCTCGTACTCATCCGGACGGGCGTTCTTCAGGATCTCCCACACGTCCACCTCGGGAGTGTCGTCCTGTGTTTTATGCTCCCTGGGAGGGTGTTGGATAGTGTGTGAGGACCAGAGTCATAGGATAGTGTTTGTAACATGTCTTGAGGAATTGGAACTGTAACGCGAAATTCTGTACGATACAATCCTCCCCTATTTCCTCAAAAAATGTTACATAAAGGGATGGGCTTCGTGCAACGTCTTCCTGACTTTGCTTCTACCTTGGCCAGGATTAAAAAAAAAAAGGACATTCATCTCGCCATTGTACGTAGTCGCCTAGAGTAATTTTGGCCATTGGAATTCATAAAAATGGTCCATCGGACTGAACTGAAGTAGGTAATAGTTTTGTCAGCTCATGCGGCCTTACTTGTTGTCTGTGCTTACTTCAGATCATTCTTATCATTCTCTTGTCGTCTTTTTCCAAACGTAAAAAAGTTATTCTTGCTTGCAACAAACATTGTTGAACTGGGTTTCCTTCTATCTGGCCCATTCCCTTTCGCGCATCATGTTAGATTGAATCTTGGGGTGGGTGTCGGATTACGTTTGTGAGATCCTGGTTAGTAAACTCATTGACCCGAGCATGAGTGGCGCTTGCGTTAGGAGAACATTCCATCACTTCCGTCTTTCGTGGACATTTTTCCAAATGTCTGAAAGTTAGCAAGGTGAAAAGCAGCAGACGATGTTATTGCATTCGTGACTCTTTCCGTTTATTTTCAGGCAATTATGACGTGGAGAGCCAAAATAAACACGGGTGTGTTTGCCCTATATTTCCCACGTGAAATACAACGATAATGTAGCGATAACACTATTTTACTGCATCATTTGTCTGTGGCTCGCTAGTGCATCTTCAACAACGGGAAATGCTCCGAGACCATTTCCATCATTGCCGACTGCCAGCGGGAGCCGTCAGAATGCTGCTTTCAAATGAAGTGTTACCAAGCTACTGTACGCCAACACTCTTTGCTCGTCCAATTCAGGGAGCCCCCCAACCCTTTCATGCTGAGGACTGCAAGATTAGAGTACTCACTCGCATTAAGGTCTAATGCTTTTAGTACCTATGGTTTTTGCTCTACTAACCTTTGATTTCTGAATGTGTAGGGGAGAAGAAGAGACAAGCCCAAAATAAATGTAGCACTTATCTGGTCGTGTCTGTGTTTAGCATGAGCTTAAAGAGGCAACATTGCGGTTATTTTTGAGCAACCAAGAGAAGCTGCTAGACATAGGCTCGCCATTCAATGGGTGGCATCATATGAATCATTTTTTCAAAGAAAGCCAAAAGAAGCACATTGAAACCATGACCGCAAGGAAGGGCAACATCCACTCGGCGGCTGGGCATATGATTCTCACCTATGCTTAAGGAGAGCACTAAAGTCAAGCTCCCCTGCATCGTCTTGGCCTTCAGTGCTGTTGTTAACAGGGAGAGATTAATAAGGATTTCATGAAACAGTCTCAAGGAAACAATGCTGTGAACGAGCCAACACAAAGCCGACACTCAATCAACGTATTAGCTGTGAGCTAACAAATGATTGGTGCTTACACAAAACTCAGGCTTACGCCTTTGGTTTGGGGGAAAAAAGGTGGCTTGTGTAAGTCTCTCGTCCCCGGGTGACATTGCCGCAGCGTGACGGCGCAATGACACCCAGGGTGCTTTGTATTGCCTTCCATACACATTGTTTGAGGATGATTTAATATATCAAAGTTGGCCTTTGATTGTGTCAAGGCGGTTGAGTTGGCAGTTGATCGCAATGACAGAACCGCTGTCAATCATTTCATGTCGTCCTGTATGCATTTACAAGACTGCACCTTTGCGTTGCATACTGAACACACACCCCCAAGTGGGCGCGTCTTCTTGCATTACCTCCTTTTGAAAGCTGATCGAATATCGATACTTTGTGATCCCCCGGTTTCTGGAAGACAGCGGTAGACGTTCACAGTCACTCATTCCGTCGTCTATGTGTCTTGACGGGGGCACCCGCTTGGCGCTTGAACCGACCTTTCACTTCCAGGTCAAAGGAGCAGCTGTCGAACTTGTCCTTGTAGCTGACCTCACACCTGTAATTGCCCGCGTAGTTCTCCTTGGCCTTGATGATCTGCATCTCAAATGTGTGGATCTGTCCGAGGAGACGCGCATCGATCGCGTCAGAGAGAGACTTGTCTTATCCGACGGACGCTCGGGGCAAAATTCTTACCTTGGTGTTGCGTTCGAAGGTCTCTTTGAGCTGCAGGTGCTTCCCTGTCTTGCTGGCCAAGTCCATCCATTTTCCCTTGAACCACTTGACGGTGGGTTTGCGCAGAAGGTCTTTTGCTTCTACTTTGGCGACAAAGGTGATGTCCCCACCTTTCGCGCACAGCCAAAATGACAAACAAAGACATTGTAGTGAATGCTATTTTTCCACTATGCCGTTTTCATTCCCAAACAGAAATTTGGATCCTCTCCGAGACCCAAATTTGCGAAAGTGCATCGTGTCAACTGAGTCATATCAAAACAAGCCGTGATCCATTGTGTCATCTTGACTCAATCCGAGGATGTTTTCTTCAACTCGCCAATGCGCGCACAAGAACCTTCAGCAGCGGCGGTTTTCTTTTCTCCGTCGATGATGCTTACCGACTGACACTATGCCGCTCACGGGTTTTTCAATTAGCAGGGTGGACAGCGGTGGCGTCTCGATGGGCTTTTCCAAATCCTCCGGGGCTTGGGATTCACCCAAAGACCACACTGGTGCACATTGAGGACAAACGCATACAGTTGCACATTTAAAAAAAAAGGAGGCAATAGTTCAAAGTTCATTTCGGTCACCGTCGGTCTGAGCCCCGTTACGACCAACCAACTTTTGCACTCTGTAGTCTTACCACGCAGACCCACACACAGACATGACGACACACACTTGGACACATTTGATCACTTTCACCACCACTGGCAGCAGCAGCAGCAGCAGCAGTTTAAGCAACACTGAAAGCATGAAGTAGACGTGAGGGAACACAAAACTTACTTCAGATGATGTCCAACAAGGATAACTTAAATGAAAGCGACGCGATTCTCTCGATGGCCTAGTGTGTGTCACAATATCAATATTTTCTAGTGACTGTGTCTACCACTCAATTACCTGAGTCTTTTCTCCCCATGGATGTAACAGGGACGCTATCATCTAAATAAAGACAAAGAGAGGTTTACAGCATATTGGCGGGAATAGTACTGTAAAGTCCGCTGTCGTAAGCACACGCCAACACAAAAAAACGCCAAGCGATTAGTTGTTTTGTTTTTTTTTCCAGGGGGTTTCTAGGATTTTATCTACTGTTTGAAGGGAACTACTCAAAGGGCAAAATTAAAAGTGTAATCTTGAGTTAAAAGGTGGCTGTTAATTGGTTAGCAAGGAGACATCCCCACTTCTCTCCGTTGTTCTACCAAAAAGTTGTCCAACCACATCAAAAACATGTCTGCCAGCATGTTTCCTACGCGCTAATCTTTTGTGATTTAGTGATTTAGAGAAGGCGACCGCGTTGGTCGGAAAGACTGTCATGGGACTGAACAGAGGCATCTTACTAGGCAGCTCAATTGAGAGTTTCTTGAGTGAATTGGCTTCCTCTGTGAAAAAAAGCACAGTCATCACGGAAAAGTATCAGGGTCGGCTCAAAAATAGAAGTTGGCGTTCAACTCGCTCCCGATGTCCACCATTGACAATTTGCTGTCCGATGCTCTTAGATTTATTCCTCTCGGGTCCCCGTTTTCGGGAGATGAATTATATTCACAGTCTTCCAACACGACACACCGAGAGGAAGTGTCAATAAATTGCATGGCGTTTGGTTAAATTCTCTCAATAGCGACCGATAAGTATCCACAGTATACATACATGTGGAATACCAGTTGTGCATCCTTGTCTTTATTTGTCCAGTAAAGGCTGATGCTCGGGCGTCTCTCTCGCGCACACACATACACACAACTGTTACTTCATGTATGTCCGAGCACGAACATACATCTCAATGTTAAACATATCGCGTTCATCCCAAATGAAAGTCATGCTAACCGCGGACCTTTTATTTTTCAGTTATATATATAAGCTGTTATATCCGGCAGCTTATATCCTGACCGCTTGCGAACGCTATTGTGGCTCAGCCTATTTTCTCCTTCTGTAATGACGGCCGTCCTCATAAATAAGTGAGCATGGGTTTTTTTTTCGATACCAACCTGCAGGGGTTGATGGGAGCGGACTAGTGGCTGTGACGCCGTCATCTGCAATAAAGGTGTTTGTTGACATATATACCCACCTAGCAACACGGTGAAAATCCTTCAAAAGCAGGCAAGCTGGGGGACATTGGATGGACATGCACCCCTTGAGAAAAAATCCCCCCAAAATGCCAAAAAAAGCCAAAAATGCGCGGTGGCGTGAGATCCCGAGTGGATCTTTATTGCGCTCATATCTGCAAGCTCTCTCCAAAGACAACGTGGTGGTGTGCGTTCAAATCTGCAAGTGCCAAGCGGGTGCAATAGTTTCAACTATGTTGTGCGTCGCGGTAATCTAGACAACGTAACCTAATTCGGGAAGCCAATTAAAAAAGTGTCATTTATTATACAAACGCATAGGAAAGTGCTTTTTCCAATTCCACTTTCTACCAATTTGGTTTTTCTATTAAAAAAAACAATTTTAATGTTGGGCGTATCAATATAGTTGGAGTTTCACTTATCAAATTGAACTGCTCAAACAAATGAAGATATTCCGCGATATTCTGATTTATTGAGAACGCACCTCTTGATACGTTGCCAACACAAACCAACCCCCAGGAAACCATGTTGTTCCACAGCTTTGTCCAACCTGTCTCAGATTCCTATTCCCCGAAAACTCACCTTTTTTTTGGTACGTATTGCAGCCGTAGCTCTTAGAGGCCTCTTTCCAGTATTATCTTATCCTTCGTCTTGGGATTTTGACATACAGTATTTCAGCCCTACCCGCAGTTTAGCGTGTAACATCGTACCAACGTCTTCACTGTGAAAAGCGTCAAGCCGCAGGACAGGTGCAAGGGAGAGCAGCACGCTAACAACCACAAAGCGCCACAATCATACCTCCTCCGCAAAGAAGCTGCAGGCCTCGCCAAGTGAATTTAAAAGTCAAAGGAAATACTTGTGAGGGCACACCCCAAACCAACACGGTGACGTGAGTTTGTGGGGGGAGAGAGGGTGGAAGAATCGAGGAGGGGGGGGGCAGTCAAGGTTACCCACCTGGGGGTGGAGAGACCTCCAGGGAAATCGCAGGGAGGAGCGGGGCACGGTTACTTTCTGGTGCAACACTTTCTGAACATAATGTGACAAATAAAGCGGCGCATGGATTTGGATGAGCACAAAGCTTTTTTTTTTTTCCAAGCACGTGTCGTGTCTCTTGCACTCTCACGTACACGAAAGACACGACCGCACACAGAAATACACACATTCAACGCATACTTGCAGGTCACACACATTGATACTTCGAGACAGAGCATTCTCACAAGACAAGCACCAACAATGTCATTTCCGTCTCGCAAATGTACATGTGTTGATTTGGATTAATGACGTTCAAATGTTAGGTCTCGCTAACGACTGCAATAATTGACTAGTTTGCAAACGTTAGCGCCGGTGATCATGAATTCATCTCTGCGTCACCCGTTTGTGTCGTTATTCTGTAAAAAAAAAGTCCCGGGGATATTTTTAGGGCGGCTTTCGGGGAACTTCTCCGAGAGCGTGAGCCTCAAGATGCTGCGGCTCCAAGGTCAAATCCCAGCGGCGGCAAAAAGCTCGCCGCTCGCCGCCCACCATCCCCCGACCCGCCCGCCCTCGCGTAGGGCGGCCCGGCCCGGCGCGTCAGCTGAAACAACAGCGAGGGATCAGCTGGCGGGCGAGTGGAATGTCAGAGATGCTGACAGCTCGGTGGTCGTCACTGCGGGGCGCGGCGGCGCGGCCATATCGTCTCGAAGAATCAACCTGTCTTAACGGTGATGAGCTCTGCTTTGGCAGATGTTGTCTGCTCATCTCTTGCAAAGTCATTTCGAAGGCATTTGAAGCCTTTGTATCGTAATATACTTTTTTTTTTAAATGAGTGTCTGAGATCCGAGGTCAGTCGTGGCCAAATGGGTAGACATGTGGTTGTTGGTTCCAAACCCGTTCCATCAAGCTTGGTGGCGCAATGGATTGCTAGTTCGAATCTTGGCTTGGACCATTCTGTGTTGAATTTGTTGTTCCCCAAGTGTTTGCTTGGGTTTTCTCCTCTTACTCCTGACACTCTGTCAATTTCTTGTCTTTATGTCTGTATGTGCCCAGTGATGGACTGGTGACCAATACAGGGTTTACTTCGCCTCATGCCCCAAAATCAGCTGGGAAGGTTCCAGCACACCCATGATCCTGAACAGGATGAGTAGTCGAAAATGGATGCATGGAGGCGTCACTCTTAGTCCCTCAAAGATACCATCTACATCAGTGTCCCCCATAGGGTGAGTCATCCGAAGCTCGATGTGTTTGTTTACCCAACCGGAGACAAGTCTGAGTCTGTCTGATTGTCGTGGCAGGGTGTGAATTGACAAGCGGCGACCCGTCATTGGCTGCTCACCTTCCGGCTGTGCGGTTGCCGTCTCATCTAAAGGGAGAAAAGAAAGGGAGGGATCCATTACAAGACACTCGGTAAGTAAATGACACGCAACACACTGACCTATTTTGTTAAGTGACTCCCGACAGTCTTAACTGATTAGGACCGAGGGCCTCTGCGACCAACCACATGTTCACATTTAGGTGTTCAATGTCTTGCGCAAAGACGCATCGTAAAATGCCAAATCTGTGGAAGGCGACCTGTTTTTTTTGGGGGGGGGGGGGGGGGCTGGGGGTTCACCTCAGTACTCCAGTCAAAGTTTAGTGGAGAAGATAAACACCAGCAACGTGATAAGAAACATGAGATGGATGAAAATGAACATTGGGTGACCTTTGTCTGCCGTGGACTCAAGCACTAACTTGATCCGAAAACCTCACTGTTCTCTTTGAGAGCCCGGGATTTCACACGTCAGATGCTTGGGCGCGACCAGTCCACGCAAGAGATCTCAACTCTTGTCTCCAGCACATTTGCCGATAAAGTATCATTTTTGGAGAGCCACTTTCTCCGTCTCAGCTTCGGATATCCCTGAATTTCCTGATGATTCCCTGTCCGCATTCCACCACCCAAAATTAGCCACAACGCTTGCTTCCAAACAATGTTCTCGCTGGCCATTGCAGCGCGATCCAGCCGGGTCACATCATGCGACCCGAAACGAGTTTCGCCCTCATGGCCGCAGGGATAATGAGGGTGCAGAAAGGTTTTGCTTTACTTCGGAGGGTCTCCCAGTTCAGCTGACAAGGTTGCAGGTATTTTCAGCTGTTGCCTCTGCTGGCGCTCAGACAGAAAGAGGCTCACGGGGGCTCCAACTGTTGCCACTGTCATCGACCTTTAGTGTGTGTGAAATAAAACGTCTGTCCAAGCCCCGATCGATCCCGCCATTGCAATTGGATGACAACCTTTCATGATTTATAAAGGCCTTTTGTATAACATGAGATGGAGAAGAAAGCTCAGGGAGAGTGTTTTAAATCTGTGACAAAAAAATACTGGATCAAGTGGTGTCAGTGCCGTGAGCCTCTCCTCGAAGGAAACCCAAGACAAAGGAGCTTAAGATGAGTACAGTCGTGGAAAGTGTCTGGGCATCGGGTCAAAAGGGGTGGCTGCCCTTTGGGTGAGGTATAAAGTAGCTGTGGGGTTGTCAGATTTGGTGCCTGGCCAGTGTGTGTGTGGGTGTGTTTTTCGGTGGTCGGTGGGGGCTGGGGGGGGGGGAGGCTTGGGTGTCAGTGGAGGGAGATGGCAGGGAACAAGGGATGGGGATTAAAAGTGAGCTCATTCCAAACTATTCCAGGGACAAGAATCTCTGCCCCAAGAGTTACTCTGGCGACCCATCATCTCCTGTTCGGCATCCGAAGTAGGCGCTGGGGGGAGGGTGTCCAAAACAACAGCTGGTCCGACCCATTTGAAGAACAATACTTTTCTGCACACATTTACAGTATCTCCTGTGGGATGTGCCGCTATTTATGGCTAACGCTTGTCACTGGCTGTCTCTGAGGGGATCGGGAGATGCACGCGCCAAGAGAAACTGCACCACACACAGGACAGACACGATTCTCAATTGAGATCAATCCTGTCATATGGCATATTACTCAATCCAAAACCGCCCAGTCGTAGGTTTGCATTACAAAGCTTGTGCAAATGAGGCTAGTGACGGTCCCTGCAAGATGAAAGCATAAATGGTGCTATTTCTGTGAAAAAAATTATCAAATTGTAAAGCCTCAAGCCAGGCTTCACTTCTGCAATCCGCTTTTCGTGCTACTTAGATGACCACCTGTCACTCCGCAAGGATCTGCACTAATATTTGGTTGCCCGGTGAGCTCATAACATCTTCTCATACTTTGGCACCATCGTTTGGATGGAAAATATTTATCAATTTGACAGAAAGAATATCTGGACGGTCCTCTGACCAATCAATATCTATCTATATATATAGATATCTTTATAGGAGGACATCCTTGATTCTCCCAAAACGTTTTGAATGTACCCATGGAGAAGGCAGAAGTAATACCATCGCCTAATGACAGACAGGCACGGATTCAACAGGAATGTTGATCGACGTGAGATTGCAGATGACAGATGTCGTGGTCGCAAAGTGAGGGCGGGACGATTGGGATGGTTTTAGGGGAGGTGTCCAGTTTAATATGCACTTTGCCGTAAATCATCTGGGAGACAACTGGAACAAATTGTATCGTCGATCCCAAGCGCAGCCACCGTTTCTCCAAGACGGTTCGGCCAACCCTCAAAGCGACATTTGATTTGGATTGTGCTGCTTGAGCATTCCGTGCATCCGTGCAATCGTCAATCATACAACACTAAAAGCATAACAATACATGTAGATTGCCCCTTCACTTTTCTTTGCGCCTAAAACAGTCCTCACCGACGGCTTCTGCACCCCTACCTTTCTTTGTGGGCTCTGGCATCTTGAGCCGAGTCCAAGGAAGACTGTCAGGCGGTCAACAAAAGGTGCAGCTTCCGAGCTGTGGGTCTCAACGGGAGGTCCACCAGCAAGGGGGCGGGCGGCGGCAGGTAGAGCGTTGGTGCACTCGGACGAGAGTGATGGGAGATGAGGAGAGCACAGGGGGTACGTTTTGGAGGTCTCGTCAGGGGTGGGGGGGGGGGAGGAGAGCAGGAACGGTGACAGATCCAGGAGGGGACATGGCTTTCAGGCCTTATATAGATAGATGGCACGCTCCACCTCTCCCTTCTCGTGGAAAGTCAAACTCTGTCTGGCCGACAGTGAGCATCCCTGTCCTCTCAACCCATCTGCTGCCATGCCAGCATTTTGGACTGAAGGGAGCGAGGCGCTGCGAAAACAACGCGAAGCCATTTCCTCTCATTTATACGAGCACTTTTTCACGTTATCGAAAAGATGAAACCGGTCTTAGCAAGAGACTTGATACGCTTTCATACAAGTTACTCTCAAAAAGGATCTAAGCAAGACGACGACGCCTGCTCGGCCAAAAATGTTACTCGACACTTGGGTCGATTCTTCTTCACATGCACCCCAAGCGGTCCTTTTGAGTGTATTGTCAAGGATTCCTTTCAGTGGTGGCTTTCAAGATTATTTATAGCCAAAGGATGGTTTGGTCTATGCGAGACGGACTGAAAATAAACTACAGTGCCCAGGCTGACCCGCCCCCCCCCCCGCAGCACAAGACCAGGGGCCTATTTGCGGCAATTGTAATTATTTCTGCAGATTATATGCTTAAATGTTTAGATGGGGCAGACCCTCTGCGAGGAGGGCCGTGTCTGAGAGGCGGAGAAAACTCAAGGTGTCGCCGTTATCGCCGCTGCTCGCATGTCCCAACGCAGGTCGGCGAAACATTTGCGATAACAAAAGACGGGGAATTATGTAATTGGGTGAAATTTTTCAAACAAGCCGACACTGAAAGGGTGCAAAATGAAATAGACGTCAATCAGAAGCTGCCACACAATATGAGAACGAAATGATGACATTTCCACAAAAACAAACGGGAGCCATTCAAAATCTCAAAGATAATATGTAAGTTGACGGTATGTGGCCTTTCTTGGTCACACTCAAGACCCCGGCTGGCCCATTTATAACTGGGCCTCCTGCGTGAAATGCTGGGCTTAAGGGGGCGGGTATCATGTGGTTGCAAGGGGCCGCAAAGAGCTCCAAACCATTTGGTATTGTCGGCAATGCACCGGAGAGTTGGCATCACAGGAGTGATTTAGCCATGAGGTCACAAGCACACCAAAGGAGGGGGGTGAGATGGGGGGGTGGGGGGGTGGCTCTTAAAGTGCTGGTCAGATGGACTCTAGTGACACCTTTTGGTTCAAGCAGCAAAATGTTCTTTTTATTGAAGATGGACGCATACAATGTTGACTTGATATTTAACGGCATGGACAATCGAAGATGTCTGCTTCGGTGAGCGTTCAGCCCCGGTTTTGCGCTACAGATCTTCTCGGTGACGCTTGTGCAGCAGCATCAGGGTGTGCTCGCTGAACTGGTATGTGAGCTTCTTTTTCACCTTGACAATCTCGCCCGAGTGGGCGTAGTTCCTCAGGGCACGCGACATCTTCTGGTACGTCATGGGTCGTTTGTTGCCTTTCCTTTGGCCCCACAGCGCTGCCAGCTGGTCCTTGTTGCGGGCGGAAAAGCAGAAGACGCCCGAGGACGACGGCACCCAGGAGACGCAGTGGGCCATCGTGGGGTCCTCTAGCATCTCGAAGAGAAAGTGAAAAAGGCGAAGCTTCCTACCTGCAAGTCGCAATATTTGGTCAGTGTCTTCTTCCTTTTTTTTTTTTTTTTTTTTTTTTTTTAATTACATTTACCTCTTAAAAGCTCACAAATGTCTAAAAGACAGTCATAGAAGTCGGTTTCCTCAAGTATATATCATCAGTAGTATATTTGTTCAGGTCATTCTCAGGGCCTTGTTATTCAAATAAAAGTGTTTTTTTTGGCAAGCAAAATGTTGGGCCAAATGTTAACAATTCCAAAGATCTGCTCTGAAGCGCTTTTTGAAGCTTTAGATTGCAAATTAGATCATTTGAAACTGCCGTTAAAAGACAAAGCCTTTTCTTTGCAATTTGTTAAGTTGTTGTCCGAACCAGTTTTGGTTTGTTTGTTTTTTTCCGGGTTTTTAGCTGAGGTTTTTCAGACTGTAACACTTGCCAATACAAATATGCTGGAGGCTGGAACATTTAGTCACCAAAATTGGAAGGCATCAGGTTTCAACGACAATATATTCCTGACAGTGTAACAAACAACATCTGCGCCCACGCCGCTTAGTGTTAATAATTTCCCCCAAAGCAGCAATTCCCAGAAAATAACGTGCCTGATAGGCGAGCGAGACGGTCGCTGCAAACACTGCGGTTATCTCATAAATATGTAAAATAGATGCATGCATTGTTTATGATCTCTTTGCTCCGAGGCGCCAAGCACCCGTGGCAATAACCGTAAGAGGCAAGAGGATAAAAGCAGAACTCACCGCTGCCCGCTACCGCGGCCTGTTGTTTGCTTAATTGCCTCGTGGTCACGGAGGCGGCTGAGGGCTCGCATGGCACCGCCTCGGGGCCACCTGGGATGCTCTAGCTCACGGGCAAAACCACAGTGTCGTAGTTGAAGATAAGCTCATGTTTTGACACATATTGTCCACGGTAGGGGCTGGGCAGTTAATCGATTTGATTGATGGAGCTTTTTTTTTTAGTTTAAAAATAGCATTTTGTTTGAATTAAAATGATGCTCTATTTATTTATTTATTAGCGACAGCGGTGTTTTAGCAAACGATAGCAAAGACTGCGCACCGTATTATTATGAAAAGAAAATACAGCAAAATGTCTTCAATCTTGAAAACAATGAGAATAATTTTAGAATGACGTCAATGCTCACCGGTGGCTCACAAGGCCTCCAGCATTGCTCCCAAGTGTCATTGTCCACACTGGTTGCATCTTCCTGCACACCTGCACAAATGCACCATTACATGTGCAACATATTATGTTACCCCCCCCCACCCCCACCCAAAAAATAAACAACATAACGAACCGTTGTTTTCCCTATTTTGTCTGTGGTACTCCTCCAGGAATTCTAAAATCACCTCCAAGTCAGACTGAGCCTCCTGGTACGAATTCTGAAGGAGAGTTGAACGTCAATATTTGATATTCTGCGAGAGAGAGAGAGAGATTGCTCGTTGCTCATTACCATCGCTGCTCGTCCAGTTGGCCCGAATATCGACTAAAAAGTATGTCAGGCTGCTGTTCTTATACCTCCCCTAAGGGGAGTGAGGGTTCGTGAGCCCGGCGGTAACAATGGGCTCCGTGCCGCAACGACGCCAGCAGCAGCAGCAGCAGCAGTAGCAGCCAGTCAGCAGCCGTCAACAAAAGCCCCCCAGAGCTGACCACATCCTCCCCTCTGGGCCAGATAAGGCCGCGTCTGTAGCCCGCCACCACTCTCAGGAAAAACACACTTGCGGCCATATTTTTCCTCACAGGATGTGTCGTGAAAGTCACAACGGCCGTGTTTAAATAATGTTCTTGAAAGGGAGTTGCTTTTCCTTGTCGTTGAATGACTTTGCCACTTCGGAGGCTTTTCCATTCTCAAAAGATTGATTTGGATTTCGGGAAGGTCCGAAACCAGTTTCACTTGGCAACATGAAATTCGTCAATTCATAAATTGACCTCAGAAAAGGTGCATGAAATCTGCCATTTGGGTGCAAGGGCCCAATTTTAAGATCATTCAATGCACTCCTCCTTTTTAAATATGGATACAAAGAGATGTTGTCCAATTGCTACCAGCTTTGAAGAACATGTACGAACTACCCAACCCAACTCCACAAAGTTTGAAAAGTCGGCTCCCAAAGCCATTTTCGGTTCTCAACGTGAAAATTCAGTCAACGTGTCGATCATGAGGCGAGACACAAAAAGTCTCAAGAATCCACACCTTTAAAAGTCACGTGAGGTCAGGAACAAACTGGTTTGTCGAGTCAGTCAGGAACGCAGCAGTTGCATAAATCACAAATTCATTTATTGCGTGGCCACTCTTGACAACTCATATTTTGCATAGAATGGTGAGCTTCACATATGCGGCGGCTTGAGCCACGCGAAAAGAAGAGCCACGGTCGCCGATTGTCCTTTCAGCCATTTATTGAATAGGAAAAATTACAAAATGAAAACACTTGCAGGGAGCATGGACAAGTTGCTAACTTTGAACTCGAACCATGGTAAAAGGCCAACTCTCGTCCGCGTCCTGATTCCGATGATATGTCGTGAAATAAAACGCCGATCACCGATCAGTCTTTGTTAGAGTTCCCTTATCTGTTTCTTATATTGCAATGTGTAATAATATGTTGACAAATAAAATAAAATAAAATTGACTCATCGATAAAGCTCAAATCATTTAAAACCGCATATTCAGTTTAAATTTCTCATTTTATTATTTATAGTTTTATCTGTGGTTTTATTGTTCTTGTTTTGATTGTAAAGTGTCCTTGGGTGTTTTGAAAGGCGCTTGTAAATGAAATGTATTATTATTATTATTAAATCTGCTCATTTGACGGACATGGTCACAAAACGGTTTAAACTGACGATACCGCTGGATTTGATGGATGTCTTTTGCAGACGGTGGGGATGCCATCAAGTCGGTCAAGTATTTCAACAAAGCGCGTTGAAACCGGCGGCATGCTCGTAGTCCTGCGCCGGGCACTGTTCGTGCCAGCTCTGCCAGTCGAGCGCCGCCGGGCCGCAGTAGCTTGGCGCGGCGGCCGGGCTGGGCGGAGTCCCGCTCGGCGCCCGCCCCGAGCCCAACCTGTGCAAGACGTCGGGGTTGAACTGGTAGGTGAGCTTGCGCCGCACCTTGACGATCTCGCCCGTTCGGCTGTAGTTGCGCAGCGCCCGCGCCATCTTCTGGTAGGTCATGGTCTTGCGGTTGCCCTTGCGCTGGCCCCAGCACTCGGCCAGACGCTCCTTGTTCTTGGACACAAAGTGGAAAGTGCCACTTTCGCTGTCGCTCCACTGGATGGAGTCGCCCATATCGGGATCGTGGAGGGCCTCGTGGAGGTACTCGTACAGGCGCAGCTTCTTGCGACCTACGTTCCGGCCAAAATGACATAAGAAAGTGGATCAAAGTTAAACGTATATAGTTGAATACCTTTTAGGTTTACAGTATATTACGAGGATATTTTAACATTTTTATTTTTCAAAGTTCATTGTCACCCACTTAATGCGGGCATTAAACTGGCACACCTTATGGTGTGAGTGGACAACCACCATGCAGCCACGTGCGTTAGTTACCTCTGCTGTTCCTTTGTGACGGCGCGAGGCGCTGGGATGTGTAGAAGTGAGTGGGTTCGGTTTGGATCGAGGCCACGTCGGGCAACACCTGGGACCATGTCTGCTGCTGAGCCAAGAATCCTAGTCATCTTTTTTTATATATATATATAAAAAAACAAAAAAATGACTTACTGCGCTGGAATTGTGCCAGTCGTATCTGTGGGCCAGCATGTCAGTGTGGGGGCCAACCAGGCAGTAGGAGATCTGACACTGCTGAGCGCCCAGAGTGTCGTAGTATGCATACTCTGAAAGCACGTAAATCACTCAAAACCGTCCCTAAAATATGAACCAATGAAGTATGAAATTTACACGTCCCTTGACGGGATACCTGAGTCGTAGTAGGGATGAGCGGAATGCTGCTGAATGACGTCGATGGCGTCCTGGAAGTGTTGGTTGATGTCGTTGTCCCAGCAGTGCTGCAAGATCATCGTTTGGGATGGATGAAATGTCTGACCATGGCGTGTATTGAGGACGAGTGCATCGTATACTAACCAAAGTGTGCACTCACCATCTTGTAGGTGTGAGCGTGGCCCTGGGGCGAGGGGTTTTCTGCCCTCATCGGTGGACGCCAACCTTGGCCAGGTATGAAACATTTTCCGCTAGCCGTCCACTGGCATAAATAGTCAGAGGACGCGCAATTTAAATGCGTTAACGTCACAATGCAACACAGACATGATACACTTCTCTTTTTGTGTGTGTGTGTGTGTGTGTGTGTGTGTGTGTGTGTGTGCGCGCGTGTGCGCGCACGCGTACGCGTACGCATGTGTTTTTGGGAGGCACAGAGAGAGTAGATATGCCAGTATCCAGATGAAAAGAAAACAAAGCCATGCATGATCTTTTCTGCGCTTGGAATCTGAGCCCGCAGATTGATCGGAAGTATTTGTCTTTTGTGCTTTGCTGCTCACAACTGTTGCGCTGATATTTGCATGCCACCCTCAACCACTGCTTGCTCGCCTTCGAATGAAAACCACAACACAACAGGTGGAGGCCAAAATCCATTGTTAATCTGACTTCATTTACTTTGCGCTTTCCAAAATATACACACCGTCCCCCGCAAAATTATTGGAACGGCAAGGCCAATCCCTCTTACTTTCTGCCTATGCCTCTCTTTTTTTTTGGATGAGTAAATAGATGTACAAATAAGTTTTTTTTTCTGTTGTCATGTAGCTACTCTGTTCGTAGTCTAAACGTTTACCCTCAATTAAATCCTGATTAAAAAATACCACCCGAACTCGTCCCATTTTTAAATTAATATTTATTCTATTGCCCTGTATTGCGTCGCCTTCCTACTGTCCACTTGTTCGGCGTTCCGGCGACAATTGGGCATGATAAGTGTGCTGCCCATTAAGGTGAATGATTAACACAATCCCATATGTCAAACACGCAACAGGCGGGTGTGCCCTCTTTTTTTTTTTAGACCAAAAAAACCCCAATTATTTTTTTATTTTTTTTGAGAAGTCCATTTATCTCCGGCACCACGTTTTAAATATCAACCGACTTGGTGCTCAAGTTCCCCTTTCAGGCCCGTTCAGTGTGCACACAGGCCTACACCATGAATAAAAAAGGCGCATGTGACATGTCCATATTGTGTTTAGTAATTACAATGTCGTCTTCTTGTGCTCCCACACTTTTGCCCCGCTCACTTGTGCGTGCTTGTTTGTGCAGGCATGCAAATGTGCGTGCGTGTTTCCTGCCACGGCTGATTACACAAAGAACCACAAAGCTTTGCTCCCAACACATCTTTCCCGCTTTCCATTTCGGGAAGAAGGGGGTCGGGGGGGGGGGGGGGTGTACGCCCCCATAAATAAGCGACCGCAATGTGTCAGGCGGTGGCTGAAGCGTGACGGCTGCGTGCAGGTGTTTTTGGTGTCGCGTTGTTATCTCTTGGGGGCAAGCTGTCGAATGGGTAGTTGAATTTGCCGGTGAACATGAGTGACAGCTTTGTTTTCATTTGTTTTGACATTTTATACTCGAGGGGGTGGGGGTGTGTACATGGCTTAAATAGCCCGTGAAATTCTGACTTATTAGATGATCTATCACTTCATCTTTTTAGGAAATAGAACGATAGAAAATGTTTGCGGGTGTATGTGCTGCAGTCCATTTTCTGGTGTGTGTGTGTGTTTTGTTTTGTTTTCTCGCCATCAGTCCAAACAAAGAAGCGAGCGCGTTTCTTCCTCTTCTTGATTCAATCGCTGCTTGCACAAGCGCACAGTCCAAACCATTGTTCTTCATTAATATTTTACAGTCACCCGGTGTGAAAATGAAGAAGTGTCCCAGAGCTAATCTCAGAAAGTCACACACACGTATACACGCACGCACACGCGAGAAAGGCCACAACAATGTCTTTTCTTCCTGATGGGAAAGTTGAAAAGCAGGTAACTGGGGCGGCAGCTGAAAGGCTGCAGTGCGGCAGAGTGTCCAGCAGTGGGCAGGGAAGAGCTGAACAAGTCCCATTTCTTTCTGTTATGCACCTATGAAGGAGAAAATAGAACGATGCCTTGAGATAGTTTAATTTATTGTCTGACCAACCTTGTCAAAACCAAAAAAAAAATTTTTAACTGTCCCAACAACGGCTCTTATCTGCCCACCCCCCAAAAAAACAACGCGAAGCCATATCTCAAGACACTAATTTTGTATAATTGATTTCTAAGACAGGGGCCTTTGAGTGACGCGCCATCGTAGAGTATGTGGATGCTGACATATTTGCAAGTTTGATGATGAAGAAGAGACACAAAGGCACAACAACATGAAAAGTCATTTATATTCTTTGAGATGCGCGACATGTTTGGTACTGTCAAGGCCAAGGGCTCTGCTGTGAGCTGAGGTAGCACAAACACAACCGCCGAACCACAATGAATTGGCCACGTGTGTCATGTTGCTGGATTGTGAGGGCAAAGTGGAATCGTGAACATGAAATAAAAGCGGCTGTGTTCTGAATCACTCCCGATCCACTATTGAGTCTCTTGTTTGACTTGATAGTGCATGAAGGTTCGCTCCCTATGTTGTGCCCTTTACGCAATTTCGGAAAGTAGTGAACAACCGATGATCCCGTGCCAAATTACGCGGAGGATTTTCTGTTTCTAGGGTGTTGTTTTGATCTTCACATTCGTGAGTAGTGGCGAGAAGTGTAAAACGAATAACAACATGTCACAGGGATTGTATTATTTTTGTGAAATATGCTCCTCTAAAAACTAGCATTGTCGCTATCGAATATTTACATAATCAACTATTATAACGCAATCAGATGAAAATGGGTTTTGCATCATAAAACACAATTACGTGCATGCGATGGTGTTATTTTTGTCCAACTTTGGCCGCCATATTTACATTCTACTGTAGTATCTGACTTTTGAGTGCTTTAAAAGATGTGGCCTAGCCTGGTGAGTGACATGGGTGTCAGATCCACCATAAAAAAATTAACTATGTAGTGACTGTGGGGTAGGGAATGAGTGAATGATTCCGAACACAGCCAGAGTCTTTTTTTTCTTCTTCTTCTACTTCCTGCAGTAGGCCATGACGCCGTATGCCATCACGCCCACCACGGCGACCAAAGCGGCACTCCCGCACAGCAGCACGGGCAGATCGGCAGGGCCCCCCACTTTGGACCCCTCCTCCGAGGAGACGTCCCGGGCAACCGCCGGTGGCAGTATGGAACAGGGTGGGAGGAGGCCCGGCGATGTGTAAGGGGGCTCTTCGGCGGCTGTGGTGGAGGGTGTCGGCGTCGAGGTGGTGGAGGGCGGCTCAAGCCTGAAGACAGGCAGCGGGGGCAACGCCATGGGGGGCAGCATTTGCGTGAACTCTGCCTGAGGCTCCACCGACGACATCAGGAGCTCCTCCTCAGTCTCTGCAGTCTGCAGGTCCAACACACTGGTCTGAAGCTCCTCATCTACCTCTTCCTCCTCCTCCTCTGCCTCCTCCAGGTGCACCATGTCAGAGTTGGACGAGTGGTTCTCCGCCGCAGCTCCGCCATCGCTGCTGTCCAGGCTCTTGGCATCCTCGGGGTCCAGGTCGCCCATGGTGGACCAGGACTCGGCCAGCAGGCTCTCGCTCTGCCAGGGGCTGGCACTCAGAGGTGGCACGGCGGGGGTGGCGCCCGCGGACCCCCCGCCAGACTCGACTGGGGCGTTCCCCTCCAGAATGGCCACTGCAGGGACACAACGGATCGAGGTCAGTAGTGGAAGATAAAATTAGAAACTATGGTCACGGATGGCAAATACGCCTTTGAATCAGAAATAGTCGGGGAGGGTTCCCACGAGTCCTGGAAAGCCTGGAAAGTGAGTCACCAATTTTCCGGTTATGGAAAATGAGAAAAATCACTTGCAGTTTTCATCACATTGTTCCCAAAATAACTTTGTTCGGCTAAAATAATGTTGCGCGCCATCGCCATGAGTGTCAGTCTATGACCTTAACTTGCATGTTGGACTATGTATAGGACGCTTAAAAATCAATTTGGCACCAAAACACTTCCACATGTACATGCGTTTATTTTTAATCCAAGGGAAATGCATGCTTGTCGCGGGGCTAATTCTAAGACTTTCCTTCAAGTTTAAAAGTTTCCATGTGCGTACCTCCGGCGTCATACACAAAGGTGACACCTCTTCACCCCGTGTGTCGCGACTCCGCCACCGACTGTGGAAAGTATTTGCCAGCCGGCCGCCCGGAGCCCAGAATAGACGCGGCGATCGCCCGCTGTCTCTGTTTGCCGCGTGTTTGCCTTGTGTTTACTTTGCATCGGAGCAAAATAAACATCAATCTTGTAACGGAATTGCCATCACTTATCTTAGCTCCCGCGCTATTGAATCAGGCAAAAAAATCTGATGCAAAGTTGCTAGTTGATGCACTTTATTTACTCAACCGCAGATTAGTTTAGGGGTCTATCAGTGGGGGATTATTTTATTTGTACAGCTTTACAAAATGTTTGTCATGTGTTTTTGAACTAGGGGGGAAAAAAAACCTTTATCATGTAGTGCTTGTTAAAAACAGAATTACAATTCCACATCCAAAAGTTTTGCTTCTTTGTGTGCACTTTCGCCACTGGGGGGCATAATAGCCATGTCAGAAATCTGAGTTGGCCTCGTGAAGTATTTTCTTTCTTCATAAATTCTAAAATATATTTAGATTTTTTTTCACCCCTATTTATCAGTCTGTCCCCTGTTAGCCCTGGGAGAGAGAAAAATCAGACACAGTCCCTGAGTGCAAATTTTGAGTTTTACTACATATGAATAC
Organism: Hippocampus abdominalis; assembly: GCA_018466805.1. Lineage (NCBI taxonomy): Eukaryota > Metazoa > Chordata > Actinopteri > Syngnathiformes > Syngnathidae > Hippocampus > Hippocampus abdominalis. The sequence goes on along the minus strand of CM031704.1, from coordinate 18,775,379 downwards.
CCAATCTCATTCCCAAAATTACTTATTACTGTACTTCTTTTGAAAACAGGATTGAGTGACTCCACGTTGTGGTCGTCAATCGCGCCCCAATTTAGTGATTGAAGTGAGCCACGCACGCACACATGTTAATCCGTGCACACGCACGCGTTGTGATCCGCCTTGGATTTAATTGGATTCCCGTTGGTTCCATCCTGGGCAGAAAGAGACATGATTCACAAGTGCAAACTGCTCAGTTCATACAACACCCACAGAGTAGCTGACACGTTCATTCAAGTGCAAGGTTACCGTGTGTCCTTCACTGGACTGACATGACCCTTAGTGACCTTTCTTACCACTTGCACAGCACATGTTTTCATGAACGGAAAACTAACAAGGGAGACTTTTACATAATTGAAATGACTTGCCGAAACATTTCTATCCACACAAAGAAAACACTTGAGCATACCTGGTTGCCGTTGGTGAGGTGCTAGACGACAAAGGGCGTTTGGAGAACAAAGTGCCGTGTGAATTAAGACACAAAGTCACACAAGGCGAGCAGCAGGCAGGCAGACATGCACGCGAGGTATCTGCTACACAAATAACACAATGTTCAAGCTCTCTCCCTCTTCCATCCACCCTCCCCTCTAAATCCATGACATAACACTTGGCTGTGGGTCTGCCATGGGTGACTCCAGGTGGAGGGGGGGGGGGGGAGTTGGGAGTTCTTAATCAGACTTTAACCTGCGTGTAAACAATAACAATTGTGAGTTAAGACATCACATATGATAGAAATCCGTAGTTACTGTGTACTTTTAATTTCAAAACCCATTGAGAAGTATGATTAAAAACACTACGATTTATATTTGAATTTAAATTGTGTAGTTTAGATGGTGTTGGACTCAAACACATTGCGAATATACTATTAAAGTACTGATGTAATGTTGTTTATATTTTTTTATGTATGTTTAATTTCGCACAAATAACCACTTTCTATTCATTTTTTAATTTAGATTTAGTCACGCATAGAAACGTCACTCTACTTCCGCGTCACCCTCGCGCCTGATTGGCCACAAAGCAGGAAGTCAACATCACGTGACCTCGACAGTCAGCTGATCGTTAATTTGTACGGAGGACGTTTCTTTCGAGTCACGACCGCCTGGAATTGGCTCATTCATCGTCTGCATCATTTTCGGGTGAATTAAAAACGTTGTTGTTGATGTCGCTCGATTATAACGCAATAGTTGTGTCGGAATGTTACGTCTCAATGAGCTTTTTTTTTTTACGTTTGTGTGTGCGTTGAATTGCAGGCCCGAGCGAGCTAGCAAGCAGCAGCAGCAGTTGCGACCATGGCGCTCAGCGATGCCGACGTTCAGAAACAGGTAACCAAGACGTGTTTTTTTAATTTTATTTTATCTCTGAAAACAACTACAATAAATCTGTCGTATTGCTCGTTTTGCTTGGTTCACGATGCTATTTCGTTTGTTGGACACCGCTAGCAGCATCCTCATTGACATTGAGCCACTCCAGCAGGTTAATGCTGAAATAGGATTTATTTATTTTTTGTGCCTGATTCGGGTGTTACCGCGAAACGTGGATTGTTGGGGTCATCCTGACTAGTGACCACATGACAATCACATGATAGAGGCTGTATGAGGAACTGCTGTGTAGAACCGGTATAAGAGGAAATTAAAACGCCACACACTGTGACAGCTGTTCAAGGTTCATGGTTCCACTCATGATTAGTGACTGAAATAAATCCTAACATTCTTCACCGTTGTGAGAAAAGCAGCCACTGAACCGCATCCTGTCACTAAGCATCCCAGTTATGAGTTGAAACACTTAATAGGAAAAAAAGCTGAGGCTTTATTCCTTCATGTCAACAGATCAAGCACATGATGGCCTTCATCGAGCAGGAGGCCAACGAGAAGGCGGAGGAGATTGACGCTAAGGTACCATGGCTCAGTCCATTTTTACTTCAATGCATTTGTGATATTTTGAAATGCAACATGGAGGGAAGAGTAAATGTAGACAAATGGTTGTCAATAGGAGCCATCAAGTGTCCAAGACAAAAACGAATGTGTTCCCTGATGCAGTAACTTTTGCTCATCCCTTAATATATAAATATAGTATCTTCACAAATGTGGAAGACTTTAGCGAATTGCATGAGTGGCTACTGTAATGAGGAGACACCCAAGTTTTGAAAGAGATGAATAGTAGCTCACTTTTTATTCCAGAGAACAAGATGTGGACTTTTTTTTCTTGTACTCCCCCTGCAGGCCGAAGAGGAGTTTAACATCGAGAAGGGCCGCCTGGTGCAAACGCAGCGTCTGAAGATCATGGAGTACTACGAGAAGAAGGAGAAGCAGATTGAGCAGCAGAAGAAAATGTGAGCGGCGCTCGCACCGTGCGGGTCCCACTTTGCCCGTGATTGCGTTTCCTTGTTGCGTGCGGCACAGTGGCTTCCTTTGGGACCTATCGGCCCCCTGCGCCGTCCGCGTGCACAACAACGGCCACTTGAGGCGCTAAAGCGAGCCTGTTTATGTGTGTCCGTTTCACAGCCAAATGTCCAACCTGATGAACCAGGCCCGCCTCAAGGTCCTCAAGGCCCGCGACGACATGATCTCCGTAAGTCACGCAAACGTCAATGACACTGAATTGGGTTTTCATTGTGTAACGTGTGTGTGTGTGTGTGTGTGGTGGGGTCTCTTCCTTCCAGGACATGCTCAACGAGGCCCGTAAGCAGCTCGCCAATGTGGCGCGAGACCCTGCCAGGTACTCGGCGCTGATTGACGGCTTGATCCTCCAGGTCAGGGAGCGCTCTTAAAATCCTCAATGGCACGATTCCCACGAACAATATTATACACGAACTGCATTAAAGTGTAATACAGTCACAATGATTCCGATTGTGTTATCTTGAATAAGTGGAAGCACATTTATTTTGCATTTTTTTATGCACATTTAAGTACACGTGAGGTACAGGTATTATTTAGTCCACTTGGGGTACCCACCCTCCGTTGCACTGGAATATCAGCGAATCCAACGCCAGCCCCTGATGTCACTCACTAGGCCACGCCCCTTAAGAGCACACATCCGACATACATCAATCAGTCAATCACTTTATTTCGGTACAGAAATGACTCTTTGTAAAACCAGTTCCTTTTTTCAGGGTTTATATCAGCTGCTGGAGCCCAAAGTGACCATTCGATGTCGTAAGCAAGATGTCCAATCAGTGCAAGTGAGTCTTTGTTGTCGTCGTTCGTTCCCGGAGATCCGCTTGATGCCGTCACGCCGTCGCGCCTCTCGTCTCTTTGCAGGCTTCCATCCAGAGGAACTTGCCCATCTACAAGGCTGCCGTGAAGAACAACCTGGAGGTCCGCATCGACCGCGACAACTTCCTCGATCCGGACATGTGAGTGTCGCCGGGTCGCTTTTCGGGGCTTTCGACACTAAAAGCAAATAACCAAGTTGGCGCTTTGACAGCTCCGGAGGCATCGAACTCTACAACGGAGACGGCAAGATCAAAGTGGCCAACACGCTGGAGAGCCGACTGGACCTCTTGGCTCAGCAGGTACCAACAAATCGCCTCGTGCTTGCAAACAAATGCTGTCAGCGCTTACATTTATTAAAGAAAAAAAATCTCTCTAATTATAGAGTCAAGAATGAAAATCATGGGCCGTATGTGTCATAAAATCCAGTTATATTATAAAATAACCTTCAAATCTCACTTAGGATGTCTAATATTCTGCCACTGAAAAATAGTATTAGTTTTGTTTTGAAAGGATACACGTCCATTTTCTAGTGTTTTGGATACAACTATGGAAACGTTTCCATTTGTTTTGATAACATTTAAAAATGCACATTTGTATTTTATGAAAAGTTTTTGTGTTTTCTGTTTAAAAAAAAAAAAAAAATCATTCTGTTCTTGCAAAAGATTAATAGCCGTGTTGCTGTTTTGTGTGTCGCAATGTCCCCAGATGATGCCCAACATCCGAGTGGCCCTCTTCGGCGCCAACCCCAACCGCAAGTTCATGGACTGAGAAGCCTCGCTCCCGCGTTTCTGGATTCTTTTCAACTACTTTTTTTTTGGGGGGGTCACATTCCAAAAGCGGGTGCTTTGTCACCATTATTATTATTTTTACGTGCGTGTGTATGATGTGTTGTTGATGTGTTCCTTTGTACATGAAGGAAAGCTCCCGCCATGCCATGACACGTTACGTGTCAGCAGGGACCGGGGGGTGGTTACTTGCTGGATTCTGACCCGTCATCAAGTAAGTTAGAATGTTTCAAAGGTTAATTTATTCTTCCGCCAGAGGGGGATCCTCTGTCTGTATATGAGCGAGCCCATAGAAATTGTGTGTGTCGTGTGTTGTAAATGTACAATATCATAATAAAATATATGACTGGTGATGGCTACACTTTATGCTTGTCTTCACGGGCTGTCAATTCATGCCAGGGTCTTTCGTTGTCTTTCCAAAAAAAAAATCCCATTGAAAATAACATGTTTTGCCAATATTCGCTGTACCTTGAGGCTCACCTGAAAAACAATACGACACTCCACCAAAGAAAAAACGTTTTCAGTCCTGTAGTGCCCTTTTATCGAATTGGGGTGTCCAAAGCTCCTCCTCACACGTGCACTGGTTGATCTTGTGATATTCAAATGGCGTGTACTTCTTGTTTGCTCAACACAGCAAGATTTGACGACCGGAGTAAGGTAAGGACGCCTGAGGTCACCTAAGTCTTTTGCTGACTTACTGTATATATATATATATTTATTTTTTTTGTCTGCAGTCAAGATGTCCTCTATGAGCAAGATGTAGCAAGTCGGCATTTCAAACGTCGATGCGCTGCAGTGAAAGGTGCTTTTCGTGTGAGCTGCGGGGGTTTCTTGTACTCACTTATGTCCACCAGGTGGTGCTAAAGCTCTCTGGAAAACCTGACCGACGCCGCTTCTTCAAGTACTGTACTTGATTCTGCCGTCGGCTACAAACTATAACAAGGATTTGAAGTTTGAAAAGAACATTTCTGTGTGCAGGGCCCGCTTCTTGCACGAGGGCGCCACCAGGATCCTGCTGGGGTAGTTGGACAAAAGAAAATGCAGAAGGTCCTCAATGTTGATGTGCTCATAAAGCTCCTGATTGGCTTCAATCTTTTTTTTTCCCCCAGGTGGGCATGGACTGAGGTGAGAGACGTCACGAGGGAGGCCTTTTTTTTTCCCTTTGGCTTGGCAGACTCCAGGGTGTCTCCGATTCTTGTTGTTGCCGAAGTACAGAACGGGTATTCGTCCGAGTTCCAGGCGCTTAGCCCGCTTCCGGCCAGAGGCTCCTCAAGCACCTTTTCCAGTTCAACCTCATCTGACGGCGTCATGTTACCGCACATATTCCGTGAATCTCCAAATATTGGAGCAGCTGCGTCCACTTGGATGTTCTGTGGTCGTCACGACGGCGCACTCGGTTCTACAAACTGAACTGCAACACCAGGGGTAGGGAACTGCGGTTCCTCGAGAGCCATATCCTAATATTTAAACAGTCATCGCATATTCTGCCACTAAGAAATTGTATTAGGTTTTTTTGCTTTTTTATTTATTTTATATGTAGACACCTGTGGAGCTTTGAAAGGCTTTCCCCATCCCATCCCGGCAGCTCTTCGAATGAATGAGGTTACTGTTCATGTTTGGCAGCGTTGCTGATCCAGTTGAGGTTTGGGAATTAATCAAATGAGTCTTGATTCGATTATGAAAAGTACGTACTTAAGTTTCCCCAGGGCAGACAAACAAAGAAAAGAAAATGGCCCTGTGGGCTCACAGGTGCGAAACGGCATCCGTAAGCTTCCCATAACTGTCGTTACATAGCGTGCCAAAACCGTCCTGACTTTTGTCACATGAGGCAAATGATCTTAGACCAGGGTCACGCTGCAGAAATGTGTTCATTGCACTTGTTCCCCATTTCTGATTAAACTCGAATCTGCATATTTTGACTCTCGGTTCCTCCACACAGCCGCGTGCAGTGCCACATGCATAGCGAAGCACATAACGCTTCTCCATTTGTCTCCATTTGTCGCTCTCTCCGGTGTCGGTGTGTGTGTGTGCGTGCGTGCGTGCGCGCGCGCATGTATATTTGTGTGTCATCATCATGTGGTATTGATCATTTTCCAACAGCGTTTGGAAACAATCCCTCTTTTGTCCGATTGATGTGTTACTGTTTTGTGTGTCGCAATACGGTTACGGACTTCAGTTTATGCTTGTCCTCGCGCGCGCGCACACGCACGAGGGCATGCACTCATCCGGCCGCGCTGTCCATTCATGCCAGGCTCGTTAGTTAATCACATGCTATTTGTCAGACAAAAATGCGTCAATAATTCCCGTCGCGCCCACTGTTGTGCTGACTTGTTTGGCAGGGACGGAACAAGCGCAGTCTTGCGGGGAAGACGGCGGAGTGAGCACACCGCTTCTTGTAAGTCCTTGATAAAAGTTGTTTTTTTTTGGCTTTTTGGCGCTGTGATGTCATCGACGGGGAATGTCAGGCGCTTTCAACGAGGTCGTCGTTTTGTTGACTCAAACGATGCGCTTAAGCCACATGGAAACCGTTGCCAGAAGTGTTTGTATCCGATAGAACAGGCTGTGAATGACGTGGTTGCGCTACGCAGTTTACGCACCGGCGCCTGGCTGGAAATGTGAAATGCTGGAATTTTTTTTTTTTCCTGAACAATCGGACTGAAATGGATTCGCGTTGTTGTATTTTGTGTGAAGCTGACATCTAATGTGTTAACACGCGTTTAATACAACAATTAGGTTGTCCTGGCAACTACAACTAAATATCAACTTGCTCAGTGAGTGCGGTTTCAAATTACAACCCCAATAAATTGTCCCGTCTTCTGACTCTTCTGTCTAGTAGTGAACAGCGCCCTCCAGTGGCATCTAAGGGCATGGCCGCCTCCCTCCTTCGGGCGGTGACCCTCCTGTGGCTGCCTGCGGCGGTGGTGGGGATGCCCAACCCGAGTCAACGGGACCTGCTGATGCGCCTGGAGGTGTCCAGGCAGATGGGCGGCGACGCGGCGCTCACGCCGGCCGAACAGCGATTGGACGGCAAGCTTCAGCGGCTGAAGGAGCGCGAGATGGCGGCCGAGCCCTTCCCGCCCGCCATCCACTTCTTCAAAGCCCGGAGCCTCATACGTGTTAGCCCGGTTTTCAAGCTGCTGCAGGAAATGCCCAAAGGTGACCTCTCAATGCAAAAAAAAAAAAAGTGTGAATCCTGAGAACCCTTCGCATTGTTTAAAGTAAAAAATGGATTTGTGAATGCTGAGAGACAAGCATGTCCCCTATTCTGTGCTTGAATGGTTATTGCGTAAATGCCGAGGAATCAGCATTCACACTAACGCCATTGTGTGTTCCGTCATGCTGAATATTGCCTGTGTGGATGCTGAGAGACGAGCATTGTCACCCGCAGGCGGCGCCCTGCACATCCACAGCACGTCCCTGGCGAGCGCCGAATGGCTGGTGAAGAACGCGACGTATCGGCCGCACTGCTACATCTGCCGCACGTGGGACAACTCGGTGCGCTTCGTCTTCTCTCAGCGGCGGCCGTACCCGCGCTGGGACTGCCTCTTCTGGCAGCTCGTCAGCACACTCCGAGCCAAAGCGAGCGACCTCAACTCCTTCGACGAAAGGTACCGTCCGTCCGTCCGCCCGCCAAACCCGTCTTTCCTTGACGGGAGGAGCGCGCTCAATTTCGATCGCTTTCAAGCTTGATGCGGCATCTCACGCTGTTCACCGACGACCCGGACGCCGAGTACCCGGACCAGAACACCGCATGGGCTAAATTCGAGAACGCCTTCATTGCCAGTGCCGGGCTGGTTAGCCACGCCCCCGTCCTGAGGGACAGCCTCCTGCAGGGCCTGCACGAGCTGCACCAAGACAACGTCATGTATCTGGAGCTGCGCAACGGCCTGTCCAAGGTCTGTTTTTGCTCTCAGCATTGGTGACTTTTTTTTTTTTTTTAGGTCAGGGGGGTGGCGCAAAAATATGAAAGTGTGAATGCTTGAGAAGCGAGCAGGACGGCACGTGATGTTTTTCTCGCATCTCCTTCCAGACGTATGAGCTGGACGGAACCGTCCACGACAAGATCTGGACGCTGAAGACTTTTCAAGACGTCACCAAAAAGTTTGTGGCCGATCACCCGGACTTCCTGGGCGCCCGCCTCATCATAGCCGTGCACAGGTACGCGCAGGCCAGAATGCCTTCATGCCGATGAATCGCCACTCAAACCGTCAACCGCTCGCAGGTCATCGAGCGCGTCGGAGGTGAAGGCGGCGGTGAAGGAGGCCGTGGCGCTGCAGAAGGACTTCCCCGACGTGGTGGCGGGATTTGACCTGGTAGCAACCAAGCTTTTCGGCTGTCGCGAGGTGACCCATTTGGTGACTCTGCTCTTGTATGGCAGGTGGGCAGGGAGGACACCGGCAGTCCGCTTTGGTACTTCCGGGACGCGCTGGAGCTGCCCGCCCAGCTGGGTGTCGACCTGCCTTACTTCTTTCACGCAGGTGAAACCGGTAGGTTGATGGCGATCCTTTGAGATCCGCTCAAACCTGAGGTGGAAAAAAAAAAAAAAAAAAGTTCCCCCTCAATATTGCAACTGCGATTTAATATTTTTTTTTTTCCCCCGAAAGGAATCCGTATGACAACAATATCAAATTTACTCCTGAATTTGTATTCTTCCACTTGACACTCTGCAGACCGGGAGGGCACGGAGGCGGATCAGAACATGATGGACGCCCTCCTGTTCAACACCAGCCGTATCGGGCACGGCTACGCCCTGGCGCGCCACCCGCTCGCCAAGGAGATTTCCAGGCTGAGGAAGGTGGCGGTGGAGGTGTGCCCCATCTCCAACCAGGTCCGGTACACCAACCAGCCTTCAATTTGAGATTTGATGGGGATGTTTTTCTTATTTTTAATTCTAAGCCTCGGCAAATGTGTCCGGCAGGTCCTAAAGCTGGTCTCAGACCTGCGCAACCACCCGGCGGCAGTGCTCATGTCGGAGGGCCACCCGATGGTCATCAGCTCAGACGACCCGTCCATGTTCGGCACATCGGGCTTGTCCTACGACTTTTACCAGGCCTTTGTGGGCCTTGGCGGCATGAAGGCCAACGTGGGCACGCTGAAGGAACTGGCACGCAACTCTCTCAGGTGAGGCGCGCCTCAGGTCGCGGGCGGGCGGATGTCAGCACCGTCGGCTAACGTCGGCTTCCTCGTGACCCCGCAGGTACAGCTCGCTGCCGGCGCCGCTCAAGGACGCCGGACTGGCCGCGTGGCAGAGGAAATGGGACGCTTTTGTTTCGGCTCACTCTTGAGAGCCCAGCGGAATCTTTTTGAACACTTAATGGACCTGACTTTCGACACCACGCTTTGGCCTGAACAATCACAAAGGCAACTTTTTGACCCCCCCGTGTAACCACCACCAACAATCATTAAGCAAATAAAAAGGACATCACTGGCCGATTGAACCTGAATAATTACGAATCTTTGACTTTTATTTTCACTTAATGTACATATTCAGCAAAAGTAGAAAACAATTTCATAATTTACACGTGTTAAAAAAAAAAAAAAGCTTGTCATTCCTCATGTGATCAGGTGGCCGCGTTGTTGGGGTGCAGCGGTTTGACTCGAACACGTCGGGACAGTCCCAGACGAAGGCCTTGGCCGGGAGACCTGGCGGGAGGACTCTGGGATGAAGGTGGACTTTGTCCAATTTGACCTGCGAGATGAAGCAGAAATTTCACAACACTTTAGTTTTGTTTTTTTTTTCCCCCCTCTCCACATTCATGCTTGAAATAATTGTAATAACCTGGTGGGTTCCATTTAGGAATCCTGCCTCCTGTCGGACTGACTGAGACTGGCGGTTTGCATACGGCCGGTTTAAGCGCCGGGGGGCTTCTCGGCGTCGGCGCGGGATGCACTGCAGATGCTTAAATGACAAGTTTAGAAGTTTTTTTTAAAAACAAACATTGCAGTTTTGTTCCTGTAAAACAAATTCAAATCAAATTGAACCTGTCCGGGGTTGAGCTTTCAGCTTGGGTGGCTGTCTTTCTTTTTTGCTGTCACAACGCTGGTGAGGCTTGTGCTGGTCACGCTCCTTTTTTTGGCTCTTTTTCTTTACGGTGAACTCCTCGTCCTCACTGATGTCCTCCTCGCTCTCCAAATCTGAAACTGCCGTCGTAATGAGACACACAAAGGCGTCCAACCAGGACACTCTGAGGGGCTACCTTGCGTCCATTTGGGCTGATAGTCGTCATCGTCTTGAGGGCGTTTCCTGTGCCTCTCCTCGGAGATCTCATCCAAGCCTGAAGGAAATTCGAATTCAATGACTTTGTTTTCTATTAAAAAAAAAAAAAAAAAAGTTAGATAAAGCTTTTACCCAAAAGTGATGAGTCCACACTGCAGTTGGAGCGCCGAAGGTCAGCGGGATCTGTGTTCTCGTCAGCTGGAAACCACAATGAGTGATTAATTTATTTAAAGGCTTTGCACACTCACACAAACACTTGATCTTACCAGCAGGAGGCGCTACTTTCCTCTCGACTGTGTTAATGTTATTGAGCAAGGAGAGGGTAATTGCTGCCTCCAGATCTCGAGTCATCAGCGTTTGGTCGAGAGCTTTTCTGGAAGTCACAGAGAAGTCAAACAAATGACAGCTTTGCGCTTGTCGTTCATTTTGTATCCTGCTTTACCTGCTTTTGTTGCTCTCTTGGCTTGGTGTGTTCCTTGGCTCCTGATGTTTGAGCTTCTTGCCAGGTGGGGGTTTAACACAGGCGAAGTCTTCATCTGACATTTACGAATCAAGTTTATTTATACAAGGTAAAAAAAAAAAAATCGGATTATTGATGTGCCATGACATATTGAAGATGAATTGAATATTCAATCAAGACAACGCTGTCTAATGACGTCCAAACACTGAAAATTACCAATTTGTCCACACGAGGAAGTAAAAATAATGACTGCCAGCAAATAACGCCAATAGCCTTTTTGTCATGTACATTAACCCCGGTAAGATTTAATCTTAGTCTTTAGAATTATTTTCAAGTTTTCTTTACATTTTGGGGAGGAGGAGGGGGGGTCTTGATCGTACTGGCATGCCTGCAGATAATACTGTATAGCTGGTTTGCATGTGTGGATGGCTCGTACTACACACGTCTACACTGCGTTCCTTGTTCAAGATGACATTTTAACAATTTCACCGACCGTCGTCGTCAAGATCCCTGGACTCGCAGTAATTGATGCTCTTGGTCTTTCTGTGATGAAGAAAAAAGTAAAACATGTCGAGTTGGAACGTTAGCACAACAACTGGCTCGCTTGACGTGTTGACAAACCTTGCCGGTCGATCCATTTGACGCAAGTTTTTCCGACAAGCCAACCCGATTGCTTTACAACGTTGATATTAAATGAGCTAACTCAAGTAAAAATAAAGGAAAAGGGATTTTAGGGCACTGCGGCGATCTGAGAACGATCCTTGACATGCTTTGTTGTCAATTTGATTTTGAAGCCAACCCGCCAGAACGGAGGAGAAGTGACGAAAAGCCATATCCGATCAGTTGGAGTGATGTGTCGGTCGTGAACGAGCTGGTGCAAAGAGCCGGCTCTTTGAAATAAACGATGAGAGCCGGCATCCTCCCTCGAGTATTTTTTCGGTGGGACTGTACGTACTTGTAAAGTTGAGAGCCGCTTCAATCGAAGGTTTGTCATTCCTATTGGGGGGCATGTTGATCGATATACAGTGAATACTTTGAGGGGGAAAAGTTATCGGGTCCCTCAGAAAGCCATCCGATGTTTACTCCCTAATCTGAAACGAAGTTTGATTTCACCGCGATCCTTTGGGTTTTGCAGGTTCTTCAGCCCGCGGCCCCGTTGGGACCAGCAGAGAGCACCCCGCGAGCATCCAGACGAGACTTGCGCCCTGATCAACAAAGCATCTTGAAACAATGAATAAAGTTGGCTTGCACGTTCTGGAAGTGTGCGTAATGGGTGTTTTATTTGCACTTTATTCACGACCGCCAAGAAAGCAAAATGACAAAACGACACGATCTCTTTGTGCAACTCGTCTTCAATCGAAAACGAAGTTGGCTTTGCAAACTCTCTCTCCTGATCTCAAGATAGCATTCTGAAGGCAGGCGGTGGTAGGAAATACTGGCGTGGTGGAGGGGTGACGGGTGATGTTGGAGTGCCGTCACGTCGCTCACGGGAGACGGCAACCGCCTCACCAACTATGTTCTTTTAACCTTCAAAACGACTCGTGTAGTCGGCCGCCATTAACTACATAAAAAAATTCCGAAATTTTTGTGCCGAGATGGCCTCATGGTAAAAGACATCGCTGGGTAGGCAGGCGGAACGAGTTCGAATCCCCATCTACTCTCCCTTTTTAAATTTAGCAAGAGTCGAACCCGGGTTTCCTGTTACCTCGTCCAGGGGCAAAGTTAGAAATTTGAACCAGAAGCAAACACTCCACGAGAGATGCTAAGCGTCTCACCAAACATGTTCCCCTTGAATACGTCATAAGGCTTACCTATGACTAGATATAAAAATTTCGAAATTTTCGCGGCAGGATGGCCGAGTGGTAAAAGACATCGCATGGTGATCAGGCGACCCAAGTTCGAGCCCCACCATCTGCTCCATTTAGAAATTAAGCAAGAATCGAACCCGGTTTTTCCGGGTACCAAGTATTGTCGTTATCCATTCGACTACGCAAGATTACTGATTTGAAAATTCGGATGGTTATATTTATAGACCTACACATTCATCGGGACTATGATGACAATAGATATATATAATAGGCATTAATTTGACCGTGGAAAGACAGTCCAGTGGTATATGCCAGGAGTTCGCTATCCGTGAACTCAAGTTCGAGACACGAGGTCTTCCTTTAGCAAAGCCGTCGTTTCGCTCGGATTTTTTTCCACACATCTTCACATCCACTTCCTGTTTCAAATTAAAAGTTTTTTTTCTTTCCGGAAGTGGCGTCATCACCGCAAACCTATTTAAGCCGGGCTAACGAGGCACTCGCTCTTTCTCACCTTTGACAGCCTCCGGTCGTCCTCACGCTGCTCCTGCTCTGCCGTCCACAAGACCATGGAAAAACCGTTGGAGCAAGCCCATCTAATTTGTCTTTTTTTTTTCTTTCTATCGACAGGCTTTGCATCTGCTATAGAATGGCCAAATTGACTGCAACACGGTAGAACTGCCACATTTTAAGATCCCGCCGTACGACGCACCAAATCCTGCCTGTTAATTGTGTCTTTTCTGTTCACAGGTACAAATCTTCAAATGGACTAAACACGGGCCACTCGCTGTGCCTTTTAATGTGGAATTAAGTCCTGAACCGTTTGGAGCAAGCCCATCTAATTTGTCTTTGTTTTTCTATCCACAGGCTTTGCATCTGCTTCAGAATGGCCAAATTGACTGCAACACGGTAAAACTGCAACATTTTAAGATATCGCTAAAACGCACCAAATCCTGCCTGTTAATTGTGTCTTTTCTGTTCACAGGTACAAATATTCAAATGGACTAAACACTGGCCACTCGCTGTGCCTTTTAATGTGGAACTTAAGTCCTGATCCGTTTGGAGCAAGCCCATCTAATTTGTCTTTTTTTTTCTATCCACAGGCTTTGCATCTGCTACAAAATGGCCAAATTGACTGCAACACGGTAGAACTGCCACATTTTAAGATGCCGCCGTACGACAGAGCAAATCCCTAACGTGCCGATTGTCATTTCTGTCTCCACAGGCTCACGTCGACAAAATGGCTGCCATCCTGTGGAGTTTTGGACCCCGGCAGGTTGACATGTCGACCAAATATCGGGGTGCTGAGCCAGGCGCTTGGGAGGTTAAATATTTTAAAGTCAAAAGCTTACATTACCGTGTCTTTCAGGTCACCGCTGTCGAAGAGGCGTCCAGCTCTGCTCGCCTCACAAGTGAAGCAGACTTTTACACACGTGTGACTACTCTAATTAAATTGCGCTTAATTAACTTAAAATTGGGCACAGGTGTCAAAACCAGATGTGTAAAAAAAGTTTTGTCTACCACAGGAACTTCTCCACAACCAATTCTTGGAAGGCTCATTGACGTGCTGTTTGGGTAGGCGCACCGGTGGCTCAGATCAAACCGTGGCGGGGCTCTTAATTCTGGCCCTCTTACAATTATCCAATCAAGTGTGAGGGAGGAAACTATCAGCGGAGTGGCACCTGTTCAATAAGTTACATATACAAAACATTGGACAAAGTTGTATCCAATCAAATGTGTTTGTCCACCAGATGGTGCTCAAGGACCTGATAGACGTTGTGAAGGCGAGTCGTCCCTCAACGTTTGGACCTGTTGCTTGTCGGCAGGGCCCTCAAGAAACGTGGCGTCACGATCCACCTGATGTCACACATGCAGACTGGTGACTGGAGCGCCACCCAAAAAGCACGGAATATTTTGTTTTCAAGCACACTCACCTGCTTTTTCTTTGACTCTGCATGCAGTGCAGCTTCCAGCCTGAGAGCCTCCACCTGCTGGGCAAAGAGACAAAGGCGACAAGCTTGAAGCAGGTCCTTACTACTGCCTCCATTTTCAACGTTGCCGTTGAAAGGTACAAAATAAGACTGATCTCTTGTTTGTGGTGTTGGCAGGTTTGACCACCTTGGATGGAGTCACTGGACCAGTAGCAGCTTGGCCTGTAGGTGTTGATCACGCTCCACCAACTGTCGCAGCAAAAGGTTTCAGTTAACACTTGGGAAGAAAGTTGAAAAATGAGGAGCAGAGTAAAACTGAACCGATTTCTGGTTTATAATTGGTGTTTACTGACCTGTACTTTGTCTTTCAGACGGAGCTGTTGGAGTGTGATGAGATGAAACGTGACTCTGCGCCATCAGCTCCTAAGTCTCATTTTAGCAAGCCTGTTTTTCATTATTCAGAGTTGAAAGAAGATTGTTCTTGGGTCCTCCGTGCCACAAGAGGGAGTAACCTGCTCACCGCCAAAGTCCACCTACGAGCACAGACCTGCAGGCAACACTTTTTGCGCTATTATTCGCAAGGTGCTGAAATCAAACTTTTTGGGCCAGCCTGAAAAGTAGGACACAATTACACTT
The DNA here is from genome assembly GCA_018466805.1 of Hippocampus abdominalis. Classification (NCBI taxonomy): domain Eukaryota; kingdom Metazoa; phylum Chordata; class Actinopteri; order Syngnathiformes; family Syngnathidae; genus Hippocampus; species Hippocampus abdominalis. Next base: position 18,760,297 of record CM031704.1, on the reverse strand, counting down.
GTTCAATGCACCATCATGGCTTTAACTTTTTTTTTTTTTTCTCCCCCAGGCAGCAGTCAACACGATCGGCTTCCTGCTCTCAAAGTACCAACAATCTATCTGCCTGGTAATTTCATTCCCCGACACATCTGTCTGCACAAGAAATTGACTTGCGTGGAACTAACGGATGCTTTCCCTCAGGTCAACACACCTGTCCCACGTTCTTCTGAAGAGCAGACAACTTCGCCGCCCAGCAAGAAGCAGACAGCCATCCAACTCGCAACTTTGTCTACTGCTTTTGTGATTGTCTACTCTGCAAAAGAAATAAAGCTTGATTACAAACACACAACTCTCAATTTCATTTTTAAACATCACCAATCTAACTTAAGAAAAAAAACATTTACTTTCAGTTTCTTTTCCAAACTTTTTTCAAATTTATTTTCTGAAAATTTTTTCAAATTTTTTTTTTTTTTCAAAAATTTTTTTCCTGGATTTTTTTTTCTCCAGGAAGGAAAATTCAGGAAAGTGGGCGTGGTTTGGCTGGAATAGTGGCTATTCATTCGCTGATAACTGTGAAAGTGGGTGGAGCATGACTATAACATGCTGTGATTGGTGGAAAGGAAGGAGTGGCTATGCAAATTAGGTGGTGTCTGATTGGCGGGATATTTTAGGGGCGTGGTTATATAGGTATGGAACGTTCTGATTGGTCAATATCCAGAAATTGTCGGAAAGTGGGCGCGGCTATGCAAATCTCGGCGTTCCGATTGGTTATGCAAATATATGCAAATGAAGGCCTGGTGGTGATTGGTGGATGTGAAATTGGGTGTGGTTTGGGGCGGGGATTGCAGCACTTAGTCAAAATCGCACTTAAATTTTGAGTTCAGACATGCACTTGGTCACATCAGACAGTCTTTTCACTGTTCCCCTTGGTTTCACATGACCCAAAAGCTCGATTCTGGAGTTTTGAGTCATGTGGAGACCAACGGGAACAGTGAAAAGACTGTCTGATGTGACTGAAGCACAAGTCTGAGCTCAAGACTTCGGTGTTTGAAAAGGCTTTGAGTGAGTTGAGAATGGAAGGCAAAGACTCAAATTCAAGTTGAACAATTTATTGGACAGAAAAGCGAACATGACAATGTGAAAGCATTTAACCAGTCAATCTTTGTGTGGGCACGCACAAAAACACTGACGACAGGCCCGAGATGGGAGCATGTGCTTGACCAGCTCATCTGGAGCTGGTCACTGACATCTCATGACACACCAAAGGGGGACATGAGCACGTCCGACTTCTCTCACTGAGACAAAAACTAAGTGCCGTGTACTCCACAACAACATGATCACACTCTTCTGGTCAAGTTTTTAAATCACATTGAAGTGGGCCAACTTAGTCATATGTATGGATATATTATATATATATGCATACATAGACACATTTTTAAACTAACTTGGTCCACCTCAAGGTTTAAAAACATATTCCACAAGTGCTTGATGATGCTCGGGTTGACTATGTGGAGTTGACACTGTTGTGCAGTACACGAAGCAAAAGTTTAAGTTGAGTGAGAGACAGACAGACAGACAGACAGGCGGGCGCACTCACCTCCACCTTGTGGTGCAACGTGACATCAGACATCAGCTCTTCAAGCACACCACACAGCTCAGTACTCACATGTGTCCAAATGCAGGTTGGCGTCCCTTCTGCATGTCCTCCGAGTCTGGCGGCTGCGACACCTAAAGTACAATGAGCAAACCACCTTTCGAAAAACAAGTGAACAAAGTCACGGGTGCATTTGAGAAGGGTCCAGCTGCAGACCCGGAGGAGGCCGATTCAGGGAAAGGTAGGTTTAGGCAAGTAACGTTGCGCCGGATATGACGTGAGAAGGATGATGCCCGAGTCCGAAGTAAGTCGCATGTGGATCTTAAAAATTTAAAAGGCCCTGTAATTGTAAGATAATTTAACAGCAAAACCTAACCCTAACCTAATTTTAGTTGTCTTGCAAAATAGGTCATCAAATAAGTAAAAGTTATTCAATCTCAAATTAGTTTGATAAAAAAATATTAATAATCCCAACATCATTTTTAAAGAAAGATTATAAGAATAAGAATACCTTTATTTTTCCCGCACTGGGGAAATTTTCAATCTTCAGCAGCAGAATTGAAGGGGGGGGGGGGGGTAGAAAGAAAAACAAAGTATTGCATGCACAAATAATTTTATTATTCAAATAAAATAATTTAAATTCCCCATTACAATGAATTAAAAACATTTCACTTTCGTTTTCTGGGACTTGAAAATCAAATACAGTATGCCTAAACTTACCACAGCCACGTTGGGACTTTATTTTGAAAATCAAATTTGCCTAAACTTACCACAGCCACTTCCGGCGTATGTCTACCATTGCCTGAAGCTACCTCCTCCGAGTCTGCAGCTGGATACTATTGGTACATTTGGGTGAAGAGTTTCGAAACAAATCTGCCTCCCCCCCGATGTGAAGCCATCACACTTCCACCGTTGATAGCAGCTTTGCTGTGGAAAACATACAAAATAGTATTCAAATTTATACAAATAGTATACAAAATTGTGTGTTATTGTTCTTGTTCCTGATTGTAAAGTGTCCTTGGGTGTCTTGAAAGGCGCTTATAAATAAAATGTATTATTATTATTAAAATAGTATTCAAATCAAACGCTCTTCTCGATTGCCTTTTGATTGATTGACAGCTGCGGTCTACTTGTCGGCGGCGTGCGTGTCACTGCCCCCTTTGCTGTCGTTGTTTTTTACGATAACTTCCAGTGACTTAGTGAGTCACAACAACAAAATTAGAGGAGCAACGTGTCTTAATAACGATCCCCAACTGTCTACATACAATACACTCAGAGATAAACGGCGAAGCCAGTTTAAAATGCTAAAATTACTCACCGAGAAGAGGCCTTGTGGACAGCGGAAACACTTGCTCATTGAACCGGATGGGGTTCCGTTCTTGTGCTCGTTCTTCTTCTTCTTCTTCTTGCTGGATTGGATGTCCTTAGTTCATATCGCCATATCGCCCCCTACTGTCCGGGAAACCACAAAGGCGTTTTCACAAAAGTCATGTTGCTAAATCAAACTGGGTTGTGTGGCCGAACTCCCACTTCCAAACTAGAACGTGAACATGTTATCTCGTCTTTTCTGACTGCCGATGCATGTCTTCATTCCTTATGTTGTGAAAGGTTGTGAGGCTTCTTGTCGCTTTAGGTGCTCACCACTCGATATCAACGTTAACTTGTTGCAGTCTCACGCCTGCCTTCGTGTCTCACCTGAGGAAGAACGAACCAGGAAGCTTCTCGGTGAGATTGAGGGGGTCAATACACCTGAAAACTTGCAGCGAAAACTCCTGATATCCTCTACCCCCCCTTCTTTTCTGCAGCCACGACAGCCTCTTGTTTGAGTAGATCCAGAGCGTCGAACTTTCTTTTCCTTTGGAGCACCCCCAAAGCTGCAGTCAGGACCATCAAAAAGGTACGATCCAGCCTCAAATCAAAATGTCTTGCTGCTCACGTCCACCAGGTGGCGCTGAAGCATCTCAAGAGAATCTGCTCATTATTTCTTTTGGGTTGTGGCGCAAAGTTGGACTTGATGAATCCAAGTACAATAGTACCTGAGTAGAGTATTTCGTTCTTGCGGTGTCTACGTTTCTTTTTTTTTTTCTCCTTTTCACAGGGTGGATTCCTGGAGGACATGGACATGATGAACGACCATTATACGACTGCATGGAGCAAAAAAGGTGGTAAGAACCACTTTTTGTTCTACGATGACCATGCAGTTGTGCTAAAAAGTACCCCCCCCCCCCCTGTGTAACTTTAGTTATTTGATTGATGAAGAGTTGTCATTCACTGAAGAGTATGCCTGATACTCGAAACGAGGTCCCTAATAATGTCTGTTTGTGAGTTTGCCAGATAGATTTCTCGCAATTTAGGTCCGTCTTATCGACTTGTGATGTCTTATGAGTCTCATGTGCTAGATGGATTTCCATCAACTAGTAAAGTCTGCTCATGCGTTTGAGAGGACCTGTCCATCGACTTGCAGGGTTTACTCTTGACGATAGTTCGTCTGAATGATGGATTTATATCAGCTCGTCATGTCTTTTGATGATTTTTCATGCGCTTGATGGATTTCCATCGACTATTCATGTCTGCTTAAGAATTTCATTCCATCTCGCAGCCATTCAGGACCTTTCCTTCCTTTGTGTTCGCCCACCGATGCTCCCTTTGTAGATGGCTCGCCGTCAGCTGAGCTTGCGAGTGAGCTTGATGCACTTTCCATCGACTCGCCATGTCTGCTTGTCAGTTCCACCTAATAGATGGCTAATGAATAGCTCTGTGACAATAAAAAGGAGTGCTATTATCTCACGCCGGTGCACCGATGCGCCCCACAGCAGCCTTGTTATGCACACAAGGCGTCCAAATATGGAAACAGAGGAAGGGGGGAAAAAAAGCGCCGAGCAAGCAAGCGTTCCGCTCGTCACGGCGACACGCCGGCAACATTGTGCCTCGGTCATGTATAATAGATAATTCATATTCGGCTGAGTATTGAATGTGCCGCTGCGGCGATGTAATTTTAATCGACGCCCGCAGTGAGACACGAGAGCCCAGAGAAGGCGGGGTTCCACCTCCTGCATCCCGGCTTTTGTTTTTCCCTTGTGAAAGACGACGGGAACGTGGTGCGAGTTTCGTGACGAGTCACACATGATCAGTTTGATTGTCATTTTAGATGAAGGGACAGTGTTGCATTTTACTTTTTAATGAGGTAAATCATTTTCTATATGGTGTGTGAGCCGTGGCATTGATAAGAGTCATTTTTCACCACAAAAAAATAATCCATGCCTCTATGTATTGTTTATATTGTCTGCCTCTATGTGCTGCTCCACCATTTGTATCTGTTGTGTAAAAAGGTTATGAAATAGCACAGACGCGATTCGTTAGCCCGTCATTGGCATTTTGCATTGTTTCTTAGCGTGAAGCTAAACTAGCTTTAACAAGCGCTGTTTCAGTGTGTGTGTTGTTGTTTGAATAGAAAATGTATTCTTGTCTAAATAGAATCCTGATGATGATAAATCAGAAACGTAGAAGACTTTTATTTTAAATAGAGGTTAAAAAAAAAGAGACATTTTCCAATATTCTCTGTTCTGTCCACACACACACACACACACACACACACGTACACACGCAGCGTTCGAAAAAAGCCGAGCATGCCTGACGACTGGCCACAACACAGCTGCTGCACTCTGGATCATTTCCTTTTTTTCCCCCTTTCCTTCCTCGCTTTTCATTCCCGTCCGGAGCTCAGAAAAATACAGAGCAGGATTCATATATTCATTTAATTAATGTATTTATTTTGGATGCTAAATCCTGACCAATCTCAGGCATGGGGGGACTTGAGACGGGCATATTATTGAACTTTCCCACCCAATTTAGTGTTGTTTTGGGATGATGGGCAGGTTTTGTTTCCAACTCTGACCTTGAGTAATGTGAGTTCTGTTTCATGGCACGCTTGAAGGTCGCCCCATCGACGCCGGCGCCGCTTTCACGCGGCGGAATTGTGCCACATCGACCCCATCGACGCCACGCGCGGCAGCGAGTTGCACACCACAGGCCGGGGGGGGGGTCGTATAAAAATGTGGTCACTTACTTTTCGGAATGGCCATGCGGACGTTGAGGCGGCTCACTGCCAGCTGACACATGAGGAGCGCGGCGGACGTTGAGATGGATGGCGGTGAGAAAACAAATCGGTTGTTACAGTCGATGGTTGTTCCCCGAGGGCCGACCTTGAAGGCAAACGGAGCAACAATTTGACCGTAGCTCGCACCGTTAAAATTCAATTGGCTTTTGTGTTTTAACATGTTTGGCACGAAACTAAGTCCGACAGTTTCATTTCATATTGATTTTAAAGTATTCTTTGAATCGCTCCATATCAAGTGGTACAAATATTACCAAAGTAAAAGACATTCGGCAAAGTGGCAAGCAAGAAAGCCTTCTTTCGAAAAAAGATCTGAGCCATTTCCCAAAATATTTGCACCACTTGTTCGACACGCCGGCAGTCACTCTTGGTAGACCCCTGCACCCCCCCCCCCCCCCCCCCCGATCCCAGATGGTCCCAGCTGTGTCGTCAGGTGGGCTTTTATTTGCGTGACCGCCCGCCAGGAAAGGCGAGCAAAGGGCAGCACAGCCGCCCGCTCGTCTGACGGAGAAATGAGGCCATTGCGGAACACATTCACGCTCATCCAAGGAGGGGGGGGGGGGTTACGGGTGTGCAGCCACAAATCCATCATGTTTGCATTCCGGGGCCGTCACGCACAAATATTTCACAATCACGCGGCTTTTCCTCCGGTAGTCGACGGTCAGGTGCTCTCAAAAGCCCCGATCCAGCCTGTTTTAGATGTCGCCCTCCTCCAACACACCTGACTCAAACCCCCCCCAAAACAAAACAAAAAATGGCATCATCAGCGCAAACAAGTCATCGAAAAAAGTTTTCTTGCATCCCTGATTAAAAAAACATCATACAAATATATTGACCCGTTCCTTTTGTGTGGCACCACTTTTACTCTCAGCTTTGCTTTGGTCGTTTCCCATCGTTTCAATGAACCAATTCGCTTTTGTTGTTCAAACGTGCCATCCCAGTTCAAGTTAGGTGCGCAAAATAAGGTAACAAACGGCCAATCCAATCTTTTTTTTTAAAAGAAGAGACATTTTCTTGGCTTCAGATTGAAAAGCCATTACCGATAAGACTCGCAGGCTATAGCGGAAAGATAGAAAGAAGTCATTATTAGAGATTAATGAGTTTTTGGGGGGAGGGGGGGGCGGGAATAAACGGTGAGCGGTGGGCCGCGTTGTCGCCCATGAGACAAATTGGGGCGAGTGCTGGTTTTTTTTTTTTCTCCTCTTCCCGTTCTTCTATCTGTCATGCTCGGCGGCTCACGTCGGAGTGTTTTGGCTCCTTCAGATGAATTGTCACTCCCAAATCAAGTGATGGAACAGGACGGACATAATGGGGGGGGGGGTTTTCAACCCATCTGAATGCCATTAGTTGTGACGGGCTCGGGGGTTTCACTTCCTGCGTGACCCCCAACCCTTGGCCACCATCACCCTCCCATGCCCCCGGGGAGTTCCACGGCTTCCACCGCTCACGATCACATTCCAGCGTCGGGCCCATAAATCAATTTCCTTGCTAACGCCGGCCTGATTATTGGCTAATCGATCGATCGCGGCCATGTTGACTGCCAACGGCCGTGACTAATGAGCACCAGGCGTACTCATTGTGAGTATCGTCATCAGCGCGACGGCAAAAAAACGAAACAATTAAAGTCTGGCAGGAATGTCGCTCAGGGAATTATGAAAATCTCTTTAACTTTTATGAGCTGGAGCACAGAGGTTTAAATATTAACATCTAGCTGAGAACTTTATGAATACAAGCGAGCTGCTGGTGGTGGGCCTTGAAGAGCAATTTGTTCGGTTCTGCTGGCCTCTACTTTGCACTGACAAACTGCATTAAAACATTTTTTTTTGCAGGCCTCTTCCTGCTTCGTAAGTGAGATCCCGAACATATAGGCCGCAATTCCAGCCGGACTTGCACTGAAATTTGGCCGTTTCTCTCTTTGCCCGTGCGCGTCCCCTCCACTCTCTGTCCTATCCTTCGCATAATGCCATGACAAAATGAAAATACCAACGGACCAACAAACGGCTATCAAACCACAACTTGCCGCCTTCCTCTTTTTGCGTCACGCAAGGTGACCCACTTTTGGGCTCACCGATATGGATGCACTTGCGCGGCAAACGACGAGACCACGATTCATTGTGTTCCCAGTTAACGCAAATAAAAAATATTATTTCATGTTCAAAAAAAAAAATTCGGTTTCACTGGGTTTCATCACACAGCCGCCATTGCTGTTCTTCCCCAGGATGCCAGCAGACACGCAATCCAAGAATCCGCAGCGTTTGCCTCGTGCCGCTTCTCCATCAACAAATTTAGTCTGCAAATACTTTTGGATTTAATCATACATTTTTTTTTAAAAATCAATAAAAGAAATGGATGCCCGCTCGTCGGTAATGCATGATTCCTGTCAGCACATCTACGGATCACGGCACAACTTTTTTCATCATTTCATCTCCTTTAATCAAATGGAGGGAAATGATATCAGGCTACTCGTGAAGCGTATCCCGCGCTGGAAGAGTCCTCGTGGGAGGAGGAGGAGGGTGGCATTCCGAGGTCGCAAATGGATGAGATGGATTATTAATGACTTGAATATGAGACGGATGGAATGCTCGAGATCCTTATCAGCGGGGAGGGCGGCTGGCTCTAATTGTGATTGGCATCAGCCGGGCGAAACAGGCGGAAGTGCAATGGACGCCGGTGGCAAGAATCTGATACCCTTGTTTATTATTTGTGCTTCCTGTTCATTTTGAGATTACTGCTCGCATCTTAGACCTTGTGTCTAGTTTGCGATGGGTTTCCGTCCACGTTGTTTAATGTTAATTCTTTTCCAGCTCATTTGTTTCGGAATCATTTTGAACAAAAGATGTGGCAAAGAATAACAGGACTCCAAATTTGGACTTTGGTCGACCCCCCAAAAAATCTACAGACACAGTTACGTCACAATCCAAATAGTCCCACTCTAATCAAGTGAGAATGGGAGTACACCATGGCGCGATCCCGAGCCTAGTCAATTTTGCATTGATTGTCATGATCCGACTTACTTTTTTCCGTGGATCGTTGCCGTACTTTATGTAACTTCCTTCTTTTGCTTGTGGCAAACGTCCGCTTCTTCCTTCGCTTTCCTTTGTTGAGCTTCCTCGTCCAACCCTCCCGCAGACATGCCGGGGTCTCGACCTCCATCTCCCATCTCCTTGCAGGCGGGGCGTCCCTGGAGTGACCTTGGGGCTAATGAGTTCCTGAACACGAGTCAATAAAGCTCGCACCCCCCCCTTCCAACCATCACTGACCCACCCCTAGGACCCCCCCCCCCCCCACTACACACACACACACACACACACACGATATGCTCAGCCCACAAAGAGAAAGAAGGCGTAGTGGCGAGGCAGGCAGGGCAAAGCAGGACAGAGGATTCCGATGAAAAGAGCTTAGAGGACTGAACACTTTTCTCCCGACGCACAACAAGCAGACCTCGGGATCAAGTAAGTGCGTCTTTGTTTTGAAAAGGCCAGATGCGCTTACTTCCGGCGAAGTCGGGGCCTCTCTGAGTTAAATTTTGGGTCGAAACTCCGGGAAAGTTTTCCCAACATTTGATTGTTTTGCCATGTAGGAATGATGGAACAGCTGAAAAAGCAGAATGTCCTGGCTAAACTTTTTTGGTGGGGTCCCAGTGACGTCTGAAAGGTATTGACATGAAAACGGGCTTAGAATGTTGATCTGAGAATGTTCCTGCTTTTGGAGGTAGAGTTCAGAAACTTATGATAGGTGCGTAAGTGTGTGAGGTGGAGGGGGGGGGAGGCAAAACTGCTTTTCGTGGCTGCCTTTTCCACATGTTGCTGTTCCATGTGAGGGATATGAACACCGAGGTAGCGTTGAGGCCTATCGGAGGGCAGGATGGTGCCAGTGCGAAAGGGAAAAGCGGTACACTGTCCGACAAACTTAAGATAAGTAGATCGTATGAGGTCATTGTTCTGTATGAAAGATACAAACGCAACATTTGGATACCAGGGCAATATTCCTGGAGCGAGAATGCGAAAGTCAATCGGAAGATGTTTGTCAAGTGACTTGTGGGTTAATATTGCGATGGGCATCATTCCACGCTTGTGCACTGTTTGACGCGGCCCACTTTTTTTTTTTTTTCCCAGGATGCCGCGATTTGGGTCAGGCCTGAGCGGAATGACAAACCCTTTAGCGGGTGTATTGTATCGCCGCCGTCCAGCTGCCGTTGCCATGGCGTTCCTCGGCAAACGCTCTCCTGTCTTATATGCATTCCTGGCACAGCCCCCCCCCCCCCCCCCCCCCCCCTCCACCCCCTCTCCACCCCCTTCAAAATGAGGCGTCAACCCAAGGTGGTGGTCGGAATGAAAAAGGCGTATGAGCCAGAGAAGTTTTCCGAGGAAGTTCCAACCGGTGGATCGCAGGTTGAAGGGGGGGGGGGACAAACTCATAAACAAGTCTCAAACCCTTTTCCTCACTATGCCTTTAAGGAGACCTTTGGGAATGTCAGTGCTCTGAGACCATGTGACACCGCCTATAGAGCACAAAGGGCCTTCATCTTCTTCCTCCTCCTCCTCCGTGTCTTTTTAGGAGCGCTTCTCTACAGAGGAGCAATAAGGCCACTCCGGGGGGGTGTCTGTGTGAAGGCGAGTGACGTGAAAGGGTCTGTAAGAGTGGGAAGGGAAGGGGGTGTTATGAGGATGCTCACAGTGAGTGGTGCATTCACTGACACCCCCCCCCCCCCCCCCCCGTCCACCTCAACGACCATTCATATGAGCAGAATGAACCTCCATGGGGAGCGGGGGCCCTCTGAGGAAGAGCGGCGAATAGAAAGCAGGAGAATGGGGGGTTGGGGGGGGGGGGGGCTTTTCCTCCAAATGTGCAAAGACATTCCACTATCCTGACCATCCCGAAGAAGATGCTCATCGTCTTCATAACCCCGTTTTGTGCCAAGTGTCGAGCGGTCAACTCGTTCCTGCTTTTCCGCTGTTTTCAAGTCGGACAACTTTCGCAAAGAGGGCTGACTGAGTGTCTTTTCGCAACAATCTGCCATTCTGGCTCCAGAGCTGCACATGAAGACGGCGAAATCAATGCAGTCTCATTTCCTTTCGCATAAATTGTGGCCCCGAGTGGATTTCCAGCCATTATTAGTGATATTGTAATCATTCCTGTTGAGGGAATGCCGGACGTAAACACCGTTTTGGTCACTCGATGAAAAAGTCACATTGATCGGAAGCGTCGGCACGCAACGCCGACTGACACTGAGTGCCTCCTTTTTTTTTTTCCCCGATACGGTAGCTAATTGCGCCGTTAATCGCCGGGGGGGGGGAGGCGCAGAATCCCGACGACTTTGCCGATCCGTTTTGGCTGTCGGTTCCGTGACTTGCGGGCTGTCTAATCCTCGGTTGTATCTTGACAGGTTGTAACCCGAGCCCTGAGGGTTGCGCTATTGAAATATGAAAAGACGACATGAAAACGCGCACGCGAGGGAGAACGCGGGTGTGTCTGCAGCATCCACCGAGTCATTCATACCCTCATGAAGTAGTATTCGGGTGGTGAAAGAAGGCAATGGGAACATTCGTCACAAACATTCGTATTCTGTCCACAGTCCTTGTTTTGCAAGACGAGTCGGTCTTGAGAAACAAACAACCAGCAGAGGGCGGGGAGGGACTATGCGGGTATTTGGGACGCAGTCGACTGTCCGATCCGTATCTATGGCTGTGATCCACTTTAAGCCCCCCGTCTCTGGATTTTCCGCCGTTCACTTTCGCGGCGACTCTGTCACACTTCTGTTGCTCCACTGTTTCTATCCCCTTGTTTGAACTGTCAAGGCACAGGATTTTGCGCTCCTTCCTCGACGGATCAGGGATGTCCATTCCCCGCCGCCTCCTCCTCCTCCTCCTCCTCCTCCTCCCTCTCATTCCGGGTAAATAACCGGCGCCCGTGTCGGGAAATAAGACTGTCACGGCGTTCCCCCGAGCGGAGTGGATTGAGTTGTTGCGAGTCGGCTTCGATACACCGAACGTCGCGGCGGTGACAACGCCGTCGCGGGCCGAAGGTAAACAAAGGCCGCCGGCGGAGGCGGGGGGGGGGGGGAGGAATTTCCCGTGAGTGTGTTGTTCCTCATCACATTTTTTGCCGGGTATTAATGTGGACATGTAATTATGTGCTCGTATACAGAAAGAAACAACACGGACAAACCTCCGGGCGAGCCTCTTGCAGCTCAATAGATGAAGGTGGAGAGTCGCTGCGGACAGAAGCAGTCAATCAACGATGGGAAAATCTATCGTAACAGACCTCTGATGTGAACGGCTAATCGGCCATTTTGGTTTGAATTAGCTCGTTTGGCTAATTGCAGAGATCGACGCTTGTCACCCCAAAATTGCCCCAACACCCGTTTAATTGATCATCATGAAATTGGGTTTATCATAGGATGATGCACGATAAAGTCTGATGGGCCCATCCCCCCAAATTGAGAAGCTAGGAGGCGCCGTTTTAGTGTGAGCTAGCCGTTTTGGGCGAATTCCAGAGCTTGAAAGTTAGAAAAAAATCCCCTGACACCAGTTGAACTAATTGACACACAATTGGGTGGAAGTGTCGATCTTAAAAGGAACAGAAAGTTAGACATGTTAGCTTGAAGTCGCCCTTTTGGGGCCGAGTGCGGGGCTCGTACTTTGGCCAACTTCGACGAGGCAATCCATCCAATTAAGCCCCGTCAGAGTTTGAGGATCGTACCACGGCTTCGCCGTGAACTCCTTGCTTCCAATCTCGGGCAATAACTCTCTCCAGCCACCGGAGGCCAGTACGCCCGTGATAAGGTCATCTTCTCAACATGTGACGGCTTCGACGGTAAAAAAAAAAAAAAAAAAAATTCCATTGGCGCGAGCGCGGGGGTCAGGAAGGAGGCACGTACATCACTCGCTCGGCTCCAAAAGAGAATAAGTGCAGCCCAATCAATGGGATGGAACAAAAAAAAAGAGGCGCGCGGACACACACACATACACACACGCGTATGTGCGTGTGGGCCCCTGGCAGGTAAACGGCGAACCCATCAGCTGCTTTTGTTTGAGACTAAAAGAAGAGGGGGGGGGGGGGGGGGGAAAGCGGCGCTCAATCGCGGCATGAAAGGCCGCTGATGGCCGGTGCCGTGACGATGGACCATGAGGGTCCTCTGCTCGCAGCGACACCACCTGGGGACCACCGCGGCCATCAAAACAAAGCCACACATTATGACCAGTGGGCAGGAAAAAGAAAAAAAAATGGCGCTATGGTGGTTTCAATGTGGCGTCATTTGGAATAGAAAAATCCGATGAACAATGGTCATCCCTCCATCCATTTTCTGAAGCGCTTCTCCTCACCATTGGGTATTATTTATTCAATGTCTAGGATTTATTAATCAGTAGCTATTTATGTATTTTTCAGAAATACCACTTACCTGTTAATACATAAGATACTTTTTTCACAAATTGTTTTGTCGATGATCCGCGCTTTGCTTCCATTCCTGACATGAATGGAAGCCATTTTTATGATGTCATCGTGCGCGCCATTAGCTTGTCATATTCCCCAATATTGTTTCATTTTTTTTGCCTTATTATCTCTCCTTTCAAGTTTGACATCTGACATTCGTGTTCATCCGCACGGTAATGAACCTCTACTGGTCTTTCTTCTGGTTTCTGACCGGGTTCACGGCACCGCCGCTTTCTTTTGCGTACGACTGAACAGTTTTCATGGCTACTCGGTCTGAACTATAAATAATCACCGCATGACGTTAGTTGGACACCGCTTGATCTCTGGCGAGCTGCCTGCTCTCGCTGTTATTGACGTCGAAATTGTCCTTGATGCTCCCGCCTGCTCCGAAGTGATGTGGGGGGGGGGGGGGGGGGGGAGGAAAAAAAATCCTCGAACCGTCTGCGAGCCTTTTTCTTTCCATTCGAGCTTGCTGTGATGCTTTACTTTGTGTTGACTGCACTGGCGTCGATTCAAATTAATTAGACCCATTTGAGTGGCATGCTGCATCTGCTGCTGGTGGGTTTTTTTGTGTTTTTTTTCCTTCCTTTGTATGACGTGCGAGATGGTGGCGTGGGTTGCACATTGAGCCGCGCTTCCTGTCAGGTTTGGCGTCCGTGGGGGGGGGGGGGGGGATACTGTCGGCGTGGGTGTGCGGATGTAGTCGTCGTCTGAGGAATGGCAGCGCAATGCAGAGAAGCCGGGATTCTCGCCGCCGCTTGGAAAGAGTTTGATATAATTAGGAAATATCACACAAAGGAGAAAGTCATGTGGTACTCGCGGGCCTCATCACGGCTGTGATTCGGTCAATATCGACCCCCCCCCCCCACCCCACCCCCCCGTCTATCCGGTCACTCATTGTTGTGGGAGGGCCCAGCTGTGTTGTTGCGGATCAATGAGGCAAATGGGCAGTTTGATAGCTGCGAGCCCCACAAAACACACCCGCACTTTATTTGGCGGTAATCCGAGGCACTTGAGTTGTTTTTCTACCGTTGCAGCGCGCCTGTAGATGCGCAGTGCACACAATGGCGCCCTTGGGGAAAGTTTTGCATTTGTGCCTCTTTCAGTTACACCGGAATGAACTCTCGTCAATAGTTCCTTTGGCCCCCCCCCCCCCCCCCACCTCCAAAAAAACTTGTGAGTTCCCCGAGGACAAAGACATGACAAAGCCTTAATGGAAGTCATCCGAATCCTGTCATCCAAAGTCTCAGACGCCGTCTTATCTTCAAAACCAGTCGGATCCCCTTTTTAGTTGGCACGATGAGGATTTTTTTTTTTTTCCTTTTATTGCTTTTGCCTCGACGCAAAGTCATCCCGGCTGTTTCGCAACGAGCGTCGGATCAATAGCGCGGCCGTGTTTGGCCCGCCTTGATGACAGCCACGCGCCTCGAAGCGTCACGATCAAGCGGCTGATTTCAATTTCGCATTCAAAGCGTTGTTAAAAGTTGAACGCAAAGTACAAAGGGACACTCGGATGTTCAAAGTTGTTTTTGGGTGACCTTGGCAGGATGCACGGGCGCAAGCAGTGGAGCACGCGAGCCGCCGTCATGGCCCTGCTGGTGATCACCGCCATGGCGGCCGAAGGAGGCAAATCCGACAAACAAGGTGACAAAATTGTTTGTCGATGTTTCAGCATCATTTTAGAAATTGATACAGAATTTTGGGGGGGTTTAGTGAATCTTGTTTAAATCAGTTTTTGATTCTTTTTTTGTTATATGCTCTGCTTGTCTGTGTTGCTGCGCTACGTGTGTTCCGTAGCAAATAGCCAGCCGATGGAGTATCGCACTCTATTTCGCTCCGTTTTGCTGATTGATCTCGTTTCAACACCCCGTTGAAAATCCCAAAAGTGTGAACCTGGAGGTGTTTGGTCGCAGGCAAGAAGGAGCGCAAGTCGGACTGCGGCGAGTGGCAGTGGAGCGTCTGCGTGGCCAACGAGGGCGACTGCGGCCTGGGCACCCGCGAGGGCACCCGCACCGGCACCGACTGCAAGCAGACCATCAAGACGCAGCGCTGCAAGATCCCCTGCAACTGGAAGAAGAAGTTCGGAGGTCAGCACTGCACTGTGTCGCGTGGAAAAATCAAGATGAGCATTTTTTTGTAGTTCCTGCAACTAAACGCCGCTCTAAATATCATTTGCGTGCATTTGGCGCAACGCCGCCGCTGCCGTACCTGAGAACAGTCTGAGTCCTTGATTAAGTGTCAAAATGTCCGTGAGAAAGATGTTAGCACAAATCTCGCCATTTTTGTATTTTTTGGGGGGGCGCCGCGTTCAGTTTTCCATCTGGGTTCACGCTTCGCACCAGTGACCCCCCCCCCCCCTGCTCCTGCTCCTGCTGTCAAGCCTTCCTCCAGTCGGCGTCGCTCCCGTTTGAAAACAGTTGCTCTTGGCCGCCAACAAGTCCCGACAGGCGGCTGTCTCTTTCTGTTTCTCTCGGAAGTCTCTCGTGGTCCCAGAGTCCATGACAGGATCACTCTCGGATTGGATCAGGACACTTTGGGGGACTTTCTGCGACCAGACGTGTCGGCCGTCGCGCTTCACAATTCCGTTCGGATATGACGCAATACATTGTGTGCTGCGTCAATGGCAATTGTTTTGTTTTTTTTTTTTTTCCCCCATCTCTCTCCCATCCCAAGTAGCTACATGAGGTAGTCGAAATATTAGGAACAGCTGTCGTCATGATGCCGGATTTTGGCTCATCTTGCGTCCGCCGAGTGCATGGGCCGCATGAAGGCAGGCCAGGGGCTTCCTGCCAGATTCCCAGGATGCTTCGTCCAGAAAAGGCTTTTTCAAGCGCTTGGGACCTCCCCAACAATCCCCAACTCCTGACAACAATTCCCCCCAATACCTCCCTTGATGAGCACCCTGAGAATTCCCCGGCGACGACAAGAGGGTCTTTCATTTTCAGTTTCCCCCACCCGACCTCCTTTTTGCCCCCCCCCCCCCCCACCCCATCCCTCGAGTTTACAAGATGACGCCAAGAGCGATACGAGCACGTGCAAACGACGACGTGCAATTTCCCGGGGCGAATTGCATGCGTGGCGGGGGGTGAATTGAAGGTGTCGTACGGCTTCGATCGCAGCAAAGCACATACGTGCGAGAGTTATTTGAGCTGACAAGATTGTATCTGAACATGATTTGCAGGACCGAACAGCAGCCGGGACGCTTTTGATTGGACTCATCTGTTAGCGCGGGTGCCGTCACGCACGCCGGCCGCCATCTGTTCCACTGAGCAGACATCTAGAAGCGAGCGGGAAGGAAACGGCATCTGGCGGCGGCGTGGCGGCGGCGACAATAAGCGACTCAGATGTTGTTGTCTTTGGCAGGGGAGTGCAAGTACGACTTCCAGGCTTGGGGGGAGTGCGACCTGAGCACGGGCAAGAAGAACAGGACGGGCGTGCTGAAGAGGGCGCTGATGGACGCCACCTGCGCCCCCACCGTCACCGCCAGTAAGCCTTGCGGGAAGATTCCCAAGGCCAAGCTGCAAGGTGAGTGGCCCTTCGGTCATCCCAAGAAAGAAATGGCGTGCAAATACAAAACCATACGACACCGTTCGGTCACACGTTGGTAGGATGAGGTAAGATACGACCGAAGACAAGAAGATTCCGATTTTGAGATTACGATGCGCTACAATGAGATGGATGAGGAGACACTTTCCATTCGAAATAATAACTTGTGTTATTGTGTGCAATTTGCTCCACTTTCCAAGTACATTGAAACTCCTCTACAACGAAATCTACATGGGTGAAAGTACCCCGTAGTGTGAAAAAATCTTCATGCATTAACACCATGCCCACTTTCCTGTTTCAAATTTACTACAGTGAAAAACCCCCTGTTGTGAAAAATGTCTTGCTGCAAACATGATTTCGTTGTAGAGGGGTTTCACTGTAATTCGATATATGGTATGATACAATGCGACCTTACTGATTAATTCGTCGGATGATTTAATTGGCCAATATTAGCTATTTTTAAATCGGCAAAAACCTGCCGGCTTTTTATTAATTTGTTCCTCTTTGTTGCCACGTTCAACAATTCTAATATTTTGACAGATTTATAGTTTTGCACGGGCCGGTCGGTCCACTGGATCTGCTTTCCACTCTCAATAACTTAACCCGGAACTGAATTAAGATGATCGTTCAAAGCCACAGAGGCACTCCAAAGAGTTCTTGCCGCGGAAAAGTGCCTCGCGCGAGGTGGAGGTTTCTTCCCAGGATGTGAAAGTCAAGTGTGGAGGTTCCTCTCCAAGCACCCTCGGATATTTGCAACTTGCCTTGCTTCCCCGCGCTCGTGCTTGTTTCAAGAAATAGACTTGCACCATGACAGTGTTCCTCCGGTGCTTTGGGAGTATGCTGACAAGCCGCCCCCCCCACAACCCCCCACCCACCCTTCTTGCCACCACTTCACTTTCTGCACTTGAGATTCCGACGTGAACCCCACAGTCGGGAAATGCCTCGGCGTGCGGTTTATATTTCAGCATTGAGGCTGTTGTTTCAAATGGACTCCACAAGACTGTACCCTTCAATAAATAAAGGTGTCAGCGTTGGTCTTGGTGAAGCAGCGGGGGTGGGGGGGGGGGTGGTCGACGATTGCGAGCGGGTGGTTTTCTCGTCCGTAAGTCCCGCTTGGAAGCGGGCGTATGAATTATGGATGGCCACGTCCGCGCCTCGCACAGACACAGTAAGACTGTCTGTAGCGCTGTCTGCTCAAAGAAGCGAACCTCGCCGACACCAGCCAAACACTCGCCCCCCCCCCCCCCCCCAACAACCCCCCATCATCCTGCATGCTGATGCGAGCGCAGTCACGGGACGCCGTCCCAATTCTGACACTCTTCGCTCCGATGACGATAACGTTCACGCTCCAATTAGGACGCACGCCGATTCTCTCCGAGCGCCAGACAATTCCCTCCAATTACAATGCGATTGCGCAATTTGCTACGATGATGCTACGACCGAATCCAATTAAAATCAATCATGTGATAAGATCCAGCAGCAACGTACGATTCACTCAGGTTCCGTTACAGTACATTAGGATTCCCCTCCCTTAGCGACGCCGTGCACTTCGAATAAAATGGTGACGCAGTCACAATCACTCGAGCGGCATTGTCGGGACTTTTTTTTTGTTTCCTCGTCGCCGGGAATGCAAAGATCGTTTTTTTGCGCCGCGGAGAAGGAAGAGATCCGCAATGAATGCTTTTTAATTGTCTGTCATCCTCCAAGACGTATCCTCGTGATTGCGCCTTTAGAATACTCCCCGCCGCCGTTCACGGCATCGGCCCACCTCGCCCGAGCCTCCTATTTAATCGCGGGCTCGACGCTCGGAGCGACGGCGTTAAAGGCGAGGTCAGGAGGTTAACTCGCTATTCAAATGTAATCACACGCTGTTAGCTTCGCACTCCCGCCTCCCGCCGAAGGAATAAAAAAAAAAAAAAAAAAAAACGACGAGAGAATGTCATACGCCGCACGCAATATTTGACTGCGAGGCGGCGGGTCGAGCGGGGAGCGAGTCAACGGGCTTTTTGTTAGCTCTGCAAACCGGGACGTAATTGACCCGCAAACACGGTGCCGCGGCCGCTGCCAAATTGCCAATGAGCGCTCACGAACCGGCCGCCTTATCGCGCCGGGCAGATGACACGCAGGCGGCGGGTTGGCGGAACCCCGACGTCAGGCCGGGCGAACGCCCGCGTTAGCGCGTGCCAGGACAATATAATATTAGCGTTAGCCACTGTAGTTTAAAAATGAACACTGCGCTCTAATAAACCCGAGTGCAGGTTAAAAAAAACTGTTCCTAAAAGCCAAATGCAAATGAGTTGTACAAAAAAGTTCAAGACAACTGAACTGCACTTAGCCGGCGGTTGTTTTGCGTACCACACGTAGCACTCATAATCGTGCCGTTTGCTGCGCATCGTGCAGGAGCCTCTGCGCGGTATCATCTGCACTTCCTGTCTGCGAGCGTGCATGATAAATTTGTACTTAAAAAGAGACAAGCTGTTTCTTCCGCGTGCCTCCGCACTCACAATGCAGTCGGATCTTCAGAGCCGGTTCATTCTATTTGCTCAATTAGGATTTGATATTTTCATTTGTGACTAAATTGAATCCAAAATAACCCCCCCGCCCCCGACTCAACGCGGGCACCAGAAAAAAGTCAAGCCTTCCCTTTTCGTGGACTTTGTCATTAACTTTATTGTCATGTTGATTTGTTAAATTAGAGGCAACGGCGTCCTCCTGTCGCCGTGCATATCGTTTGCCGTAATGCGGCGCGAACAGCGGGCGGCGGGCGGCGGCGGCGGCTGCGTGCGCGGCGCTCCCGCATCCAATTCAATTCCCTTTTAATGACCGCTCAGCTAAGCCGGAGGAATTTGATTAGCTCCAATGTGATTGGGGCAACATCGCAACCTGGAAGGACACAAAATCATTCTAGTGGCTGTTTTACTTTCTCTAACTCGTATTCACGTCTTGTCTTCATACGCACATTTTAAGGGCGAGGGCGCTGGCAGCATAATTCCTGGTGGAGGTTTTCCCCACACACGGACCAACGCGAGGGGGCTTATTATGGGGCAAAGTACACGTGATTTGAGTCCGTCTGCTCTTTCATTTTCTGTGACAAACAACATTTGCCGTAATGGCCGGCCATCCGTCTCCCAATTCTGCTTATTACAAACACTGAAAGCATTGTTTATTGGAACCAGGGTCACTTTTTGTTTTTTTACCTTTCAATCTGCATTTTCCCTGCACTCGGAAGGGAAGCACATTTGATATTCCCGAGGGGCCGAATGTGCCTGAGCCATCTTTTTTCGCTGCCTGTAGGAAAATCCAAAAACATTGCATTCATTTGCGCATATTTACGATGCCGCATGCACTTTGCCAGGCGACACAAAAATGACAGCAAGTTGAGTTTCAGCATCAAAATTGGTAACAATGAGACAAAGCACGACTGGAGTCCTACGGCTTTTGAAGTATCACTGGAAATGGCCTTCTCGACCCCCCTTTCCCCCTCCAAAAAAAAAAGCAACATGGCAGACTCCCTTTGTCTTTTGCGGTGTGGCTTTGTGTGGCTTTTTTGTGGGTCTTCTCATGTTCGACCGAGTTTCAAGTTAAGTATAACCAGCTTTTGGGACTGAATTTTGAAAGATGCTGAAAAAAAGATCACTTCCAAGCAAAATGGCGGACATCCTGTGTGCGCTCAAGCATTGCTTCTTGATATTTTTTTGTGTGTTTTTTTGTGGGTCTACCTTCATGTTGCGAAGTCAAACTGGCTCTTGGGGAATGACTGAAAAAACAATGTTTTAAATCCACCAGGCAAAGATCCACGATCGTCGAACAGGAAAACAAAACAGATTACCGCGGGGCTCCCTGCCCGAAGTGTCGGTATCAGCTAAAAGATGGGCTCGATCTGCAATCGTAATCCTTTGCATTCCCGTCCTTGCACCTTTTCTGGAATCGCAAACACATGATCCCCGTGGAGGTTAAACATGTGTCCTTTTGTTTGCTTCCCCCCCCCCCCTCCCCCCCCTCGCCTAAGCCCTCTGATCCGTCTGCCGGAGGCCGACTGTATCTCTTCAATCCCCTGCGCACCCCCTGCCCCATCCCCATCCCATCTCCCGTGGTAACCTCTCTGCTTCTCGGGTGGGGGGGTGGGGGGTGGGGGCTTATCTCCCAACCGGCAGACAGGGAAAATCACATCTTAGCCTGAGATTGCTGGTCGCGCCGCACTCCTTCTGCCGTCGCCCTGCCTCGCGTGTAAGTGCGCCCGTGTGTGATAGCCAATTTCTGCCTGCCTTCATTAGAAGTCAGGCGCACGTAGCTGTCACTCAAACAGCCTTTGAATGTATCCAATCGGAGGAGTCCCGATTCCAAGCAGATATTTTAGGCTCAATTGCAGGGGTCCTTTGAAAGATGAACTCTTCCTTGAAATGTTGTCTGATTGCGTCGGAATTGGAAGCGCGTGGACGAGACGCACGCGAGAGGCGTGAGGATCCGTCATTGCGTGTGAGGGGAGGAGTGCGGCGGCAGACTTTGATGACTTGCTGTAAAACACCAAACTCTCAGGTCAAAAGGTTTGGAAGATTCCGCCCCCGAAATTGGTTTCACTCGGCGACCCCGAAACTTGGTGGGAATGTCCATCAAATGACATTGGAGATGTGTCTTCGTTTGAAGGCGAAGCAATTTTAGGGATCGTTTACATGACAGTCTCTTGCCTTGTTTTATACATTGATTGATTGATTTTTTTCTTTCTCTTGGTCCTTCAGATGCCAAGAAGCAGAAGAAAGAAGGCAAGAAGCGAGAGCGCGGCCAAATGGACTGATGATGATGATGATGATGATGGAGAAGGCACAGTGGATGAAGATGAAGAGGAGGGTGGAGCCGACTGTCCCGTAGGCTGCAGCAGGAGAAAGCAATGCAAATGAGACCCGTAGTGTTTATATTTAGTGTTCTTTAGAAACAAAGACGTTAGATTTAATCACATAATCAGCACCAATTCACTGGAATATTATATCCTTCCGATTGCTGCTTTTTATTTGTCGTTACCTCAATTTACCCCTTTTTTTTTTCTTCTTTAATTCTATTAATCTTCAATAGTATTAAAATCCCTTCCAGCCCAAACTTCCTTCCTTCATTTCCCCAGTATGCAAATAAAGGAATAAAAGATTTTTTTTAAACATTTTTATTTTCATCCTGAAAGAATATGGCACAAGTTTTAACCATTAAGATGCATGAAAAATTGTCAATTGACTGTACTGGGGGTAGGGGGCTGTAGAAGAGGGGTGGGTAAAAGGGGTGGGGGGTGGGGTTGGGAGGCTATGAAACACGCGAATGTGCATTTCCAATTCTTACATATGTCATATAGATATCTATATATATATATCTGTATTTACATCGCAAACTTTGTTTTTTTTTCCCACAAGTCACACACAAAACATCTACAAATGCAACAAAAATGCAGTTGGCGGTGAGGCCAATTTTTTTTTTTTCTGTGTCCACTTTTGTGATCCATCCGCACAACATTGCAAATCATGCCCACAGAAATGCAAGGCATTATTCTTATTAAAATAATTTTTAAAAACCAACAACAAATAAACCATTTTAACACAAACGTTTCTGTACACTTTGAAACGGCACATTTTCTACACGGATTAAAAATGGTGTGTGAAATGTTGAGTAGATGGAGGGGAGTCTTTGGAAGCCTGTTTGGAATCTGCGGTCAGATGCTCGCGCGTTCACGTCTGAGTGCGCGCGCGCGCGCGTTCAAACTGCAAATATGGACACAAATATGGCAGCTGTTCAATGAAAGTAGCTGTAGCTCAGAGCTTACACATTCACATTGAAAGAGCAATTTGCATTTTGTCATTCCGGCTAAGGCACTTTGAAATTGCTCCGTACAATCTGGCGATATTTTCCATTCGTTGCCCGTTCCGCAAACTTTTTTGCGCCCCCCCCCCCCTCCTTTTTTCCACCACGTGGGAGGATTTTAGCCCTTTGACGTAAGCCGTGTGAAGAGGAGCCCGATTAGCTCAGACGGCACGATGAAGACGACGATGGTTACGACTTATAAAAATGAAGACGGGGATATTCCCACAATAGAACGCTTCGCCCGGACGTCCACGTGGGAACGAGGGCAGATTTTATTATGTTATTTTCAAAACAATTGGTCGAATTGAACGAATTCCCCATCCGGTCATGTTTTAATTGGGTCTTCCGTGCCTCTAGGGGGCAGCATTTGGCCAGAAATGTGTATTTTCCACCCAAATTTGTGGAAGATGAACTTGGTCACTAAAACGCAGGTGTTTCCACGGCGAAGGTTGTTCCAAGAGAGGGAAAAAAAGCCGAAATTACCCTTTTGGTAAGTGTCATAATGTTACAATTGTCACCGGGCGCTGTGTCATCATTTAAAAAAATATTCTTTCCAGCCACGTCGTGAGGAAAATGACATGCTAGCTAAACGAGACATTCCATCCTTCGTTTTATGTTCATAGAGGACGTCCAACGGCCATCGAGGTGGATAAAAAGACACCAGTTCCCCTTTTGGGATAATGTGAGTTTTCTCATCAAGTGAATCAAACTCTGTGAGGAAAATGACATTTTAGCTATATTTGTTTACTTTTTGACCAGTTTTACCACCATTTCCCCACAAATCTTCCCTGAAAAGAACATGTTATTTGAAGATTAATGTATAAAAAAAAGTTTTATATCAATTCCCATTAAAAAAATTTTTGGATGCGGTCTCCTCCATGCCTCCAGGGGACAGCAACGAAAACCGGGGTCTCAAATCGATCGTGAGCGGATAAAGGACAAATCGACCCTTCTGGTAAGTGGAGTAATGTTACTATTGTCATCATTTTGAGACATAAGGGTATGTGAGTTAGAAATGTCATATTTGTAATTCCTCACCATTGAGCTGCAAATGCTTCTTCAGTGTATGCAATTATTAGGTTCTTTGAATTGTAATAAAAGGAAACTGTTAATAAAACGCTAACATGATGCTAATGTGCCCATATGGCATTAAAGACGAGAAAGTAGCCCTTTTTAAAATTGGAAGCCGGTAAAGGTGTGATCCGAAGTTAACTCCACACTTGGAGCCCACAACCACGCATCAGCACGCACGCACACATAAGATATAAACTTGCACCCGCATACATTGATCCTCACACTCCAAACAAACACTAATAAACTCTGAGCTTTAGCTACCTATTAGATGCTGCCGAGATTCCTAATGTGGCAGCACGCATAAACATGTTATTAGGTGGCGACGGCAAAAAATGAGTCTGTCGATAAGAGCCGAGTGAGCAAAACGCCGGGATGAACAATCCATTTTCTTTCCTTAACATTTTCAGAACTTGTCCAAAAAAAAAAAAGCCCGAGACCAGCGCTAAAAATCATCATGATAGGATTTAGCAATTTGATTGCAGGCAGGAATCTAAACTAATGCCAAACGATGGAAGAAAAAAAAAGTATCCAATTTGCGGGTATGATTCGGGGATTTATGGAGAAGATTCTGATTGAACACAAAGCTGCTTTGTACAGTTATCTACAGGTGTTGTCGCTGAACCTAAAACGCGTGAGGTTTAAATTCAGGAAGCCCTGTTGTCCCGTAGTGGAGCACAAAAATCTTGTAGCCTGTGTCATAGCCTACTGATGCTACGATTTCCTAATGGACATTTCAGAATGTTTGTAAGCGATCGGTTTACTTGAGCTCTCGCCGCCCATAAGTATGTGTGATGTCATGAAAAGAAAATACCCTATCAAGAGAAATGGTGGAGACGGTAGGACGGACGGTCAATCACCCCAAATGATCTGCATGGCGCCGTAGTCTTGGAAATGTCTACCTAGCAGAGCGAATGTTCTTGTACTGGCAGAGCAGCAAGTGCTTGAATGTCTTTTTGAAGGTGACGTTGCACAGGGCGTAGCAGGCCGGGTTGATGGTGCTGTTGATGTAGCACAGCCAGTAGCCCAGCGTCCACACGGTGTTGGGGACGCAGCTGGAGCAAAACGTGTTGATCAGCACCATGACGTTGTAAGGCGTCCACGTGGCCACGAAGGCCACCAGGATGGCCATGATGGTGCGCGTCACCTTCTTTTCCCGCGACGGCGCCGCCTTCTTCTTCTTGTTGGGCGGCTGCTTGGTCATCTTGACAATCTTGCGGGCCACGTGGTTCTGCCGCTCGGAGGCCGGCACAATCTCCACCGTGGCGTTGGATGGTGTGTAGCAGTCGCCTTTCGGGGATTTGGCCTTGATCTTGATGCAGGTCAGTTTGGAGACGCCCGCTTTGGCGCGCTGGCGGGGTAGCGGGCGGCCAGGGCCGGGCTCGGAATTGGCGGCCGACGGCGGCGTCTCCTCGTCCTTCACGTGGGATGCGGCCGCGCTGCCCGAGGTGGAGTCGTTGGAGCTCTCCTTCTCCTCGCCGGCGGCGCAGATCTCCCTCGCCGCGTCGTCGCCCTCGGTTTCGCCCTCGGCCGTGGTGGAGGTGGGCGCTTTGCCGTTCTGCATCCTGCCGTCGTGCTGGTTGCCGCTGTCCTCGGTGTTCTGGCTCTGGGAGGCTGCCACGTTCTCGGCGGGTATGTTGTTGTTGTTGGGTTTGTTCCTGCGCTTGGCGGGAGACGAGGGCTCCGCGTTGCCTCCCGACGGCTTGCGATGATCCTTCTTGACACGGCTCTTGCTCGCCCTGGAGATCTGCCAGTAGAGCTGAATCATGATGATGACGGGCAAGTAAAAGGCGGCGATGGCCGTGCCAAAAGTGACGGCTGCGTTTGAGAAGAACTGAATGTAGCACTCCTTCTCCGGCACCGTCCGCCCGCCCACGATGAACTGCCAAAAGAGGATGGCCGGCGCCCACAGGACAAAGGACAGGACCCAGGCGGCGGCGATCATCATGCCCGCCATTTTGGTGGTCCTTTTGACGGGGTAGCTGAGCGGCTTGGTGACGCAGAAGTACCTGTCAAAGCTTATGATGAGCAAATTCATGACCGACGCGTTGCTGACCACGTAGTCTAGCGCCAGCCACAGGTCGCAAACCACCGGGCCCAGGGGCCAGTACCCGATGACAATGTAGACCGTGTACAAGTTCATGGAGCAGAGTCCAATAATGAGGTCGGCGCACGCCAGGCTGAAGAGGAAGTAGTTGTTGACGGTCTGCAGGTTCCTGTTGACCTTGATGGAGAGCATGACCAGGATGTTGCCGATCACCGTGACCAGGCTGAGCGAGCCGGCCACCAGCACGATGAACACCACCTCCACGGTCTTGTAGGAGCCCTCGCGCTCCTCCGCCGCCTCGGTGTCGTTGCCTTCCGAGGCGTTCCAGTAGCTGAAATTCAGCGCGTCCATGGCGCCGGCTCCCGCTCGGCGACACCTCCTACTCGCGCGGAACCTGCGGTGAGCGCCAAAGAACATTTGCGATGGGGAAAAAAAAAGATATTTAGACCCTTTTGAAATGAAAAGTGCCGTCGCGTTAGCGTATTAATATTCCACTAAGCCGACACGCTGCCTAAACATCTCTTTGATAACCTCCGGGCCAACGATCGTCGAGGCGGCGCTTCCCCATTGTCACGTCGCGTTATTAAATTGTGCTGTCAAGGCGCCTGAAGACTTCAGGAAAACGTTCAGAAGTGTGACATTTGAATGGTCGGAAATGAATGAATGGATCAAGTTTGGAACGGTCGCCCATCTTTGAAAAAGGGCACTGCCACTCCCCGAGGCGCTGTCCCTGATGTCCATGTGATGTTTTACAGGCATTTCAAGCAGCTCAGCCCCACAACATCTAGAGTAGAGCTGGCGATATGATGAAAAAGTTGATTTCGTATGTATTCATTTTTGTCAACTTATTTGAAAAAGAAAAAAGGACATTGATCAAAGATCAAATAAAACTCGCGGATCCAGAGGTTGAATTGTCCTAATATTCGAGTGGTTTGCACAAAATCCACTGGCCCCTAATTGCTACATAGAATGACGCAAGTGCAGCATTTGAGTGCACAGTTGTGCACATCGACTTATCCGCGGCGCCAGAAATACCCAGCGGTGGCGTCGGGGCATGAAGCTAAAATGGCCTAATCCCCATCAAATGTCACAACACTGCCGATTTACGCCGGCAAAAGCGCAACAATACTAACGGGACACACTTTGTTTCCCGCCCCAGTGGATTAGTGCGGCAGTGCTGATGGTCACAGCGCAGTCCCAAAGGTGGCCGCTCTTTGTCCTCCACCTGAGCCTCGGGCGCACCTGAGCGCTCGGACACTCGCACGAGAGTCCTAAACAAATCCATCTCGTGTGCCCGTGGACGCTCCCTCCTCCCGACTTGACAGCCCGCGACATCTCCGCATGTCCCAGGGGTGCCCGAATGGAAATAGTTTTTATTTTTTTCTTCCTTGCTGTCGACTCGCCGCCATGCTGAGCGAGCGGTCGCCTGGGGAGATTTGCGGCGACTTATCTTAGCCTAGCCATCAATCATCGGGCTCCCCGACCGCACGTCCGCCCCGACCTCATCAGAACGCCGACGCCAACGATCGCGCCCTTTTGACTGATGAACACAATGCCGGTGCCAGCTTCCTTTCAGGCCGACATACCTCACGCAGATATCTAAATGGCTTTCTTTTGTCTCAGGTATTAGCCCGCCGGACGCCACCGTGCGAATAAATGAGCTTTCCGTATTGTTCCTTGTTCCGACCCGCGGTTTGCTCACCGGAGCCGAAAATTGCTTCTGCCCTTCGGGGAGCGCCAAAAAGGCCAAGCTCGCTCGCCCCTTTCGCAGCTACCTTTTTACCCCCCCTGTGTTTCGTGCTTCGCACAGGCGGGCGGAGAGCCAGAGCGGCGAAATGACAACTTGCCTCTTTCATCGGAAGCTGCTTTAACGGGTCAGCGCTTTTTTTGCCGGCGAGGGGGCAACAGGTGGCGTTTGACGCCCGCGTCGAGCCCACGCTGTGATTTGCGAGCGTGCCAGCTGTGCACCTTAAAGCAGCAACCCACTTGGGCGCTTCTCCCGTGCTCCGGGTTCGCATTTTACGTCTGCGGATCTCAGATAAATCCGGAGGGCACCTGTGCCCCCCCCATCCATAGCATTTCCATTTCCCATCAACGTCTGCGTTCTCCATCAAGGACTCTGCCGGCGTTTATTTGCCATTTGCTGACGAGCGTGACCGGAATGCAAAAGCCGTGATTGCGGCTGCACAGCTGGGGTGCCGAGAGGACGGCGTGGGTCGACGCACTCGAGATGTCTCTCTTTTCCACCAATCACCCGTACAGGGGGGGAAAACAGTTTCGAATGAATTGACTTGTCAACATAGGCATTGAAATGGTCGATCTACCGTAACATTGTCTACGTTGACGCGCACAAAATTTGATGTTGTCGTGGCAGATTGCTCCAATTCGACCGGAAACCGCCGGCAAAAAGGCTCGGCTTTGATACTTGACTTTTGCGGCTTGGGAGCACCCCGGAAAGAGTGCAAACACGTCGCTCAGAATCCGGTCATTATCTTTTGCTGAATATATTTGTGCTCTGGGAGCAGAACCAGCACGTCTGATTTTACCCAACTCGTACGGTCGAAATAGCTTTGGAGGGTCACGATGTCGAGTCGCTGGGGTCGTCCCCCTCAATGATTGCGCTTCATGTCACTTGACTTTTCAATTATCCTTGGGATCAGCTTTGCCAACTGTGACCTGCGAGTCTTCTAATTAAGAGTACAGAAATGGATTTTTGTACCCAGCCTCAAACTTCAAGGGGGGGAAGAAAAAAAAAAGCCCCTGATAGATTTTTGGGTTCTGCTTCTCTTGGACCTGCACCTTTTTGGGCACTGTTACAGGTATCCACTTGTATACGGATTAAACCTCAGTGCTAAAAAATGGACTCCTACTGTGAGCTATTTCTATTCTGGCTGCAGTGTGATTAATCATATTTGGCAGCGGTAGGCTTGTGTGTGCTTTTTTTTTTTTTTTATCAGAGGCGAGGTTCTTTGGGGTTGTTGCATCACAGATCGCCGAATATCTAATTTCGAGAGGCGAAGTTTGACAAACGAGTTCCAGCCCAAGTTGTCAGACTTATCTCCTCGAAGCAGGACATAAGTGGGGGATCAAATCCTGACAGGTGTTGCATTATCCCTCCGCTAATCTCACCTTGGGTGGGGGGGGGGGTAAACAAGTTCTTTTTTTCCCGGGAACGTTGCCTAAGTGGGTGGTGTCACAACGCGGCTTGACGTGACGGGCCAGTCGGTTAAAGGATTACCGTTCGCTCGGCTTTCCTTCCAACGACACCGCCGGATGGATTGCGCGGACTCAGACGGCCACTCGTGTTTGACGGCGTCACGTCGCACTCGCGTCTTGACGCTTTTGTCACAGTCTGCTGCCTGCTACGCGCCGAAGAAGGCGCGCTTTGCCTCGCCTGTTCCCATCTGTGGGCCCGCCGCAGTTAAGGCGGGGAACTGTAAATAGCACAAACTGTCCAAGGGCAACGTTTGCTTTGCTTCTTTATCGCTTTGCTGTGAATCACAGGAGGATGTGTGTGGGGGGGGGGGGGGGAGTGGAAGGCCGGCCAAATGCAGAAACAATGAAGTAGAACAAATCCAACAGGCACCCATTTTATCTCGTTCCCCCGCCGCCGCCACCGCCATGCCTGCCTTTTCTCTGTCATCGCTATCGGCCGCTATCTTAATGAGCGCCAGCTTTCCATCGAGGATGAGTGCAAGCCAGCCAGCCAGCCGGAGCGACGCGGAGAAGCCAGGCTGCGCCATTAGGGATATTTAGTTTGGCGCCAACCCGTTAAGAGCAGACACAACTTAAGAATTTGTCGGGTTCCAGGGCTCGTTTTGTTCTTATTGGTATTTAAAAAAAAAAAAAAAAAAAAAAATTCCCCCTGTCGTTCATTTGGGGAAATGTAATTGTAAAATAGCGCTCTGATTGCTAATCGCTCGAGGCCGAGTCATGAGCCGCTGCAACAGGTTCGACCCCGCTTGGTTTTATTTGCTAATCGCGTCAAAGCCCCAAATCAGAATTAACGGGGTCCGATGATCATACCGCAGATGGTGACCTTACCGTTTGTTTGCTGCAGAGCCAAAACAAAACCGCAGCGTAGCACGCAGTCTTTGAAACGTCCACGCGGGACAGGCTTTAGCCAAAACCCCAGAAGCAACACAATCGCGTAAAGCCTCTTCGCGGCCGGCTCGCTCCGTAATAAGCCAGCTCATCGGAATGCATGCGAGCCGGAGAAACAGGTGCGTCCCAGAGGCGGCGTACAATCCAGCAAGGCGGCGCGCTAACGGCTTTCTTGGGAAATGATCGTAACGAGCGCCAACGATGGGAAGGCACATTATGCGCACGCATGATGAGGTCGTTCCCGGCCGAGCAGACGATCCATTTCCTCGGAGTTCGCCGAAGCGGGGAAAAAAAAAAAAAAAAGGATGCGCAAGCCACGAGATGACGACGATAAACCGAGGCCTTGTTGTTTCGGATAAGCTCGTGAAAGTATACAAATTGTAGTACAGGTAGCGTCTGAGCCTTCTTTTGGCCATGATGTCTATGCCTGATATCTGCTAATCGGATCACATGCGGAACGATTAAAAAATAGATTTGCGCGCTAATTCTAAACACAAGGCTTCGTCAATTGATTATTTAGCGTCATCAAGCGCTCTCATTGGTCGACGTCTCTCAAGCCGCACCGATCCCGCTTGGAAAAAGTTTGTTCTCGTAGCCCGAGGGTGGCGACGAACAGCTGCCGCGTCTCGCTGATATCTGATCAACTTTTAATAAGACACTAAAGCTCCCCGTCGAGGCGGAGTGGAAGCAAATTGCTGCAGGTGAGGCCGCATAAAGCCACCCCGGCCGCCCTCGCGCCTCTTCTCCGGCGAAGCTATTATCTTTCGATGTATGGAAATGTGCTAATTAAAGGCAAATCAGAGGAGGATTCTCGACTAAGTTATCGTGTTTTGAAATTACGCATGCAAGATGGCCAGTCTTCATCATCCCTCTTCTTTTTGTCCTTTTGTTTTCAGACGATGACACATTTTCCTGGGGGTTGGGGGGGGGGGGGGGTGACAGAAGCGTGTGTGTCTTTGGCGTTGACGGAGGTCGCAAGTGACACTGCCATTTTTCACAAATGCTGCAATGTGGTTGCAATATCAAAAGTGTTGATGCGAGGGGCGGGGGGGCAGCTTTTTGATGATTCTTGGAACACCGTTAATTCCACAGCCAGTTTGAGCCCTGCGCCCCTTTGACGGATCCCCTCGGGATTGTCTGAGTCATTAACTTTGATCACATGCTCACAGCTTGTTTCTGCAATGTGTTAATTGCCATCCACATCCGACATTTCAGTTCGGATTGAGAAACTCATATTTTTTTTTTTTTCAAGTGACCAAGTAAGTAGCTTTGCTTTGGAACTTTTTGGCTGAAAATATTCCATTTAGACCGAGCCAAGGAGTCAACCACGGTCTTATTTCCTCTGACATAAAACCCAGGAAGTAGACGACCAGACTGACCAAATATGGCGAGTTCAATTCTTCCTGGGCACGTTTTGGGAACAATTTTTAGATTTAGAGCCCACCTGTCAGCTTGGAATGAGCTCCTCTCGTTAGGTTTTATTTCCTCGGCCGGACTCTCCACTGAAGCACCACTCAAGACGGAATTGTCCGTCCTTGGTGTTGTCTTTTGGCTCAGTGCGCACTCAGTGAGACGTTGCCCAGACTCTACCTTTTTGAGTGGAGGGAAGCCAAAGAAAATAAAAAAGAAATAGCATTGCTCCTGGGGGGGCGGCCGCCTCCCTGGAAAATATACAGCCGAACATTCTGAAGGGAATACAAAGCCCTTGGGCACAGACAACAACACACTGGAGGTTGTTGATGGGAAGGAGGAGTATTCGTAGCGCTCTGTCTAAATATTTATGTTGTATCTCGGCAGGCATCTGTTAAGACCCCCCAGCACCCCAACCCCGGTGGCCAGGTACCCTTGAGAAGAGAGTGGAGGGAGCGCGGGGTAGGGTGGTGGTGGTGGAACAGGGCTCGGAAATGAATGCAAATCTGTAATTATATATCAGCGGCTGAAGATCGCCATCGCTTTCATTTCCTGCCTCTCGCTCGTCTCGTCTCGGTGTGGCATCGCGAGCTTGTCTGGCGACCGGTCCTTGCCACCTCGCACAACAAGGGGCGCATTCTCTATAGTCAATGAATTTTGATCACATTCTGCCATGTAGATGATTGATCTCTCAAGGCATACTCTCAAAGGCGCCTTTTGCATTCTGACTGTCAAAATCTGGGGGCGGGGTGGAAATTACGACATATTCACCCGTCCTCCGCATCGCCTCTCCCTTGTGTTTTTTCCGCTTGACAGCTTTATTGTTCGAGGCTGGAATACGGCCGGACCGCTAAAAACGCTTCCTCGTTAGCGTCCGCCTTGACAGCAGTGTCAACAAATCGCCTGCGGCCAGTCGCGTCTTAGCCCGAGGGAGCTCGCTGTCGTTTTTGATTTGCCTAATTGGCAAATTTTGACATCGTCCTCCCTCCAGGCAAAATCCAGGGAAAAAGGCTAACGTTTGACCCAATTTTTAGGCAAGATCATATGCCTCGTTAACTATAAATCTGATGTGCTTAACGGAAACCCCCCACGATGGCTCGCTGGTAAGCTCAGGCCCCTCCGCGTTGTCATCGATTCTTCGCAAAGTTTTGCTATTCATCCCAGGTCTTGTTCCCTAAACCCTTATGAATAGAGAGTGTTCACTGTAATCTATTTTGGAAACATTTATTGATTATTTTCCTGTTGCTTAATCCCGAAGTGGATATGCAATCACAAGCGGGCCCCGTTCAATTGGCAAGCGAACACACCGCTTGCCACAGGTCAAATTGTAGCAATGTCAAGCGTCAAGCTAAGCTGCACTCTGATCGCACGCTAATCTGCCCACCGCCCGGCCTTGACGTCACGCGCCACAGGCGGCCGCGGCATTGGATTCACAGTTGCCTCGACGGTTCGTCGGGAGACGGAAGAACAGAAAAGCACCTTTTATTTTATTTTATTTTTTTTTTAATAAAAGTGCACGGTTGTAATTTGACAGAGAGTGTGATTGAAGTGATGTCAAGCGACGCGGCGAAGGTGCCGAGCGACGGCGACTGTTTGCTGGGTTCTTATCTTGATTGCAAGTGGGCTCAGTAAACAAGGAAAAAGGGGTTAGGGTTCGGGTTATTTGACGCCGAGTAGAGGCACGAAACATCAAGTTGTACGGCGGCAAAGCAAATAGCGTGCGCACGCGCACACAGTATGTGATTCATGTGCTGCTGATGGAAGAAAGTGTTCATTTACTGCAGGACTATACTCCCTCTCATGGCTCATTTAAAAAGGGGGCTGCAGCAGCCGACGATTCTTTATTCTCGCAAAACCGCCTGGGCTTCTAAAAGCGGTAAAAGCTTCTATTATTATTTTATTCATTATTTGGGGGGGTGAGTGAATCTGCACTGTAATTTTTTAGACGGCAACTTCTTGCACTGCCTGACGTAAAAATGACACATTACGTCAAAATACGAGTCTCTTCGTAACAATGGCAACTCAATTTTCTGTTGGCCTTCAAAAATGGCTGACACCGGCTCTCCCAGAGTTGAGAAAAACGGCTGGCATCGAATGAGATATGAAGTGGGCGTCATTCGCTGCGGTAATACACTTTCAGCCCACCAGGGGCACCCTGGCTCGCTCACATGTGCTAGGTGCATAGAAAAAGAAAATCGGTGAGGTTTTTTTTTTATGTCCAGGTTTCATGATTTTGATTTATTTGTTTAGTCTCCTCTCTCAGGCTCCCTCTGTTGAATTTACTTTCCCCCAGTGGAGTGCAGCTAAATGAGGTGTAGCGCGCGCACACACACACGCACACACACACCCAAAGGGTTGCAGCCCAGAGGATAGGATGGAAATGATGCCACAATTGATTTTAAAGCGACAACAAATAAGGCTCCATCTTTTGTGGGTCAGGCCGCGTGTTTCCATGGAAACCCAAATGCCAAACACATTTGTTTCTGTTGGCGGAGCAAAGCCTTAACGAGAACACAGTCACGCGACCAAAAAAAAAATGGTTCTTGCTTTTACCTGTAACCGGTAAAATATTGTTTAAAAAATATATATATATTGTGTGTTTGAGTAGTCTTGATGTTGAAACCAACTGAACGTGACAAAAAGTCATCTTATATAAAGAGTGCCATGGCAACGCTGGCAACTTAATGTCCCGCCATCGCCGCACAGAGGCACCGACCGACACTTCTGCTATCAGCCGCATGCAGCGCTCGTAGCCTCGGTCGCAGCAGTGCTCTTTTTGAAAGGGTTTAGGAAGATCATAAACCTCTTATGAACGGCTGACATTTGAGCAGCGACATGGCCACATGCGCCCAATGCGGCCTTTCAGATTAGGTCGTTACATATGAGGTCGGCGCCCTTATCGGCGCTAAAAATGATCCCTGAGAGCATTGGCATCATTATTGAGGGGGTGCGGGGGGGGGGGGGGCTTTGTTGTGCGAGGTGGGTTTCTTTCAGGTGAGTCTATTGATCCGCTTTCAGGCTGCACACGTAGGAGTTTGCATTCTTCGCACCTCTTGCGTAACCACCACTGCCACCTTTTTATTTAAAAGATTTTTTTTTAGCAACGTCAGCCTGCGCGGGTGTGAAAAAGGGCTGCTAACGTTAAGCGCTAGCATGCCAAAACCACCACATACAAGCGCCAGCACCATGAACGAATTTATAGATTTAAAAAAAAAATTATATTAAGCAACATTTTACCGTTGCTAATTGTCATAAGAGCTAACCAGGCTAACGTGAAGAACAATTAGACCAATGAAATCATCACGCATTAATGCCCTTACCGACAGATAAATCTACAATTTGATAACACGTGGCAAGGTAGGATGTCAGGAAATCTATGTCCATTTCCCCCGCCCCCTCCCTAAAATGCTGCTTTGAAGGGAAAAAAGCCACAGGAAGAGTTAATCTTTTAAGGCTGGCTGAAATGGGTTCTAAATTTCACAGGAGATTTGATTGACGGAATTGGATAAACAGCGTGAGTTTGTCGCAAGAAAAAAAAATCTGCCGCGACGAATTGAATCCCAGCCCCTGCGTGAATGCAAATAACCGTGATCTCATTCTAAAACTACGAGGGGAAGCCAGACAAGAGCAATCACTCATCCAAAAATTCAAAGTCGCCCACGCCGCCGTCAACTTTCCAACGCCATTGATTTTCGCCGATGAAATTATTGGACGTGCAAGTTTTGGTTGATGAATGCTTGTCTGAAAAATAGATTTGATCAAAGCGTTTGGACTCCCCGGAGCTTTTGCCATCATTCCTTTTGCTTGCCGCATATTGCACTGTTTAATTCCGCATAGACAGATTAGATAACAGATAACATTCCCTTCCTGCTTATGAATGTGTTTGATTCCTTGCGGCTCAATTTCTCACAGATGCCACCGATTCAAAAAAAAAAAAAAAAAAAAAACTTTTCTAAGACAACTGAGCAGGATTTCATTTTCTTAATGGCGTTTCCCCCACCAAGGGCTGCTTGAATCAAGGCCATCCGCCCGCCATTGATCGGACCTCGCTTGCATCTCGGCGACCCAGATCCATCACGCCCGCGTGGCCTCTCATGTAATGACGACGAGGCGGCGGCGTGCGGCGGCCGCTCGCTATCGACGTGTGACAAGTGCCGCGCGCCTCTGTGATGCATCTCGTCATATTCCTTTGCTTCGAAAGCCCGCTGAAACTAATTTGCTGCAATGCGGGAGACACTCGGAGCGTCGTTTGAGGGAGTTATCTTCCTAATGGCGGCCAGATATTCCCCACTGATCAACAGTAATTGTACAAATAATAACGCGGTGCTTTAAAACACACGAGGACGAGTTACACTGCGAGAACACTCGGCGCTGACGCAATTGCTGTTTGGTCAACCACCAACAAAAGCATCTCATCGTTTGACATCAGCGAATGATTCTGTCATTACTTTGTTTTAACAAAACGAGTGTAGACATCGGTTCATGAACGCTACACGAGCGATTGCCACGGTTCTGGCTTTCGTCGCGAACACGTCGGCGCTAGACGACGAACGCGCGAGTGCAAATTAAATTTGTCGGATGAGAGTTTTCAGAGTGACTTGGGCGATGTCATGTAATACGTCGACCGTCCCGAGCGTGTGCCATTATCTGCGGCTTTCACTCTCGCTCTCATTTCATCTCCGCCAAAGTCGCGGGCTCATGCCATTAATTTTCATCACACGTCACAGATGTTGACATTTCATTTACTCCGCTCCGCTGGGAATCACTTCAAATCGATTGTGGGCAGATGGCAGATATGCTAAATCTTCCTAACAGGCATGCCCGTGGGGTAAAAAGAACGTGAGCGATATGTGTCCACTTGAGATAAATTTCCGAGCGAATCGGGCTGGTGAGGAAGGAAACGGTTCAGGAAGTAAGCGTGCAATTCCCTCAATCAAAATGTGTTGAAAAAAAAAAATCTGTACAGTTGCAGTGCCAGGGAATTTGCAAAGTACTACGAAAGTCTTTCTCGAGTCTCAAAACTTTTCTTTTAACAAATGTCGACATTTAATCACTTGCTGTTCCCAACCGTTCACCTTTGGTTACGATGTCGGACAAAAGGAAAACGCTCCGACGTCCGTAACCCTCAAAGATTCCTTCGCTCGGGGGCGCATAGGTTTAACCTGACAAATGCCTCATTGTTTACAAACAGAACCTATTAAACTTACACCGACGGCGTTTATCACCGGGGCCGCGCAAATCTCGAGGCGGATCCTCGGCCATCTTGCGGCAGGCCAGCAGCTCGCTGAATAAGATCCCCCGCTGTGATACGAACAAGGTCTTGAAAGTCAAAATAGAAATCTCCCGCTTCCATATGGCCAAAATGAGCCTTATCTCCCCAGAAGGTGGCCCATCCATCAGCGATTTCCTCGTGGCTTATCAACCCTGCCCGAGTCCAATCTCGCACCGATGATGTCAGGCATTCATCAAATGCTGACAACTCACATTCAAGACCAAGGCGCTTGCCCTTTCCTGCCGCCGCCAATAATGGCCGCCATCGCCAAGAAGCTCGTAAGTGTCTTCGCTCATTCACCTCATAGCAGCAGCGGCGACGTTCCGCGCTCCCCGCTGACTGCTTCTCTGTCCGAGTTAGAATTTGCAGAGCGATATTGATGCGCGGAATCGAAAGCCGCGCGGGGGACGGCGGCGTTAGAAATTGAACATCCCGGACACTCGCTGTGTCGCCGCTTGAATGTCCCGGCAGAGTCGCGACATTGATCGAACGCGAGGGCCGCCGAAGCTTTGCTGAAGGAAGACAGATGGGAGCGTGCGAGTCTCTCAATTCTATCTATCTATTTATTTATTTGGGTGGGGCTCCTGCGGCGCGTGCATCCTAAAATACTTTCGGAGGACTTTGCCTTTTCCAGATAGATGAGCATGCGGGGACCAAAGTGTGGGAAGCCAGCTGTGACGCTGGAAAGCAACCCATCATTCCCTCTTGTATTGTCAGACTGTTTTTTTTTTTAGTTGAACTCAATTTACCCGAATGGAGCAACAACACAATCGCAGTGCACATGCTATATGAAAACTCCCAAACGAGAATTGGATTTAAAGTCCAAACGAGAATGAGGTCTCAGCAAGACAGAAAACACGGCAGTAATAAAATAAAAATATGCAAGAATAATATTTTAAATTCAAACAAAAGACGTATACAGTCGTAGCGTCTTCCTCGTTCCTGCAGCAGTCCAAAAAAAACCCATTCATGGATGCAAAATATTGTTGGTCCCTGCCTCAAATCCTGGCAAGCGAAATGAGATGTGTTGTTTTTGCAAAATGCCAGTCGCTCCCCCTGTGCTGCGTAGCTGCCATCTTGAGTTGGCGGCAAGTCACCCATAAAATTGCATTTTTCACGTTGCCCACATAGCAAGCCGCTCCAACACGTATGTAAATGACAAGTGTGCGTCAGCAAAGGCAAAAAAAAAAAAAAGGCTTCGCCGAAGATTACAGCGAGCGCGGCAGCGGCTTTTACGGCTCTAATGATGATAGCGTTGATGAATGGTAATGACGCGAAAGAGCCGCCTCATCACGCGCGTTGGCCAGGCCTTCTCCCACAGCCTTTATCCCGCCGCGGACCGTCACGGCGCACCCGTAATTCACTCCGCGGCACCGCTAATGTTCTATATTGTAACGCCGCGTTGCAATTACGTTAGTGATCCGAGCGATGCTCTTTGTTGGCATTCAAGGAAGTTTCAGGCTCCTTTTCACCGGAAAGATAATTGCTGTTTTTTTTGTGCCAATCGATAATTACAAATGAAATGGATCAACAGCGAGCGTTGGCGAAAACATTACGCGGGGGATTTTGTACGAATAAATTGAAATGTGGTGCAAATGTGGAAAATCGGAAAAAAATTAATAATGTTAAAAAAAAAAAAATAATAATCTGTCATCAAATACAAAGGGTAAATCAAAATATACCGTTTAAACAACACTTAAGAATTTAGTGTGTTTTTTTTTTTGTTTGTTTGTCTTTGTTTGATTATGGTTTGCTAACACACAAAAATCCAAACATCCTGTTTTGTTAAACAGGCAAACGCCCAGACAGTTTGCAGGCAGACCTGACCTCCGTTCAAGCCTAAGGTAAAAGCGACGCGTGTTTTATTGTTGTTTTGCAGCACGGCCATTCCAAATATCAATCTCGTCAAGCAGGAACAATCCGAACTTTTACACGGCTAAATTGCATTAATCAGCAAGTCGTGGTAACGCGCCGCGGGGCTCCCGCGTCTTTCCCCGTATCTTCATAGGCCGGCCCAATCTATACGACATGCATAATTCATGCCCGCGATACCGCCGCCATAAATAGATTTATCATCACGCAATAAATGAACGGCGGAGTGTGAATAAATGTTGAAGGGACGCCATCCATCTCCTGGCCGGCACACAAGTGGATTTAGCCGCCGAACATGAATAATGCAGAGTGAGCGTGAGTGAGTGAGACAAAGGCGTCACATGTTGCGATCAAAAAGATATTTGGAGCTGCGGACGCTCCCGACGGGGCCACTCGGAACTCGCACACCTAATCAATAGCCCGCTTCCAATAATTAGTGAGCCCGTTGTTCCGCCCGCGGCCGTAACTGGCGCTCGCCGGCGCTGTTGTGATGCCGGGAGCGCAGGTCAAGAGTGTCGCTCTCTAATTGTCTGGCGCGCGATCCGGGGACGGACACTCGATTGGGTGTGCGTCACTGCACTCGGTCTGTTGACATTTAGCAGCTAATGAACAGCGCAACCGGTCGCAGGTGCCATGCGGAAATGCTAATCCGCTCGAGTGAATCCCAGCGATACGCCGATGATTACAATATATTAGTCTGTTGGAGAATTTCAGAGGCGCCGTGTTCGACATGCACGAGTTCAGATCAAGCTGCCTCCCGAGTTGCCTGCTTTCAGATTCTGAGACAAATGAATGCTACAAATAGAATTGTA
Organism: Hippocampus abdominalis; assembly: GCA_018466805.1. NCBI lineage: Eukaryota > Metazoa > Chordata > Actinopteri > Syngnathiformes > Syngnathidae > Hippocampus > Hippocampus abdominalis. Next base: position 18,721,204 of record CM031704.1, on the reverse strand, counting down.
CGGTGTGAACGAACAACATTCCGACATGTCACATAAACCAACTCCAGATTGAAATGCCGTCACGTCAACAAATAACACGGGATCAAAATGCTGTCATGTAAACAGTTCAAATGCTGCGACGTAATGCTTTCACGGCAACATCGGATGAGAAATGTGTCAAAACATCAGGTCGAAATGTCAACAAAAGCCGAGATAAAAAAAAAAAAAAAACGCCGTCGTGGAATAAAAATGCAATTGCGTAAGCTAACGTTGGAACAAAAGATTGTCAGGTAAACGTCGATTGGAAAGGCCGTCACGCCAACAAACAACATTGTTTCAAAATGCCGGCATGTAAATAATCACGGATCAAAGTGCAGGCGCCCGCCCCCCGTTAACATGCGCGCCGAATTTGAGGACCAGCGCGCTTCAGACGGCCGGGGGTCGTCGTTCTCGCGCGTCGCGCTGGAAGATTGCCGACTTATTTCGGCTCGCCGTGACTGATGGCCGCGGGCGCTAAATCAATCGGGTGCACTCCGCAGGCGCGCACTCTGTCTGTTGGTGGCGCGATAGGGATAACATGTCACAGAGGACCTTCTCCATCTTGTCACTTTAAGCGCAATCAATAGTGCTTCCCCCACTGAGCGCTCCTCTTCTTCTCGGCGCGCCGCGATCGATAACCCGCTGACCGGCGGGGCTCCGCAACACAAAGCCAGGCGCCATCAAACACTCAGAGTGAACACAGGTAGACGGTTTTTCTTCCCCGCCCCCCCCTCACCAATCTTTAAACTCCAAAGCAACAGGTGACACGGTACAGCCGACTGCATTTCACCAAAAGATCATCTTAGCCAATCAGAAGCCTGAAGACGGTTTTTACCAAAGGGCCACATGCTGACGTATCAAGTCTCAATCCGGTCACCGAATATCACCAAATTCATAATTATCGGTCACGCGATCTAATTTTGAGCCTTTTTTGCGACGGCAAACGCAATTGTTCAATTATACAAGCAAGCCTGTGGCCAGTGTCTTTTTAAAACGAGCGCGCTCTAAAAAATTCAACAAGCACATATCTGCATGGCTGCCGGGAGGAGGTGCGCTTCTTAACGATTGCATTAATTGCCTGGAGGATGTCGCTCGCTCATGCATATTTGACACTTTTAGCCGCGTGCTCGCGCCGCGTCTCGCCGTTAATGGATGCCGTGTGGCTCTGTGCTGCATTGGGATCATCCGCTCCCCCCCCCATACGCCCCACTTCCATCCGTAGCCCAACCGCCGCCGCTGCTTCGCCTCGCCCTAATGGCAACCGAGAGCCCTCGACGCCATTCTCTGGCCATCAAACAAGTGTGTGCGATGGTGGCTGACAACCAGGTGACAAGTGCCCCCCCGAGTGCGAGCAGATTGGACGCCACGTCCTCTCGCAGACACCCTGACGCCGCCGGTTCACGCGTGGTGTCAAATGCGATGCGTTCAATGACTTTTTCAATACTTTTCAAGCCAATCGATCGCGCGGTTTCGCATCCGATTGTGCCGTCCCAATTTTGGGCGTTCCCCCCCCGATTTCACTTCACCTCCCAAATGCGTTTTGGTGTGAGAAAAGCACCGCTTTGCATCCTTTACCTGAGACGATCTCTTCCCGCTCTGCGATTAACCTCTCGCTCCTGCGGCTCTATAAAACGAAAGAAAAGAAAAATGTTTAACTCTCATCCAGAGGCTCAAGGTCTTTACCAGCCAGACGTGTGCGCAGTAATAATGAAACAGTGAGAATAAGAAAACCCGACGCCATAAAGAAAGACGAACTACTGTCCTTGGAATTCTGCACAATGAGAAAGTTTTGTATATTGAATGGATTTGTGCCAATGGATGCGACCCGCTAGGCTGAGCGAAGCGCCGCATTATATAAATGTAGCGTGTCTCTACATTAAAGTAGATTGGATTTTCTTGTGCTGCTACTTACAGGTCCAGCAGGGCTGCCTCTGCATCTCGAAGGGCGTGTTCAAGCGAGACTTGACGCCAAGCGGGCCGATAGGGAACCAGGGGGCGTGTCTTCCGCCAGCTTCGAGGTGATTCGCCATGGCTGCTGAGCAGGGAAAGCGGTAACGTTAGCATTCACTTTTAAAAAAAACATTTTTCCCATTAAAGTATTATGAATGCCTCAAAAGAATTTTGCAAATTTTTTATGCAACGTGACGTTTGAAGCAAAAGTCCATATTTTCATTATTTTAGGGATTGACAGGCTAAAGTCGAAGGGTGTAATAATAACAAAGTCGGGACGATAAGGGAATGTTGTGTGTTGATGGACCTTTGCCGTTGTTTTGACTCATCACAAAGCCGAAATGCTGTTGCCTTGAAACAAAACAGCTGCTGCGGAAGAAAAAAAAACCCCCAAAAAAGCGAATGACTGTCATTCCGGGAGACTTATGGTGAAAATGTGCCCTAATGATCATTGCCTCTGCATCTCTAATTCATTCATGACGTTCACTAATCGGCGCCACTTATTCTTAAGACGACGGAGACCGTCAGCTCGAGGATGCGAGCTTTGAGGAGCTCATCGCAAGGCGGCATCGACGGCGAGATGAAGTGCGCCAGGCCCGGTAATAAAGTCCGTCAGGGTTGCGCGCACGCTGACCCGTGCCACCGTGGTTGTCTGCACTCCCATCACCTCCATCTCTCAGGATTACCTCTCAACCCTCGAGGGAGGAGGGGGAGGGCAAGGGGGAGAAGCGCGGGCCTCGTCTTCCAGTAAATCTGCCAGCCTCATCAGTGTGAGCTGAGATCACATCTGCTGCTGGAAGAGCGGAATGCTGCCAGCTCACACTCGGCAGTCCAAAAATTCTTGTCGAAAGGAGGCTTCTTGGCACACACGTTCTGATGGGAATTGGGTAGAAAGAGCCGCACGACAGCGGAGTGCGAAATTGTCATCTGAAGGGTCAATGGGATCATGCTGTTGTGATGAATGGATTTGCAGAAGTATTGTTAGGTACTGGTTTCATTCACTGCTTGGTTGTTGACTCTCTTGACGGTTGATTGTTTAGTTGATGGCGGTTGGTTTGTTTTTTTGGTTGCCTGATTGTTGAGTTGACTAAAATAGTTGACCAAAATCTTTTTCAGGAATTGTTTGTTTGTCTACTGCCGTCACAATTGATTATAATTGTGACGCCATTTTCCACAGAGCTGCCAAAAAAAGTCCCCGCTGATTGCGTGAACACACTCAATCCAGTGTGTTTTTTATTTTATAGATATATTTTTGAATAAAAGTGACCTTGGGAAGGTTTGTCACTCGAGAGTTGATTAGACGGCGTCGCCGTGATTTTTATGGCACGCGGGATGAGAAAGCAAAGGCTAGTTATTTTAAAAAACGAGCCGAGTGCTGTTGTTCTCATTAAGCGAGCGACGTGTGAAAGCGAGCGATCATAAATATGACTGAGAGGTGATTAAAAAAAAAAAAGAAAAGAAAAACGACTGCAAAAATGTGAGGAAATTAACGCCCACGTTCGAAAGATGTGCCGCGCATGCTGCATTTTTTATTGATTTCAATTTGGTTCAATGTCATTTAATGCCATTGCATGATATTAAGCTTCATTGTCTTACTTAGCACTGCAGTTTTTGATCATTATTTTAATATTTCATGTCGCTACCAAGTTTAATTTAATATAATTACATTGGGTTGGACTTTTTTTAGAAAGACATTTTTTGACAATTAATTTGATTTCATTCATTCCGATCACTTTCTTTTGTTACTAATACCAGGGACGCATTTTAAGTGCGGGAAGCGCGCTAACCCCCCCTCAAGGTAATCCAGCGGCATAATCCAATCATATTTAAACCCTGTCGGAGTCGTATTAAAGCCTCACTCTCAGATTAGTGGAGTTCAGTCTTTAAGCCTTTTTAGAATGAACAAAAAAAAAAGAGAAAAAAAAGTGAATTTTCCGAACAGCTTGGTCGCGATTCTTCTAAAGCGCTTCCTCACTTCTTCAATTTGTTGAGTTTAATTGTCGCAAAACCTCCTGCAAAGTGGATGATTATTCTCCACGGTGAATAATTGTAATGAATCTAATCCAGTGGCGGGCCCGTGCGCTTGCGAGGTGGGCCTTCAAATGTATTGCGAGTCAGTTTTGCTTTGACCAGCCAATCGGAAGACGGAGAGACGCTGATGTCATTATCAGCCAAACGAGAAATCCATTTGCTAATGTAATTGAAGTTACATGGGCCATCACGACTGATTCAGGGAAACCCTTGCCAAATTAGATTGACGTGGTAAAACGTGCAGGGAAATCTGATTGGCCCAAAAAAAAAAAATCCACAAACTGGAAGTAGAGCAGCCAAGACAATCGTTATGCAAGGAACAGAATGGAATCAGTCTGTTGAGAATAGCCACCGCTGATCTACTACCGTTAATAACTCATCTCCAGCCATTAAACGGAGCGCGAGAAGAACCAAAGCATATTTGCCTGTCACATCGCGCTCACCGAGAAGTGCTCCATTTTTAAATGTTCCGGGGGGGGGGGGGAAAGGTCTGCAAAGGCACTTTCTCGTTCCTTGCGTGTGAAGAAGCATTTGGTGGATGTTGGAAAAGAATCTTATGCGACATTGTGAGATGTTACCTTGGCCTTGGCGGAGGTATTAGCGTGGTTGTCCTACTATTAGGGAATATAGTCCACTTGATTAAGTGATGCGCCTTTAATCCGGACAGGAAACGCACGCGTCGTTCCGCGCAGATGTTGACACTAACGTCTGATTATCCCGTCTTAATCCTGTGTCGGGATTACAGCGTTCCATCTTCTCGAGCTGCAGTAAAGCTTGCGAGGGAGGGGGGTGGCGGGGGGGAAACTGTCCTGCCAATTAGTGTTGGAGTGGGCGGGAAAGGAAGAAGATGAAGTTGTGACACATTTACAACCACCCAATAAATTTTTTTGGAAGCGCAGTGGAATTGTGCAAAGCTAACTTTTTATTAGCGCCTAACCTTTATCCGGAGTTATTTTTTTGGGGGGGAGCCCAAATCCTGTTAATCCCACTTTAAGATATGCCCTCTTTGGGAAATGTGATGTAATAGCGCTTAGCGGATTTCTCCAGAAGAATGTAGCTCAGAATAAATTAGATGGATGCAATGGATGTACGTTGAGTCGCTCTAAGACGTCGACGCACCCTTGTTCAAATGACAGCTATTTGGAAACCTAAAAAAAAAAAATGAAACCAATATAAATCATTTTGAAATTTTCCACCTGTTCAACTCAATATGTTAAATTTTAAAAAGAAATCATGTGGGGAGATAAAATAAACTGAAACAATGCGTTTGCAGAAGTGAGCACACCCTCTTATACAATGTCTTCACAACGCCAACTATTACGTTTCCTCCGATTAACCCGAATCGACGCCGATTGCTGCCGTAGATGCATGCCGTCAATCAAACGGAGACAAGGTCGTCTCGCTAACCCTGCAATTTTACACACATTCCCTGCGCCATCGATCGAGGGGGGGGACCGTCGCAGCTCAAGCAGATGGGGGTCTCATCCCCCTCCAGTCGCATATAATTGCAAGGTGTTAGTGGGGCGGGATTACCGAGCGGCTCGGTGGAGGCGGCGACAGCGCCTTGTTGCCAAATGAGACTCAAACGAAAGCGATGATATCGACCGGCTCCCGGGGGTTAAGCAAGTTGTCTTAATTGCTTCGCAGGATAGCAAAGTTCCCGTCAATTGCAAACTTGACGTGAGAGGAATTTTAAGAGCTCCTTGTATTGGCTCGGAATGAGACTGGGGAATTTGCGCTTCATTAATGGTGCAAAGGTCAACCGGTTTCACTCGGACCCAGACTGTCGTGAATCTTTACCTAAACCATCTGACCATCTTTGCAGGTCGTCTGCTGGAAGCGGGAATGCAAAATAGTGTCCCGCCTAACCTATGTCCCGTTGCCTTGATTGCATGGGGACGTCGCAGAGTTAAACAACCACCATAGCCGCCGCCGCCGCCGCTCTGCACTCTGCCATGTATTGCATTCGTGCGATTTAACCAATGGAAACCGATTTCCCCCGCTCCGTCTTCTCCGGAGTTAATTGCAAATTAAGGTGTCACGTTTCACGCGCCCGCCACGATACTCCCCTAGAGAGCCACTCGTCCAATTATCTGCCGGCCGCTGATTTATTTGGTCACTTCTTTTCTCCTTCCTTTGCAGCGGCCGCGCTGGCATTTTTCATCCGGCTCGCCTCCCACTTCATCATTCCGCTGATCCCACCTCCCTCCTCCCATCGCCGTAATGATCCGCCTGGCCACTCGTTTTTGTAATGAAGGCTCGGAACAGCCATGTTAATGTCCACTTCAAATCATGTCGCACCCTTGATATTAATACTTTGCACAAGTCTCTTTTGCCGGAAAAAAAAAAAAAGCACCTAATCTTCTGTTTCACCGGATGGGAGAATACAGAAAGAAGCGTCTTGCACCCATTCCTCTGCATGATCTCTCTAAATCATCTGGCGATGCACACGCTTCTTTAGCTCACGCCGCAGGTTTTCAATGGGGTTGCGGTCTGGGGCCTGAAATGGCCTGACCTGGGTGCCAATAATGATTTGGAGAAGCAGGAAGTTAGCAGTTATCATTTAATGTAATTTCCCTTTAACTTTATATGTGTGGGGGGAAAATACAAATAGTGGTTATCCAAGTGATGCAACGAACCGGCATTTTAATGAAGCACTTCTTCCTCTTTATGCGTCTGCCTGTCACAGCAATGACGAGACATCTCGACCTCCCCTGACACGGTCACTCCCACCTGACAGGCCAGGATGGGCGGCATCCAACAGGAGGTGAACGCACTTAGACGCATTTTCATCCCGAGACACCCCCCCCGTGTCACCTGTCAGTCACGGTCGGCCGCTTCACGCCAACTGAAAGACGCTCTATGTCCGCCAAGATCACTCACTGGTCTCAGCGGCTGTCTGGCCTTATATGTGGTTTCCCCTGAACACATTTAACAGTCTTGTCAGACCGTTGGATTAAACTCCACGTACGTCAGGATCAAGTTTTTTTGCCCCATCGTAGGCCGCACGTGAGTCAGTCTAATTTGTTCCGGGACGATGCCCGTGTGGCGAAACACTCTCAAATCATCGTTCTCTGTTAAAATGAATGGAAATGCAATTAATCGGTTCTAGTAACCCGCACGGCAGGCCCAATGCTAAGCTAGGTAGGCAGGGCCGTGTTCACATCATTCAACATCAGGCAGATAAAACTCGACTTTGGCGCGACCGAGCATGTCCGATCGCCACCATTAATCCGCACCGTCTGTCGGTGGCACTCCCGTCGTCCCGCTTGGCCATTTCTGGGCGGGGGGGGAGGGGGGGGGGGGGGGGGCGCCGCCCCCTCTCCGGCCCGTCAGCCACTAAAGTTATGACATCCTGAAGCCCCTCGTAAGCAGTCGCTGTTGTTTTGAGGTGAGGGCGCATCAATTTCATGGAGGGCGGGTGGCGGCTGCCCGCCGGATGATTTATGAGCGCTACGATGCCGTGAAATCGCACCAGAAAATGAAGACGGGAGCATTGAAGTGCGTTCCATGCTGAGAGCCATGCGGAATGGTCCAAATATTAAACATGGCCGTCAGCGCAGAGCAGAAAACCAGCACAGAACTGTTGCTTATCCTAATTTTGGCGCCCTTGACCATCACCATAACGGGGGTTACGGGGGTTTGAAATGTAAATCGGAGTTGCCCTGACCTCTGCAAATTGTCAGTCGCGTGGTTTCCTCCTTTGCCCTTGTCATCAAAGGCCGCCTCTTTGATGTCAATGCGCGGCTGTGTTGTAGGTCACTCTGTTAATTCTCAAGCGATCAGCTTTCTCATTGAAAGTCAGCCCTCGATTACATTATTATTACAAGCGCTCCTTTAACCTTGCTGGTGCAGGCAGGGAACCAAACGCCCTTTGGAGGTTTACACCCGCGCCGCGCTCCGCCCCCGTAATACGCCGTAGTGCGCGAGCGCCGCTTGAGTGTAATTGACACGAACGTGGCGAGACGCGGCGTTTAAAAGCAGCTGGAAACGTGGCTTCCCGTCGGCGCGCTGCTCTCCGGGGTTTTGCCGTCGCTCTCAAATTACACTTGGAAGGCGGATTTGAATTCACGGAGCATAAAACGGAGTCGGAATCTCTCTGCTTATCAGCGGGACGTTATCGCGGCTATCATCTGCCGTTGGCGTTAAAGAAGGTGTGATGGATGCGTTTCATCAGTCAGCCTTGTTTGTTTGCGCGATGCGGAGGAGTGTAGTCGGCAATAAAAGGAGGCTTTTACATTGTTGCGAATCTATCCAACAGGTTGTTTGTGTTTCGCCGTCTCTGGACTGTGTCGGGAGTCCCGTGTTCCTGTCAAGTCGCAAATTCCACAGCGTCCGGGTTGACCCAGTTTTCGTCCACTTGCCTCGTTTACGCTGGCATGTCTTCAAAATGTCAAGTCGTTCACCTGGCCGCACATCCAAAGGTTGTCATCCGGTGGACAGTAACGCCCTAGGACAGGAAGTGAGACACTTAGACCGCTGTTTATCTCATCCGGGGAATCGGGCGAGTCTGCTTCCTGTGCCCCCCGAAGGCACCTTCAAATCAGGACCGTGCCGGGACGCCATCGCGGCGGGAGAGCTCTTGTTTTACGGCCATCATCTGGACGACGTCCCGTCTTGGCGTAATAGATACAAAAGTAGACACCGTCGATAAATCCAAGCGCCCGAGCACGTAAAAAGGAAAGTGCAAGTTTACAATGCTACAGAAAAAGGGCATAAACAGCTCTACTTGCCGTGCAGAAGCACCATAAAATTCCGATGACAGTCAACGGATGCACCTCGCTGCCAGTACAGTATACCAAATCATACATACATACATGCAGCTGTATATTCCTGCCAATAGGGGGCGCTTTAGAATCTCATCGAGTTTTTTTGGTTTTATCTCTAGTCGTAGAACTTCGCTGCCAGGCTCTGCCCACATGACAAAAACACCAAACCCTTGTGATTTTGTGTCACCCGTCTGTTTAATCTACAGTTCGTGGTTCAAATTTGGTCTCAATCAAACACAATCTCGAGGATGAATCCGTCTTAGAAAAGGCCTAGTATGGCTCAAAGATGGCCGCTTGGTAGTTTTCCTGTTTCTTTTCCAGCGTCGCTTCTTGAGACGTTTTTAGTCGGTCTACTCATGACAGACCCACTTTGCGATTTCATGCCGCGAAGTGAAACTTGGGGAATAATTAAGAGGCATGTTTTCTGGATGCATGGCAAGGCTCAGGCACACCTGAGGCTTTTTTTATTTTTTTTTGGAGCGGCTTCCACTTTCACGGAATTCCCCGTAGAGTTCCACACTGTTGGGATGCACATGCCGCTGCTGCTGCAGCTCCTTTTAATAACATTGCTACTTCCACCTTGGCTGTGGAAATGCTCTCATTTCAGAGAATGACACAATTCCAGATGCTCTTGCCTTAGTCTCAGGTTGTTTATTTGGGGGTGTGTGTGGAAAAAAATGCAGGATAAAAGACTTATTTCCTTATCTACTGCATGTGTGCATATAGAACCAATTTGCAAACAAATCTTGCATTGACTGCATCGTATTCTTTTTTTTTTTTTTTTCTGCGAATATGCTGTCAAATGCTGTATCGAATCCTAGGTTTTGCGTGTGTGGGTTTTTGATCCAAACGCAATTACCAAATGCCGTTTGTTTGCCTGAGATAATGGCCCCTCCTGCTTTCCATCCGTCCTTCCGTCGCCTTACCAATCAATGGCCGCTTTAGTGCTACTTCATATTGTGAAGCTGCGCAATCACTCGGCGTCTTGATAAGGAGCTAAAAGGGCCTCGGCGGCCATTTGTCGGCAACAACCTGGCCTTTTTTCTTTGCATGAGAGCAAGCGCTAGCTTCAACACAGCGGAACAACAAAAATAACATGCCGCTGAAATGTTTTGCCTTCTTCCAAAGGATACGTCGATGAGATCCCAAAAACTGATTACGGAATATTCTCGCAAATATTCCGAGCCCACGCATTTCATAAAATGGCGCCATTTCTTTGAGTCACCAACTAGCGTCACGGTTACAGCCGGTGGCATTCCAGATGATTGCCTCTCACGCTTTTCTCAAGTCCTGCAGTGTTTGCCAAGCAAACGCCAATGAATGATCGGCATTAGCATAGATCCAAAAAAAAAAAAAAAAGATTAGGTGGCAGAACGTGCCTTGTGACGTGATTAAAGGCCCCGTCTGTAATAAAACACACACACCTGGCATATGACTGATTGCTAATGGCGTCTCCTTGTTGTTGTCGGAGCGGCTCGAGCGCGCCCCGACTTCCCAACACAGGACAGATGCACTTGATAGTCAATTGACGCCATTAATAATCACTCAGACGCAATGTGTGCGTGTTGCATTGAAGAGAAGGCGTTCAATCACAGCGGGACACACTGTCAAGCGCAGGATGTCGGTGTGTGCTCAAACAACAACAAGGAGACACCATTAGCAATCAGTCATACGTGTGTGTGTGTGTGTTTTTATTAAAGAGGAGGCATTTAATCACACCTAAAGGCACTTCCTGCCTCCCTGCATTGTGATTGCAACATGATTCATGTTCCCTGAGGGACGCCCTCTTGACTGCTTCCTGCTGCAAAATGCGTTTTCTGTTGAAATGGAATAAGCCATCAGATGTACATCTTGATCTGCCTGGTAACAAATCACTCCGGCAGGGGGATATCGTTAGTTTTTGCATTCTGTCTCTGATTGGTTGTTTTTTCACGGGTGCGGTGGATTTCTTTGAAATCTAATGTGTGCCTTGGCCACTTGGGGGCAGTATAAATACAGACATGAAGATATACTTTTCTCAGTAAGCCGCAATAATATTAGTCGTTCGTTGTGGAGGATAAAGACTATATGACTGTGATTGTAACATTGTCTGTCTAGATGCATTGCAACACTATTTGTGTTCAAATAAGAATTGTTTAATGTAAAGGCTAATGCCTAACCATGTCCAAGACATTTGCCGTCATGCGCTAGCATTGTTAGCGAACTATGAGCTCAGCCTGCGTGGTTGCGCAATGTGTAATTAATTGCCTCCATGTTTCATTTCACAGTAATCTTCAATTGAGAAGTGGCAATAAATTAATGACACGTGTTTTGAGAAAGTGGATCGACCACCACGCAGCACTCGTGCCTCGAGTTTGTGCTTGTACATTGAAGAAAAAAAATTGCACCCCCTTTAAATATTACAATAATGCATTTTTATCCATTTGTTTTCGTATATGTGTATACAGTTTTGTACATTTTCTCAGCTAAAACGCACCAAACTTGTTTTCCCATGCCAGCGGACAAAATCGTACAACTGCACAACGTCGATGTCCTAATGGGGAAGACGACAAAAATTCCCCAACCCCTGCTAAAAACCACAAATGACCCGCTTCCAATCCAGTAAGCATTTCCGTACAGCCAACCGGCTCAAGCACCATTCGTTAAGCCACAGCTGTACCCTTTGAAAAATGCATCCACTCGGTGCGCACCTTTTTTGCCTCTGCGCTTTTACGCACGCAGGGCGCACGGATGCGCAGCCTCAAGGAACGCGCACAGTTGCGCTCCACGCACTTCCAATCGGCGCCTATGCACCACCACCGGCTGTGTTCTACGCTTCCAATACCAATTGTAAAAAATAAAAACCCAAAGACGATAAATGGATTAGTTATGGGGTCAAACGAAACAACGCCAGCCCGCAAACCTTGCCATGTGTCACTTAAACCTGTTTCAGGAGTTAGGAAGAGTTTTTCATTGGATTCATTCTTTGAAAGATCCAAAATCCCGGTTTTCGGGTTGCACGAGGCGTTTGCGTGCGCAGTTTGACACGGTAAGATGCTGAGGAATCCTCCTCCTCCTCGGCTACGTACATTTGGCACATTTCCTGCGTCATGAAACGGTCCCAATCTTAGTCTTGGCAGTTTTTGCTTGGACGGGTTCGAGCCCCATGTCACGCTGCAGTGCAGATGCGGTGTTGCGCAATTTAAAAAAAAAAAATCCATATATATATCGTAATTATAAAATAAATAAAATAAAAGGTGTCATCTTACCTGCTCTCACGCTTTGGTCACGCTGCGTGCACGTTGCTGGCGCTTTTGGTGTTGATGGAGGTGTTGGAATGGTTCTCCTCCCGTGCTGCTGCGGCTGCTGCTGCTGCTCGCGTCGCTCGGCTTCATCGCGCCGCGCTGCCCGCATGTGTGCGCGCATGCTTGTGGAGGCGAGCGGCGTCTTGGCTGCGCGCAAGAAACTGGGGGAGGTGCGTGAGTGTGGGACAAAAGAAAGAGAGAGGGAGAGAGAGGAAAAAAAGAGTTTCGGGGTCGTGATGGCGCTCTTTATTCGACGTTTATCCGAAGGAAAAATTCAAAGTGAACACTTTATTAGGTGCCCGTTCACAGAACAATTGGGGGGGGAAAAAAATCTGTCAATTTTGATTGACAGATTGTGAATTGGCAAGCGACTTCATGCCTCAATGTCGTTATTTTATTTGAGATAAGGGTTTGTCTATCGGGGGAATGGATTTGAAGTGTTTCCTTTTGGATGTTTGTATAATATAAAATTTGAAAATTGAAAGCAGTACTGTATGTGTGAAGATGTTTTTTTTTTCACCCCCTTTCTGTTCTCGAGCTCATTGGATATTGCAGGTGGTACCTCATGAAGTGGCCCGTGTGTTTATTTCCGAGGCGTTCGCATTTGGATGGCAGCCTCATCCTCCTCCACAAGTTGACTAACAAACTTGAGTGTGCACATCAGTATTCAGCGTCAGAATCCAATCGGTGGGGAAGAAGGCTTGGATGAGAGAGGGGGGTGTTGGGAGAGCACGGGTGGTCCTCCCACGTTGGGGGGGACGAATGGTCTTTAATCAGGAGGAAGTTTGAGCTAAATTGTTTACAGCAGATTGGATGCGTTGGCTGCACCTAATCCAAAATGAAAACAATCAGGAAACAACTCTCCTCGCTTGCTGTGTGCGCGCACGTCCCCCAGATTACCCCCCTCCCAAAAAAACAAACAACCCCCCCAAAAAAAAATCCCCATTTCCTTCATCACAACTTTATTAAAAACAAGAGATTTTATTTTCTTTGCTTTGACACTAAAAATATGACTTCCACGGGTATTATTGTTTTCTGAAAAGCGTCCTTGGCGATGGAGAAAGACACCAACTTAAATCACTTTTAATTATAACTGCTATTACTGACGTACTTAAATGTTGGAAAGACGCAGTGATTAGTTTGAGCTGTGTCTTTAATATTGAAATTAGTTTTCAGCTCTGTTCTCCTCCCGATTTTTTTGGGTGGGATTATATTGTATAAAATTAATAATAATTGTACGAGCTCATCAAAACAGCACAAAAACATCTCGTTTGTTATATCATGCTTTGCTTTTTTTTTAATGGTGTATGTCAAAAATGTTTGGAGGTTTCATGAGAATATGTTTTGTTTGTTTGTTTTTCTGCAGTTTGGAAGCGCGATGAATAGGAAGGAGTCGGCGCTGTTCACTCCTATCTGTCGAGCGATTAGTCTTCCCATTTGGAGTAATGGCGAGCGGACCACTTCAGCGTTCTCAAAAGTGCTGCGGAACGCAGGTATTTTACCTTTTCCTTTTCCTCTCTGTCCGATTAAAAGCGTGGAACTTTGCCAGAGTAGCCATGAAACACCCGGTGAAGCAGCATTTGGTTCAGTCCGGAAATATATTTGAGATGTGAACCAGTGAAGTTGTCATTTTCTTGACCTCGCGTTCTCGGAATATAAACAAATGCAATCCTTATGTCATCATCGGTATTTATTTATCAAGTACAATGTTATTGAACGCTACTTTTCTCATTAAAATACGAAAATTCAACTCCTCAAGGCACCACTGCATATTTTAGAGGGGATATTATTGAATGGCTTTCCTTTGCGTCTAACGTTATACTTTCAAAGCATGCACAATGTAAATAAATAAATACATCAAGATTTCAGGGGATTTTAACCCTTTGTGCTGAAAATTTACCCACATAATCCAATCCAAAAGGGGTAAACCCCCAAAATATTATAAATATTGAGTAGGTATATATCCGGTAAGTGTCCTGTGGGTTAATTGCTGTCCTTTTCTGACCGTTTCCATGTCACCAAATGAGTTGATTAGCATTTCCCTTTACTTCAGTGGAGTGTCTTAATTGCCGGTAATTAAATGAAGTGATGGCATTAGACGTCGTGGCGGGGACAAAGCATCAAAACGGACCAGAAAAAGGTGAGCGGCATACATGAATACGTCATTAACACTGACACGTCGCCGCGACTCTTATCTTTTGTTATTCAGATGCGCGTGCATCAAAACACTCCACACAAGAGCAGCTAGCAGCTGCTAGCCGCGGCTAGTCCCCGAGGCCTGTTCTTTTATTCACGGCGGAAGATAGACCGTCCTTTTCCCGCCCCGCCGAGGAGACCGTCGTGTGCATTTGGCAGAGCTCTATTGGGCGCAGATGTTTTGATATCAAAGCACAATAGGAGGCAATTTGACCTTCCGCCACCTGCAGCCCAAAGTGGGAATACGTGGATTAAAAAGGCAAATCTATGCAAAGCCGACAGCCTTTGTGTACAAAATAAGAAAGCAAGGTTCAACTCGGAAGCAGGACAAGAGCGTTTGGGTCGGCCAAAATCATTCGCCAACTGTAAAGCCAATCGGAATGAAAAATGGCGTCAAAATGCTCGGCGGCTACTTTGTGTGTCCGTGGGTGGAAAAACATTCTGCGGACATGAAAAACAAGTCTTTTCATTGAATCGGTGGCTAACTTGAACAAAACGCCAAAACGAAACTAAATGCTACTAACACGAAAGCCTAGCTAGCTCGTGATTGACCGCCGTCCAGGAATACAAATGCTGAGAAAGGCCTCGCGGCGACGCAAACCGGGACGGATCCCCTTTTATTTCCTGTTAATTACGCAGTAAATTTGCGCAGGGAAATGATTCTGCGCAATCAATTAGAAAATCAGGGAGAGACGGTCAAGCACTCCGTGTCGTATTTATTGCCCCATGTTAATTTTATCGGTTGCGGTTATTACAACTGAGAGTTTAATCGCCCCACGAGATGAGCACAAACAGTGTGATTTACAACGGGTGCACTAATCAGCACATACCCCTAAACAAGCTTCAAGGATTCCGAATTTCTCCATAAATGTAAATTCGACAACAAATTAAATGCCAGACGTCATTGACAAATAAGGTGATTAAATGTCATACATCTTAGTAGTTATCATGTTAAGGCTCCGATATAGTTCATGTCCGATTTCACTGTCAAAAATTTAGGATTTTATGTGTGAAGTAGTTACCATGCTAATGAGTGCATTTTTTGCGGTGTTGCTATACAAAGACAAAAATCTAACAATGCCATACTTCATGAGAAAAATAAGCGATTTAAGACAGTACGTGCATATTTATTTGCACGTTTTCATTTGTAAGATTTGCAAGAATCATACACAGCAGGATGTGTTGACCTCCCTCAAACAGATGGAGAAAGGATGCAAGATGGGAAAACATCCCCCTCCCCCCACACACATCTCATGGGGAATTTGCCCACCTGGCATATGGCAAGGTGCCCCCATGTCAAGGTGTTAGCTCGTCAACAATCCAGGGATGAAAGGTGCGTGAAAACAGTTCAGCAGGAAAGGAAATTGGCCTCCATGCCAACAGGTGGCGGTCATCAAACGAAAGATTGGGAATCTGCCCAATCCGAATCTTGAAGTGCACCTTGTCATTAAAATCAATCATTTTGTCGACAAAGTTCATGATTATGCTTGCTGTCATGTTAGCAAACTACCCACAAAGAAATTCACAGGTATCATCTTGAATTGCTCCTTTTTCCAATGAAGTCTGGCATGCGTTTATTGTTGTGTTAACTGCTAGCAAAATATTTACATTGAGACCAACTGCACCTTTAGCGAGCTGTAAACTCGCGTTTATCGGACAGCGCCTTCACTTCGCTAATACCGACAAACAATAAATCTTGACCCAAATGCTGCTGTGTGGCTAGTAAAAGTCATGTTACTTGCAACTGACCTTAAGCGGATTGCACCGTAAGCACGCATTAGCTCCCGTGAGCGTTTACGACCTTTTTATGCGTTGATATAAGTGGTGCCACACCAAGCTCATTCAGAGCTAGCGTCGGCACTTTTTATGAGGATCGTCGCAACGTGGCGTTTGTGCGAAGCTAAAGTGAGAGCGAAACAGAAGACAGAAAGTGCGTCGAAAGCATATCAGGAGACAACAGCCGCCGCCAATTAACTCGCTCAGAGAGTTACGCCGTTCTCCCGAGTGCTCGCGCCTGGCCGGTCTCAACCTTTTGACCGCTCATCCATAAATTAGAGGCCATTAAGTGGCGCACCAATGTAAGACGCGTATTAGACGTGCTTGAAATATTCATCATTACTCTCACAATTAGCACCAACTTTCCTGGCAGCACTTTTGGAAAAAAAACATGTTTAGACACTCGATGAGCTGCGCTTGACATGCTGTAAAGTGAAGGCAAAGTTTGAGAGGCCATCACCGTCTTTGTTCCAGTTCAACGCATACATCTTTGACATGGGACCTCACCAAATTGTCCAAAATTTCACGGATGGCCAAACTTCACTCACAAAATGTGTAATTTAAGATTTTGTGGTGGGTGTGCGGTCACACGACCACAATCGCATGCTGGACTTCAATGACAAAATGAGTGATTTTTAGATACATCTGTAACTTTTTTTTTAATGACTTCGGCCAATGTTCTAGTCCTCATAGTGCCGTACTTTATTGACAAAATGAGCGATTTACACTTTGTGGTTTTTATGTGGGAACGCGACTAGAAACACATGCCAAGCTTTATTGACGAAATGAGCGCTCCGAAGTGACGTTTGTATTTCTTTGTACATTTTGGGGAAAAAAAACCTTCAAAAAGCTTTATTGGATATATATCGGAATCTACAGACAAGCAGACTTTGATGTCTGAAATGCATCATTGATCCCTTTTTTTTTTTCCCCCAAAGAAAAGCAGCATGATGCAACTAATCACATTTTAGTACATCAGCACGGCGCGTTTCATCACTCATCTGGCGTTCAAGGTTACGCGAAGTGACTGGAGCGCAGCTACACTTGATTGCTTTTGTCTTGTTGTTCTCCTCGCTTCATCTCGCTGCGGCGATGATAATACAAATGTGACGCTACCAAGAGGCCATGTAGACTGTTCATGGCTTTTTTTTTGCCTGATTAAAATTTCTCTCTTCATTTGCCAGCCGTCATTGAATGCACCGATTCCTGCATTTGTTATGTAAAAAATAAAAATAATCATAAAAAATAATAACAAGCCACAGTAAGACGACTGCAAAATCCAGCATTCTTTCACTAATGGAAGAGAGGGCTTTAAAGTGTTTACATTTTGATTTATGAATCCCCTCATGCAAGATTAACACCTTGTGTGAAATTGAACATGTCATACCGGCGTTAGCTTAATTAATCAACACTCGCCTGTGTTTTCCTCTCATGTGTAACAAGAAAAAAAAGCAATAATAAGCAACACTAAGTCCTCTCCATTCAGTTGACTTCGTATTTACTCTTTTGTAATGAAACCCTCGTGTAACACTCCAGCAATTAGACCGAGCAGATTCAGCAAGGTAACAGAGATGCTATTGAGCCGTTTGTTCTTGTACTATTTAACGGAAATGCACGTTTTCTACGTCGGGTTTGGGCTAGGGTTAGCCTCTCCAAACTGTATTGCGCTGATAACAAAGTTGCATTTGTTTCAAATTTCAAAAATTTATTAAGCTTTTTTTTTTGGGGGGGGGTGCTTCGCCGTATATCATGAAGTATGTTGGAGTGTTGGATTAAGTGTGGGTGTGTTAATACTGTTTGTGTGTGGCTAAGAGGCCAATCTATTGTACTATTGATGTTTCCCTTCGCACAGCAGCAGAATCTTGCGGAATTCCATTAAACATTACAAACAAGTGTCCAGGGACAGCCCATAACACATCTAACACGTCTAGCGCATGTTACAGTGCGCTCAGAGCGCGTACGCACTAGCAATGTGTTAGCACGTGGGTCGATATTCCATCCATCCGATCGGGATGGCTATTCTTCATCACTTGCTCTGCAAAATATGAGGGCATGGGAATGGGAAGTGGGCCTCTTCGATCCCGCCTCCGATCCCCGTCGCGCGTTACCCTTCGGTTGGGAAAGACTGCACCGATGCGGTGGCGCCGTTAGAGAGCGTTCACTTTTGATGACTCCGGGAGCAATCTGGCGCGACAGATGTGTCGTTTCAAGCGGGAATGCTGTGACCTTGTTCCCATCGTAAATGCTTTATTTGTCCCGCTCAATCAAAAGTGCCTTCATTGGCATTCCGTAGGTGCCGTAACGTGCCGCAAAATGTCTCATAAAGTCCTCGGCAGATACGGCGTGGCTTGAATGGGAATACGATGATGCTCGATTGATGGGAAGGCGCGATATGCAACAAAAACCCAAGTAACAAACAAGTGGTATAACCCATGCCCACATTTTTCGAAGTCTCGCTCAGCTACAAACGGTAAAATGCAAAGTAAATCTGAAATTGTAAACACTTCCGTTTCTGTCCTTAACCGCTGCCATATATTGCTTTGGAATGTTGAAAGCCCTTGCGAGAGTTTGCCTTTAAAGCCGATAAATATTCATACATGCTAATATCACTTATTAAATCCAAAGACGTTGTTCCCGAGCGACTGGAAACTTAAACGGTAATTGATAAGGAGTCATGGAGTTTAAAAAAAATAAATATATATATATAGTGGGATTTGAGTTATTTTTGTTCGCAGCTCTCTCTTCCCTGGGCGGCAGGCAGAGGTCATGGGCGTTTAGCGCTCATTTGGTGCCGGCAGTTATTTGATGAGCCACTTGAGCCAAGTTGCCAGCTAATGCAGTCGGAGGGGAAGCGCTCACGTGTCAATGGCGCCCTGACATTCAAAATATGCACGGCAGAGACGGCGAGCGGGATGAAAATGAGAGCCGCTAGCGTACCCCATTGTTTTGCGCCAAAGCCAAGACAAAAGACAACGTGGCGGAGCCAGCGTGGGAGGCGGTGGGGGGGTGGGAATGATGCTCGGGCAAGGAAAAGCAGTAATAGAATTGTCAGGGTGCCCCATCATTGATTTAACACGTGCGGTCTTCATTGCTTTCCATTGGCTCTGCTCACACAATACGGGTCATGAATACAAGCAGACAGTCAGGAGCCGCGTTCATATCAAACACAAAGGCCAGCAGGAAACCTATTTACCTTTTGTGGTTAGCATCGGAATTTAGCAGGGAACGCAACAAAATGTACATAATTCCTGAAACAAAAAGAGGGTGTGTGGGATTGAAACCGTATTGGCTATTGTGTATAGTGACGTTTGCAGTTTATTTCCCCTCTTTTTTTTACCTCAGTAAATTTAAAAATGTGCACATAAGACCGAGAGTAGGAGGTGCGGGAGGTTAATCTGAAAACGTAGTTTTTCACCTCGATGGGCTTCATTTTTTTCATAAAATTAAAAGCGGCGCAAGCCACCTCACAAGAATAAAAAAATATAACTACCATGTGGGGTAGTTATTAGAACTTTTATGTATAATTTTTTTCATGCATTGTAATTTTGTTCTAAAGGGGTGAGCAAATGACCTCCGGGGGGTGCGGGAGATTAAAAATGTCACAGTGAGCTAATGTAGTAATGACTCTCTCTCTCTCTCTCTCTCTATCTCTCATGTGTTTTTCCTCAATTGTTATTATTTTCACACAGCCCAAAAATTGTACGGGGAGCCATCCGAGACGAGACTAAAAGCGATCTGGTGTAATAATGACACATTTTTAATGTGTTTTTCTCTTTTTACAAAATTGAAGGATTCCCCGAGTGCCCTCCAGGGCATGCACGGGATTAAAAGTGTAATGGAAAGCTGCAATAAAAGTGACACTTTTTTTGCGCCCCACCATGTTCCCAATTCAGGGGTACACGAGAGCATTCATGTCATTCGATGGTGGTACAGTATTCCATTTTTTCAAAATGTTATTATTTTTTTCATGACTGTGCGAGTGAGAGGAGGTGCACCAAATCATTATTAAATCTCACCGCTCACTTTTTGACCCACCCCCATGAAAACTTCGGGTCAATCTCATGCGTTGTCAAGTAGCCTCATAAACTTCACTGATGCTAATCTGCTAAGATTAATAGCTGGAAACGCTCTGTTAATATCCCGTGCTCCTGCAAAAGTTAAGTTTGGAGGTTTAACTTTTCTCGCGGCCCGCTCGTCTTTGTTGACACGCCGTTGTTCTCGTTGTGAAGTGGAGAAGCATCGTCACGTCAGGCTCGGCGGCAAAAAAGGTGCGCACGGCGGGTGATAAAAAGGCTGGCATGGGCGGCGCTTTATCAGAATGTACTCGAGGGAACACGAGAACACGCTGTTGCAGCAGAAGGGGGAGGAGGAGCCTCTTTGCCGACGGATGCCAACGCCGGCTCGCTAGATAAGACGCGTACAGCCATGACAAAATGAGAAAAGATGGCAGAGAGGGGGAGCGTATAAGTGGAAGGGGGGTGGCTGATTGACACCATTTTGGAGGGGAAACAAAGATAAGGCCAGCGCGTGTGTGTACGGCTAACACGTTGAACAACACGTCCTCTTTGTCACTCATCATAACACAATGCGCGAAGAGCAGCTTTATTTGCATGACAAATGACGGCCACGCAACACACTGCCGCACTGACCACTTATGTAAAAACATGTTTATCATTCTGTGTTAGCATTGAGCTAAATACATAATGTGGAATGCTTTAGCTTTTGTTTAATAGTATACCTCAACTATACACTCAACAATCCACCATTTTTTTCAGTTCAACTGTGTTAAAATATGAGAGGTTACCACTAAAAATCCCAAGCACGATAATTAACTTCCTTGACGGTTTTCATCAAATTTATACTGACACAACCTCGAGCGGCAAGCAAAGTCAGCGACCTCCATTGATGGCGGCCCCTCTTTAAATGAAAGCCCGCCGCGGCTCGAAATGAATGGCGCGCCGTTTTACCCGAATGTAGGCGGCCATATTGCCGACGCGCCTCGAGACGCGCTTTGAGAAATGTGAGCTAGATGAAAGAGGCGATACGGAAGGTGCTCAAAAGGGCTTTATTAAAGCACTCCACACAGCAGGCCAAGCGTCTTCGTACTTTTCCTCCGTACGCTTTTGCTGAGGAAAGACCGGCGGACTGGCGGTGGTACAAGCCTGCGCCGGGATAAAACGGCATATTCCATCAAAGACAAATACTATATTACCATTGCAAAAGCAGGAGCAGATGGACTGGAAAGTGGGCCAAGTGGGCCCATTAGCAAATGTTGAAAGGAGGAAAAAATTTCGATGGTAATGGTTATACCTACTGGGGCGATTGATTGTAATACATCGTCAAAACCCCCTAAAAACAGCGGTCATGTTGGCAAATTAGCATCCGCGAAGCTAACGAGGCTATTTGGCATTGATGATAAATCAGAGCGCCCCCCTCCTGCGGGGAACTAATGCACCTCTTTGTAGTTTCTGTTAATAAATAAATACACATTGATGTAAATGTAATAATCTCTGAGCATAATAGTTTGCATCTCGCACAAGGAAGATCGCACGCTTTATTGTCATGACAAAGTAGAATGTGTGCGTCACGAGTAATTTCTTGTGAGTCCTTTTGGTGTGCACAAGTTGGCCAACAGAGGGCACTATAATAGTCATGGACGAACAATCAAAGAAGCATTTCCCCAACTACTGTCAGTGATTCTGTAAACAGTGATCATGGTAGTTCCACAGAGGATAAAGAATATATGCCTGCGTGTATTGTTATATTGTCGGCTTGTGTTGATGCACCGTTTGTGTTCAAATATCCCTTGCTGGAATGGTGATAACACTAGCACTATTCGTGCTATTCCATTGTGCGTTAGCATAGAGCTAACGGAAGGCAAATGGCATTGCAAACGCTAATCTGTTTTCATTTTCTTTGCCTGGGTAAAGGTTCAGTTTGGGTTTGCTTTTTTTAATGTGAATTTTTCCACTCGGAAGGGCGAAAAACACTGTAAATGTTTCAATATACCAGATCTTTAATCTCATGCACCCCATAGGCCACTTGTGCATTCCTTTACATGCCAATAAGAGTAATAACCTTGTTTCTTTTGGCTCTCATGGTCCTACGGTGATACTCCGTCCTCGCTCGGGGGGGTAAAAAGGACCCCTTGGGTTGTTCAATTCCACTTTGCAGAGTAGGAAGCGCCCTTTTAATATTTATTTAGATACACACGGCAGTGGCGCTTTTTATCTGCGTTCCCAACGGCCCCCGCCGCAGTCGAAGCGTCGCCTCAACTCGGGGAGAAGACTGATTCGGAACTTTTCTCCCTCATCCGCAGCGCGTCGGTAAACAAACGCGAGTGCGACGAGACCTCGAGATGCAGGTGAAAAGATTGATGTTGTTTGTCCTCTCCTTTGTGCCACCAAGCTATTGCCGCTCGCTGCTAATTAGGAAATAGAAGCTGTGACACGCTGCCTCACAGCGCTAATGAACACAAGAGGTGTTAAGCGACGGGGGTTGGGAAAAACGCAGCTCGGTGATGTAGGGGGCCAGACACTGTAGTAGATCGATTCCGATATTTATTTTCGTTTTTTTGGGGGGGGGGCTGTCGATTAATGAGTACGGTCCCACATTTTAGAACTGCATGAATAACTATTCCCAAAATCAGTCAAAAATAAATATTCCTGCTCACAGAATATGGTGTACATCATGTCGTGATCACAAACATACTGACTTTTGTCTAGCGCTTCTGGGAAAGCGGCCTCGGGTAATGAGCCACATGCTGCTTCACTATTTATCCTTAAAATGCCAAGTGTCAAAAGACAGCAAGGAGTAAGAGAATTGGAAAGAAGTGGTTGGTGGAAGCTTGGTGGGGAAAC
Organism: Hippocampus abdominalis; assembly: GCA_018466805.1. Lineage (NCBI taxonomy): Eukaryota > Metazoa > Chordata > Actinopteri > Syngnathiformes > Syngnathidae > Hippocampus > Hippocampus abdominalis. The sequence goes on along the minus strand of CM031704.1, from coordinate 18,698,320 downwards.
CAATTGTGCAGTGTCACACTGCGTTATGGAAGCAATAGATCCAAGTGACCCCCCCCCACCCCGCCATTCAAGCCCCCACGGGCATACCCCACATTCCCCCCAGCCTCCGCGGGTGCCTGGTGGCCGTGCGCGCCGTAACGTTCCATCTCAAAATCCTTCAAAGACAAAGCCCTGATTTATTTCTGATTTATTTACATCCCCCCCACCCCCCACCCCCAATCCCGATTCCTTAGCAAACTTCAGCCACGTATTGCATCCCAGACAGGTAGGAGAGGCAAGATTCTGTGCGCTTTCGTCATTGCGCGTGGGCGAAACATGACGGCAAACTTTGAAGATTCGCCCGAAAGCACGAGCGTGGCGGGATGTAAGTGTCAGCGCCTTGTCAATCCAAACTTCTGCTCATGTTTTTAAGCTTCCTGTTTTTTTTGTGTGCGCGGCGGACGCATACACAAATGCAACCGGGAAAATAAGATTGCGGTCGACTTACTGCTTTTGAGCATATTAAAAGTAGCTCGCTTCGAACGTACGCTGTTTATCCTTCTAATCTCATCGCTCTTTTGATGGAGTGTCGCTTTTTTTTTTTGTATTAAAAAACAACAACGTTCCAGCCGCGCAGGAGAACTGACGTTCAAAGACAAACTGCCCAATTTTCTTCGGCGATGGGAAGTTTTGCTCACCTAAAAGCGAGCGAGAACTCATTAAATGATTATGTGCGCATTGTTTGGCAACTGAATAATTCATGCTCGCTTGATTGCCGCGTTTGAAGGTTTTATTGCCGGGCGGTGCGCGGAAAAAATCGGGTCGGGGGAGCGTGCGGCGGGGTGCACTTGTCCGTCAGTCAGCTCTTATATAAGTGTTCATTATTCGGATTATTAGGAATAATATTCTGTCTGTTTGTCAGTTAGTGTTGGGCTCTGTCTCGTCGTCGTGGTGTGGTCGGGTCTCGCGCACTTGCCACTCTCCACCCGCTCTGGGTCTGTGGACCGTGACGGACGGGCGGGTGGCGGTTGCCTAGCAACACCATTCGGAAGCGATTCCGTTTCATCCGTCCCAATGACAAAAGGAGAATTAAAGCTTTTGAAATATTTGGAGTCCATTTTTTATTTTTTTATTTTTTTTGGTCTCGGCAGAGGAGACACCGATGCCGCAATCCTTTCAGTGCCAAACAAGCGTGTCTTTACCTGGTTTTTGGTTGAGTTTCAACGGCGGGGTGACTTTTCCATTAGCAAGATGCAAATATGGTGCATTGATCTCCATGCGTCCTTTTTTAGCAAAAGCGAGGCATATAGGAGTGCCGGCACCTCCGCACTAAAGATTCCCGAAGTTAGGGGGGGGGGGGCATTCCCATAAATCTTTTAAACGCAGCTCATATTGTCTTCTTCTTCCTCCTCCTCTTCCTCCTCCTCCTCCCTGGGCTAACTGCAAAGCTCCCCTGCTGCTTTGTCAACCTTAAACTGTGTGAAGCAAAGCGGGGCTCACCTTTCGCGGACCGCCTGCTGAGTCAGCAAGGGGCACTTAAACCGACAACAAAACAACAATAGCACAACATGGCTGCCCCGCGGAAGGAAGGTTCCGAATGTAAATGTACACGATATCCGTTTGCTTCGAAAGTTTGCTTCGAAACAACGCATTTCATGTCTCAGACTTTTCCAGGGCTTCCTCCCGTCGTCGGAGCACGATGTTGAAAGCGAGCGAGCGGGAAGATTAATTAGCGTCACCGCAGCTAGCTGCATTTTCTTGCCACGGAAGCAAAGCAGATCTCGACAGGTCTGATTGAACCGCCGCGGCTTTAATGACGCTTCACTCGTTAATGCGTAGCAATGAGCAATGCGGCCGATGTTGTTCACGGCGTCGTGACAGCTTTTTCGGGACCTATTCGCGGTCACAAGGCTCGCCACAGTCAAACCTTTTGGTTGAATTGTGAGAAATGATAGCAGGTCGAATTATTACTCATCAGATCTCCATTGTGACTTCTTTCCACTCTCATCTTTAATGCTTAATGCTGGAAAGTGAACATCCTTTTCCTGTTTGGGCTAATAAAGAGCAAAAGGAGACACTTTGACTTTTATCAGTGACAACATTTGTTCCTCTGCGTTTCTTTCTTTTTTTTTTTTTTTTTTTCTCTCTCTCTCTCGTAAAGTCTGTAGCATCCATTAAATCAGGCTTTCTGCAGACATTTCCCAAATAGCCCTCGCAAGAGATCTTCTGGGACGTGCAACAAAAAAAAAGGATAAGAGTCACGAGGGTGAGGGTGTTGTTTATTGCAGCAGTAACCGCTCCTGGCAGGAAGTGGATGTTCCGTAGTCAGGAAATGTGGAAGGAGGCCACCATTTTAGTTTTCGTGGGCACGCATGAAAATAATTGACCCATCATAGTCCCAAATGGAGATACGGTTGTCTTGTGTAGCAATGGGCAGACTTTCTATGTGGATTTGGACATGGACTTATTGAGACTTTTTTGTGGGTCTAACCATGATAGCTAACATCCACCAAATTTCATGCGAGGTGAAACTGGCTTCGGGGGCTGAATTAGCAAAAAACAAGGGAAGAAAACTTTAATGTGGTGATGGTTCACAAATGTCTCAGCATCTGCCAACCAACAATATAACTAATGTTGAGCTAATTAGGCAAAGTAGGGCCATGTCGGCACTAGTGTTTATGCATGCAGGATTTCAACAAACATACCCACACAGGAGTTCAGGAGAACATTCCGACTTGTGCTCCGTTGCCCTCGACTCGTCTCTTCTCCTTTGGTGCGACTCCCTGTCAACACGTTCACATCCTCCCAACTTCCCTCATCGGCCTCGGCCGTCTCTCATTGCTCCCCACTTTGCAATTTCCACATCCCCGGCCAAATGAGCCTTTCGCCTCGCGGCCCCCGTCTCCGCTTGGCAGAGGGGGGGAATCTTGGCGGGCTCGTTTCCAGTGAGCGGCAGGCGGTGCCGCTTGAAAGGCATCAGTGCTTCCTGCTTGACTATTCATGCGACCACGCGGAATAGAGCTTTGTCAGGGCTCTGCTGCAGGTCACAGATTTCCCTTTTTAAGGCCAAACCAAGAAAATGATTGATTTGTAATGATCGTCGGGTCGTCGTGAAACACAAATCCACATCTAAACTTGGGTTCTGTGTAATCGTCACATCGCGTAAGCCCAGCAGACACTCTCCCTTCCTTGTGTAGTCCATATTTTGGGATTTGTTCTTAATTGGATGAAGTGGCGTGAATGAATCAGTCGTCTCAGGCAAGGCTAAAAACAGAATAAGGGCTCCCCAAAGGAGGAATTAACTGCTGGATGCTAGGTGAGAATTACAACTGTAGAGCCTAATCATCAGGTTGCAGATGGCTGGGAAATAAAGAAACTTTGTCACGTCTTGGCTGGATTACTGGAATGCATTTTGCTTTTGAGCAAAGCAGTCCTCCATCAAGCGTTTCCAGCTGGTCCAGAATGCTGCTGCTCGCCTCTTGACTGCTACTCGTAAGAGGGAGCACATCGCTCCTACTCCTTGCATCCTTTCACTAGCTCCCTACACATTTTAGAGTTCTCTTTAAGCTCCTATTATTTGTTTTCAAATCTTGAAATGGCCTCGCTCCACCGTACCTCCCTGAGCTCCCTGCCCGTAATCTTGCAATTCCAGCAATTTGACCCGCTTGGCCTCCACTCGCAGAATAATCTCGAATCTCCACCTTGGACCATTTTCATTGAATTCACGTATGTGTTGCTTTTGTCCGCGGCACGTTTGTTATCGCATGCTAGTTTGGCACGCGATTTCCCAAGTTGGCTGTAAAGCATCGGCCAAATTCAAGGCCGCCTCTTTGCCAATGAATTGAGGAAAAACCCTTGAGGATGGCAATCACCTCAACCTCACCCACGGGGTTTTGAAAGCCGTCGTTTTCCCCTCTCAGTTGGCACAGGAAGTCCATCACAGGCAGCATTAACCTGCACTTTTGCTAATGTAACCGTGACTGAGTCCAGATGGCCTTAAGCATCCATCCCAGGTGACGACAGTGGCGATGATGAAAGATAAAGTGATACATTGCTCCCTCTTGGCAGAGAAAACCTCTCCCTGGAGTTTTTTTTAATGAGCGTCCTGAGTGAGTTAGGAAAGCCTTCTGAGAATGCGGTTCAGGAGGAGAGACCAAGAGAAACGTCATGTTGATTTATCATCCTCGAACCTCAACCCTGCGACATGCATCAAGCCGCCTCCGGACTGCCCATTTGTCTTTGCGGCACTCGTCTTCAGCGAGACAAACATCAGGGATCGGTGGTCCTCTGGCACTCGGATGACTGACTCAAAGTGGCATTCTGAAACACCGCAGACTCTGATGATCCGGTAGTTTCGGGTCATTGACCTTCAGGAGCTACGTCGCAAGGTCAGATGATTTGTGTTGGCTTTGGCAGACTCACTGATTGTCTGCATTGCTACTCAGATTGACTTTTTCCAACCTTCCTGCCGTTTCCCCGCTCACTTTTCACCAACTTTTGAAGGCTTATGAGTATGCAGCGCTTTAATACGTGTTTGGGAGCCTCCTCGGCGCCGCTTCCTCCCGCCATATGCTCAACGCAGCTCTGCGCTGTCCTGCAGGAGCCACCTCAGCGTCTGCGACGCGTGCGGAGGAAGCGCGGTAGAGTCGCCGCGGGTCTCGGCTGACACAAAAACCCAAATAAGGCAGAAATTCTGTCACAACAGCTTCCAGCGGCGGAGGATTTGCGGGCCCGCGCTGTCTTGAAAGGCGCTGTCTGCGGAGAGCTGTTTTCTAAAAGCACTCTGCGCTATGTTTAGGCCACGGGCACCAGGCGGGAACGTCTCATTGTTGTGCCCACGCTCTATAACGAGCAAAGCGCACTTCCAAGATTCTGAGGTGTGAAAAGAGAAGCCGAGGACGCTTAATATTACTTGAGGGAGCGTTAATGGCGCTCTGATGTCACCCTATGTGGGTGCAATTGCACGTGCAGCTGCAGGTGCGAACGCACATAGCGGACAATGAGGTTCTCCTGGGTATCGCTTCCCTCGGATTACTCGGAGGTGCGAACAGAACCCAACAGGTCACTTAGCAAATGTAAATTAAACTGGTTTTACGGGACCGGTATGCCAAGTTGCCAACAAAAAAAAACAAAAAAAAAAGCTGCTGTAAACAAAGTTTCGGAAAGTTATCTTAAAAGGCAATTTCAAGTGATGCCAAATGCCAGAAAGGGTTTTTTTAAAAAAAAAAAAAGTCATATAAACCCCCTCTCAAAAAACAAACAAACAATTTGTTGCCATAAATGTCCGCCCACCCCGTAAAACAACACCAAACAAGCTCGCCGGCTGCTTGTCAGCCGACTGACAGTCGATATTCTCGGCCATTAACGCGTCACCGCTGACATGCCGCTGACATGCCGCTGTCCCGCGCCGCCTAACGAGCGCTGCAAATGGCCGCCGGTGACAGGGAGAAAAACCATGGCCAATTTTGTGCAAAAACACACAACCCCTCTAGGCAGCGGCTGTTCTGGCAGGTGTCAGTCGTCAGAGGTGTGTATTGGACCGCCGCGAGCGAGCCGGAATTGTGTGGTTGCGCACTGGTCGTGGGCTGGGAATATATTGTCATGTTGGACAATTAAGATGATTCCCTGCCGTGTGATTTCGAAGAATTTGACTCGATGCATTCGTATCTTTTATATCAAAAATTATTTCCCAATTCCTCGTTAGCACAGCACGCACAAAAAAAAAAAAATTACCAATAGTCATCTCTCCCTGTCCTTTTTCTGCTATGTTCGGCAGGGAAGGCCTTACCCCGAGTTAGCATAGCTAGCATGTTTTTTTTTCTTTCTTTTTTTAATTATTAGATTTGTGGGCACTACTATGTTAGCATTCGTAGCATTTATTTATTTTTTTTACCTCATTTAATGAGAAAATGATCAAGGTCACGACTCGATCGGGCATTTAACCCGCGGCGTGACACAGTGCTACTAACCGCGAGTTTTAATTACCGCCCTCTCTTCGCTCGTTTCCCAGGGGACGGGCAGCACAATATGGTGAGGCACCATTTCGCAAAGAAAGGAAGCTCTTTCTCTTGCTCCGAGATCACTCGTAAGGTTCTCCTCGGCTCAATTAAGAGAGGACACACGTTCACACAGCATAGTGGCCTAGCTTCGGGCCAACACCTCTGGGGGCTGACACACACACACGCACGCACACACACACACACACACACACACACATGCATGCAAGCTTGTTGATGCTTGAAATAGCAACAAGTTGCTCTTCTCCTAATATGGTCAAGTATGTCGTCCTCTTTTCTAGCTGCAAGTGTGGCAGGATGATAAGCGCGGCTATCGGTCGCACGAGCACGTCGATGGCTTGCGGGTCAGCCTGTGCGGCTATTAAAAAGGTGACTTTTTGCTTTTAGCACCCGCCCGGTGTCACTGGCACATGGCGCCATGAGAAGGAGGGCCGGGAATCTTTTCTTCTCATTTTTGCAATGTTAAAATAGTTGACTGTATTTTATTCGGATTTGTATTTATTTTTTTGTTTGACTTCCTAAAAGAATGCTCCGTTGTCATGCCTTAATCCTCCCTAATGACTTTTGTGTTGGTTTCATGACATTTTAGTCACGTCGTAAAATCCTGCTTTTGGCAAAATGCAGTCATTCGTCTTCCCGAGTAGTTGATTTAAATCCCCCCCCCCCCCCCCCTCCCCACTCCCCTTTCCTAAAACAAAAACCCAAACAGACCCTCCTCTGATTCGTTTTTACTTATCAGCTTTATTCGCCGGCGGCGAGGAGGCGGCGGCGGCAGGACGCCATCGATCATGTGGCTGGTTAAACCCTGAGAAGGAGCAAAACTCGCTGCCAAATGATTTGGAGCCAACAGCGAAACGTGCTCACCGCCGCCCAAAATTTGCTGCCGGAATGGCGCCATCACGTGCCCAGCAAGCCCCCAGTCAAATGGAATATCGCTGATGATGAAAAGCTAATTTTCACAAATTAAAAGCTTCCATGTGGAAAAACAAAAAAACTGCGAATGGAAACGCACAAACGTTTTTGAGATGGACGCGAGGGAAGCCACCGTTGACGATTTTCCCCGTGATTCCACGTGATTATTGGCTTTCCTATTTTGGGAACATACCTTGAATCTTTTGGATGCTGACTTAGAGTCAAAAGTGGACTTGTAGTTCTTATCAAAGGGGTGGGACAGAAATGGACTGCACTCACTGGAATGTGAGTGGGATACAAAAAAAAAGGAAGGAGCCTACGGGAACAAACCGAGGCTCTCAGAACGGTTCCGTTTGTAGAAAAGTTAACCCATCGATTTTTCTTCTTTTTTTTTTTTTTGTGCTGTATCTCTGATCTAAAAGTATCCTCACCTCCAGCTCTCCCGCTCGCCCCGATATCTTGAGTTTACCGTCACTGCGTTGAACTTAAAAAATAAATAAATAAAATTATCTCGTTGCTCCGCCGTGTTGAGCCGCAGAGCGCCGTTGCCAGTGGGGAGTTGAAGTTGAACTCAAATTATTGATTTCTTTGCCCGTTGTTGCTCTTAAGGGTCGCCTGTGTGCTTAACTTTTATTTGCTCCACTGCAACCGCTTCAGTGGAAGGTGTCGGATAAGACAAGCCCCCCAAAGTATACCCACATCATCAATGTTTGCTTTTGGTTTGGATGACTTTTCTTGTTAGAGCAGGATCCAAACTTTGATCGTTTTTCTCGTATTTTGCTCCAATATTTACTATTGATACATTTTTCAGTTATTATTTATACTTGGGAATTATGATGTAGTGTTGCATCACTCTTATCTCAAGTCGATAAAACCTTACCCTTCCCTGTACGGCCCAAACTCAAAGGGCCATCAGGATGATGACGATGTTCCACCGACTCCCTCCAGGTGCTGGGATGATGATTGGGACGTATATTCAGCGCGGCGCTTGAAAGGGGCTTCAAACCAGCCCCCCCCCCCCCCCTCCTTTTCCTGCGCCAATTATGCAATTGGAAGATCTGAGGCGCACATGTGTGGGAGGATAATTTGGGTTAAAACGGCAATGCGTGTCAGCCATTTATCCCCATGCGCCACAAAGGGTTGGGGGGTGGGGGGACTGAGGGCAGCTGTGATCTGAAAGCGCTTTCGCGACTTCCCGCCTGTTCCAAAAGCGCCCTTGTTGTTTATTCGGCAGCATCGGGAACATTGGCGGCAATCGGCCATAAAAACTCCACCCGGATGAGTTGCTTCCTTGTACAACAGTTTCATTCTAGCGGGAAAATGATCTGAATGTTTTTTTTGGGAGGGGTATGGGGGGGGTTCTGCGCAGTTCCTTTTTCTCCATGCTTCATCTCAGCCATTTTATATCCTTGCCTGTTATTCTGTGTGATCTCCTGACTGTAATTTGTCAGGTGTTAAAGCATTTGAATTCATTAACTTGAGAATTCCCCCCTCACCCCCAACCCCTGAGGCGCCCTTTAGGTGAGGGTGTGGTCAGGTTAGCGGAGAAATCCTCTTACGGCAGGTAGCCTGTTTTCCTCTGCCGGCAGAAGGAAGGTCAATGGCTGCGGCGTCCACCGTCGAGCAGAAAGCAGACGCTGTGTAATAGTTTCCGCCTTGCCGCCATTCATTGCTTAATTAACTTTTTCCCCCCTTTTTAATTAAGGTCAGCCTAAGCGTGTACACAAACGGCCCCCTCGACACCTCCCTCGCTCCGTGCTTGTGTTTGGTTCTGATAATATTGGTCGACACGGTCAGTGGGAACAAAACAATGTCAATAAAAAGACATCTTTAAATATGCTAATCCGGAAAATCTGAAGTACTGCATTGTAATTTATCGAAATTGAATTTGTGCGGCGTAACCATAACCCTTGCCCTAACCCTGAGATTAACAATGTCAATAAAATACACATTTAAACATGCGCAAGATTGTAATTAAGGAGCACTTGAGGTTGACCTCATTAGCGAAAGTGCAGTTCTTTTGTTAGCCAAGGTTATTTCTAACCACGCAACGCTCCGGATGATTTTATTACCTCGTATAGGCCGCTTGACGGCGTTGCATTGCACGGGACGCGGGTGGATATTAGCTCGATTAATCAGGCTGGTAATTACGCTGCAAAACGTCAAGAGAGGAAGGGCTGCTGAGGCTTGGTAACGGGAACATCGTGGGGGTTTGAAACCGAAGCCCTGACGGATACTGTTGAAAAACTACCGTAATGGAGAACACAAATATCTCACAGCAATCACCTCGACATATCGTTTCAATTCGGGGCGAATGAAAACACATTTGACTCGGAAAATCGATTTTTTTATTCGATTTGGGTGCATCGAATCAAATCGTTCCACTTTAAAATGTGGACTCGATATTTAAATATCCAGCTGTATGTACAATCCATAGCTATTGTTCACGCGTCACCGCAGCTCACCGTTTTTTTTTTTCCTCCCAAAAGCCTGCTCGAAAAAAGCCGCCTCATTATCTGCAAACACAAACGGGTTACACAGGCGCGCCGACAATGAGGATGAGCCTTCTTTTATTGAAATCACAATTAATCACGCCGCCACAAACAATATGTCCGCGTCGTAATTCATCATCGGCACTCGCTGCCATGTTGAAACATCCCTCCAAATATTTATTGTGCTCGCCGCCCGGCCCGACACGTAATTAGACGTGGCTACCGTCGGCACGAGGGGACGCGTGAAAGCAGTGATGAGTTTGTTAATTACCGCGCCGGACCCGCTTGACAGCCGCGCATTCGTGCCCGCGCCGCATGATTAATGGTCCACACGCAACCACCTGTAGATAATGCAGGAACATGTACTCTGGATAAACCACCAGCAAGGGTTGGACAGGAAAGTGCTTCTCTCTAAACTAATTGTAAGTGGTGTGGAGGAACAGGTTGTTTTGAGGTAAAGCCGTCAGGTGCCGTGCAAGCGCATGTTTTCGAGGTAAGCCAACTTGAGCTATTGTGCAGGAACAGGTGGCGGTGACCTCGCCTTGAACAGGAAAACTTTGTGCAGGAACATGTTTTTCTGTGTAACCCTGTTGTACGTATTGCACAGGAACATATGTTTTGTGTGGTACAGTTGCTTAGTAAAGGAACTGAAGGTGGTTTGCAGGAGCAGGTTTTATAGGTGTTGTGCAGGTTTTCTACGTAAATGAGCTTCGGGTGTCGTGCAGTATCATATTTCAAATTGTGCGCCTCTTTTTGGGTTAGCAAGTCTCAAGGAATTCAGATGCAGCTGGAAGTTTGATGCGGGAACAGGAACGTGCGCTTCCAGCGCCACGGTGGATCGACGTTCGACATGTGTGACAACGTCGGGAAAAGAAGCAGACCATCTCTGCGTGAAATTAAAAGCGCGACAAACTGACGTCTGCCCGTTTTCCCCAGCCTCAAGTGGCCCCTCATCGGGGTTGTTGTTCATACGCGAGCCTTTCACAGCCTCCTTCTTCTTTGGGGAAAACACAAGCGTGACTCCTAATCCCGCCGCGAAGTGAGATTAACTCCACTGCGGCTGCCGGGACCCTCCCTTCTCTTTGTTTGCCTATTTCACGCATGCCCCCTTTTGCTTATCTCCCCCAATGCTAAATGGCATTGGTTTTGTTGAAAAGTCGTTGCGGCTGTATAGGGCTGTGATTGCGCGTTCCTGGCAGCAAAAAGGCTGCCCGCATACAGATAAGCATGCCAGGCATCCTCTCAGGCTCACATTGCTTTTAAATGAACCGACATGGGTGCCATATTGCATCAAGCCAAAAGTGGAGGTCGGAAAACTTGCATATTGGACATCTGTGTCCTTTCCGCAAGGGCGTCTCGCAGCAGTGGATGTTAAGTGAAATGAGGTGGCGGTGGCTGTCATAAGTAGACATTAAAAAAAAAGTCTCGGAGCCAGGCCTGAAAAGAGAGTGGCTTTCTGTCGTTTTGGTGAAAAGCGGACATTTTAGGGTCACTTTGTCCAAAGATGGACGATTCCTTGAAATGTTGTCCGATTCCTACAAGTTTGGAGCCTTATATTCTCAATTCAGGTTCACTTGGCAAAATGGCATTTTGTCTCATGACAGACAAAAAAAGTCTGAAAAAGCCTTGCCAATTTTTTTTTTGTGTTAACTCGAGGGCATGTAATCCAAAATCCCGCCAGGTGCCAGTCATTCACAGAAATGGTTCCCCCCTTTTTTTGAGTCGACATTCCCCAAACATGGAGCTTGTGCACTGGACAGATGGCCGTCACTAAATTCCTCGTTTTCATAATTATGTGCGCTTGCAGAAGTGATGCGATAATGTTTTCTTGGCTCAAACACCCTTAGCAAATCCCGGCCTTCTGCGGTATTCCACATGCAATTAAATCCCATAGCCTCGCTGTTAATCCCGCCCCCTGGAGCAGCTTCACCCTGCCATAACTCGGCTCGTCTCGTACACCGCGATGAATAAATCAGGTGAACGCCGACGTTGACCTTTTGCGATGAACTTGTTCTGACCACACACTGTTGGATCAGGGGTAAATTTCTCCCCAATCAATATGTCCGTCCTGAATAATGTCAACCAACAAGCCAATCAATAGTCAGTCAATCCCCGAAATGGCATTTGGACACGACATGATGCATACCAGAGAAAACAGGTGGTGTTGATCTGCGTCATGAATGTTTCCGAGCAACTCTATCAGCCATCAATGCTCCTGGGGGCTTTCTCTTGTCTTATTTATTTATTTATTTCTATTACGCAACTTTCCGCAATATTCCGCCCGGGTCAAAAAGTCACGCCGGGAGGCAGGAAGTTTGCACGCTGTGTTGTGTTGTGTTGCGGCGGTTATTAAAAAGTTATGGGATTCACCCTAGGTGTTGGCAAAGCACAGGAGTGTTGGACTGTTACAGAGAGCTCATCATTTTAATTGCTCTGAAGACTCCCCCCCACTCCCCCCAAAAAAATTCCTCAACACTTGTGCTCATTTGCATGCCATTTGCATTCAAGTGTATCATAACAGCGACTACTTTGGCCGCACAAGATAGTTGTTTGTGTTCTCATGGGAAGCGGCCCAACATAAAATCAGGATCCGAATCATTTTTATGGGCCAAGTATGGTAGAGACACACGAGGAGTTGGTCCCCGGCAGTATGGGCCTCACAAGTACCGTAAAACAAGAAAACATGAAACAAAAAGAACATTTAGGACGCGACACACGGGTACATGGCAGTTGTCGCTTTCGTCAACGATGATGACATTATTTCGTTAACGCCCCTTTTTTCCATGACGATAACGAAACGATGACGAGCTAAACAGGGGGGCTCTTTGATGACTAAAAATATGATGTGACGTATGTGTGTGTTTTCGTTGACGAGACGAAACTGGTCTAAATTGTTAGCATGTCATCGGTCAAGTCCTGTCTTTGTATGAGCATTTCCACTGCACTTCCAGGCCCGGCAAATCAAGTGTATCAAGTCTACAGTATTTCCAGCCTGACCTCTTTGCTTTCATCAAACCTTTTGGGAGGCCCAACTGTCGAGATGTATTGATTGATTTGATACGCGCTTCGTTTCCAATCCGCTGCTTAAACTAAGTTCACCGTTGACCTCGCTCGATCGCCATTAGAGCCTCGTTTAATTGACGCGCGCACCTGCGAGCTGATGCCTGGCTACATTTGGAGCGCATCGACCACGAGTAGCAAAACAAATTAAAGGAAGGGAGAAGAATTTAAAGGAGGGAATTGAGGAGCGAAATCAATCACGGAATTCAGAGCCAAGGAGTCCCTTTTATTTTCCGCGGCCAGTCAGCTCGTTTTTCAGCCGGCCTCATCTCGTTCATTAGTCAGCCAGATAGCGAGCCCGCTTCATTAGCTAGCCGCAACCGACCCACAGACTTTTTCTGCAAAATGTTCGAGTACTGCACATATATAAGTCTGCTTTGGTCAAAATACCCCTAAGGATCAAAACGTGACATTACCTTGCCAATAGTCGCTCGTTATGACGCATTCGCTAACCTCGCTGGGCTAATGGCTTTTCCGTAACCCAGCCATCAATTCATGAGCAGAGAATCTCAGTGTGGGGGGGGGGGGGGGGGGGGGTTGCTATGTAAATTGTGATGTAAATTGGCCACGTTGTGACATCACACCGAGTATGCTGCCGGTCGATAAAGAGCTGCAAGTACCGAAGCTCTCCCGGCAGTGCCTCGCCTCCCGGAGCCGCAGCCTGCACGCTAACCAATTTGTCATATTTATTTAGCTGCGTAGAAACTCAAGCCGGGCTGCATTACTGTTCCCCGGCTGAGGTCAGCAAGCAAGCGAGGTCAGGTGGGCCTATTCCGACTTTTTATTTTTTATTTTTTAAACTGGCTATTATCAAGTGATTTGATCCAACTTTATCTCAAAGCAAAGCTATGATTTATCTCCATCCCGGTGCCAAGATAAATGACCCCCCCCACCCCCCCTGTGTAAAAATACAATTGGTGTAAATAGATCATTCTTCGCAGCGGCGCTCCATAACTCCTGCGTTATGTACCTCGGTGGCAGGTAATGTTTTTCATTATATGCCAGGGCAATTTTATATATAGAAAAGGGTGGGAAGGGACTTTGCCCGCAGCCATTTTGCTTGGTAAGTCCCCGTAGGTGCATCAGTATTGATTGGGAGTTGAGGGAGAGAGCCCTGCGCATACTAGTCAGGCTAAATTTAGAGGGCTAAGCAACACGCACGCACAATAACAAGCCTCCTGGAAAGGGATACTGGGAAATATTCACACTAGTAGCAAACAAAGGCCGTCCTCTCGTACGACAAAAAGACAAAACAAAAGATTTGATGGCACCTGCTCTGGCTAATTAGCTCCGGGTGTCATCGCAGAGGGTTCCCTCTTCCCACAGGCCGCAAGATTGACAATCCAGCCCCCCAAACCCCACAATATTTTCAGAGTAGAAGTAATGAATGCAGCCTTTGCCAAACGTCTTGAAGCCACTTCAACATCCCGACATTTTCCTGGGTGGCATTCAGCCCCCGAAGCAGTCGAGCTGAAAATGGTCAAAATGCCCCCACTCGGTCTGACCTCGAACATCAAAGCAAAAGCTTTTGCGAAGACATCGATTCTGTCCCCGTGCGGCATTTGTGCGATATCGATCTATTATTTTGTTAAGTAGCTCGCTATACAAGACACCAGTTTGTTCATCTGTGCTCTAGAAGTTATTTCTGTGACACAGCGTTTTTCCACCGTCCGAACAAGTTGGCTGATACAAAATGAGCTGAGATTTTTTGGGGGGGGAGGGGGTGGGGGTTCCCGAGTTACTTCCCAGAAAAGCGCCTCCGCACATCAGCACATTTCACATGAAAATGATGTCAATCGGCCTCCTTCAAAGGTTCCTAATCGCCCGCCAGAAAGAGGCTGAAATGTGTCGAGCTTGCTGATCTCTGAGTGAAGGTTACATGCAATTTGGTCACCCCGCCGGCCGGCCCGCCCGCTCGCCCGACTGCCTTCCCGCTTCCTTGCTCGCCAAATTTCCGGATGCTGTTTGTGAATGTGACTTTAGCTCATTAGCCACTATGTGTGTTCGGTCGGAGACGGCCTGCCAGTAATAAGGGCGCTCGGTTGAAAAGTCTCGAAAAAGGTGCGGTCAGCAGGGGGGGGAAATTTTTAAAAGTCGCTGCTGATTTTCACCCCCTTAAAAAAATTATCTCGTGCGAGGTGTCATTAAGGGAAAGCGAAGGGCCACCTGGAAATGCGAGCGTTTTCCCCGAGACGGCAATTTAAGCGGAAAGAAAAGGAGGCGGAAAAGCTTCTCATCTCATCGCTACCTGCGGGGTCCGTCAGATTTTCGGCCACAGAGGCAATTACAATTATGCAAATGAGCCGCACTGTCACGGCAAGGAACAAAAGCAACGCCGCGTATGCAAGCTCCAGTCCTCGGAAAATCCAGAAATGGGGACAGAATGGGCGGTTTACAACCAGCTCCACGTATTTACACCATTCAGTTCTTCTCCGTGTTCCCGTGTCGACCATTTGAGGGTTCAGACACGACTAAATACCCGACCGTTATTGTAAATCAGACCTCGTGCTTGGGTTGTTTACACTGACGTAGCAATGCAACACATCAAACTAGGCCTCTTATTGTTACTCCAGTTGAGGAGTAGAATCCAAAGTGGTTTCATTTGTTTACACTGGCATGGAAAATAGTGCAAGGAAATTGTTGAGGCTGTTCACATGCCACAGAAATTCACAAAAATGTCCAACCAGATCCATTTCCCCCACATTGGAATCGGACTGGTTATCAGGCCCCACTGGCAGCCTCATTTAGCTCATTACCAGAATAGCCCCTTGATATTCACCACTGAGGCAGAAAAAAAAAAAAAACGCCGCTCAATTTGGTGGCTTTTATCTGCCGAGTCTTTAATCGAACGGCAGCAAATTGCGGAGATGTTGCGGATAAACCTCCCTCGCGACGATTGATCGGCTTCCAGGTGGTCATTGAGCTTCTCCTCACAGTCACGGAACACCACAGTTGTTGGTTTTTAGGGCTTTTGAATGGAGCCATCCGTCAATCCAACGACACTTTTCGTATGGTTTTTCGACTCAGCCCGTTTTTTTTGGGGGGGGGCAATAAACCCAAAGCTGAAAGGAAAAGGACGAATGCATGCTTGTTTGTGAATCCACCAAGGTGTCTCCTCCCTGGCACTGATAATATCACGGAAAGGCCCCCGAGGCTTTGAATAAACAAAGATCGATGAAAAGCCAGTGCGAGGGGAGAGGATCTCGTCACCCGTGACAGGAAAAAAAGCACGGCAGCGCCGCGAAGGGATGGCCGCACCCTCCTGATTTGTGCCTAATAAACTTGTCACATCCTATCAGGTCTCCACACGGGGGCTGCTTGAGACCCGACAACCTCAGGCCTGTTCAGGGGAGGGAGTCGACATCCGACTGATGGATGAGAGGCATCTCCCAAGTGGAATGGTGACAGCGGCTGATACAGGTGAATTATAATTACCATGACTTTTTTTAAAAATTATTATTGTCTCTATTTTTTTAGTTTGTCAGGCAACCATGTTGACAGTATTTTTAGCACACTTTTGCGTGTATTCATCGTGCGCATTTGAGCCTTGTGTCACATTTTTGAGGCCACCTGTTGCCAGGCAGAATTTGAAAAAGGCATTACAGCGACACAAATTTCATTTGTGTCGCTTTACATTTCTGGATTCTAGCAACAAAAAAAAAAAAAGAAGAAAAAAAGTTTTGATCCCATCACTGGTTCGAGATGGTGTTTATAGCCTGGCCACTAGAGGGCGCCCCGCTATTGACACCCAGCCGCAAATGAGCTATTCAGACCACTTGAGGTTCTCACCATCCACTTTATATCATCATCTGGCTTGTAATGGACTACATTGCATGCTTGAGTTATACACCTTTATCTCCGCATTGCAGGCCTCAGTGGAGATTTCAGACATTTTGCTCGATGGCACCAGGTCCGCGTGAAGCTCTACCGAGTGGAAAATTATTCATAACTTGTTTCCTCTTGTGCCCTCGTGCCATTTGTCATATATATATATATATATATATATATATATATAAAGTTCTAAATGCTGATTTTCAAGATGTTGCTTGTCCACTCCACCACAACACACTCGGAATGGCCAGCAGGGAGTGAAAGATGCGAGTGTCTCATCTTAGTGCTTAGCACGATAAGAGTAAATTGAAACCGCCCGGGTTAATAAAAGTGATCCAATTCCAGCGTTTCTTCCGGGGAAAAAAACAATCTCGTGATTTACAGCCTTCTAAAGGTCAAGGGGGGCATATCATGTTCACAATAGGCATCCAAATAAATGGTTATCGGCGTATATTTACTCCACCGATGGTATATCATTCCAGACTACATGGACATAAAATTGATTACAAATGATGGCGAGAGGCCCAATCTTACAGCAAAAATGTCAATTTCGTGTGAAGGAAGCCTATTTATAATTAGGAATGTATTTATATTTTGGAATCCTCCAGGCTTATTTCCTCCTCACAACCTTTTCCAGAGCTCTACACTGCTACTTGGTATTACTACATGAAGACTAGTGCTTGATTAAATGCAAATAAATATGGCCCAAAATTATTCCTGTGCATAATATGAGCATCCAGTTTGGTTGTAATGAATTATAAAGAGATGGTATGGACAGCTTAATAAGATCAAAATGGATACTTGTTTTTGACTACTTTTGTCTGTGCGCCCCATTTTTGCTTTCCATTACCATGCACAGTAATTCAATATGAATTGCATTACCGACTCAACACGCTCACTGCATTACGACTTGATATTGTTATTGCGTACAGACTGATTGAATCCCGAAATAAGTCATGTGTGTGGAATTAGTCGACTAAATTGTATAATTGCGACATTGGAGCATTAGTTAGAGCAGTGCTGAGCAGCCTCGGAGAGTTATAATTGAATAAAAATGGCGGATGCGGTCGGTGGGAGTTAAGACCTGTCCTCCCTCCCGCCCCCGCCACCACCTTGCCCCCTGGAGGTTGTGTAGAAACGGCATAGTGTATTACGGTGACCAGCGTTGCGCACTGTAGCGCGGCCGCCGCTGTCTGCCGCCCGCCTGAGCGCCGCTAATGGATTGAAAAATGGAGGCGGCGTGCCGTTTCACCGACGAGAAGAATCACTTTAGGACTTTGCTCAGGCAAAAACTTTGCCGCTGCCGTGAATACGTGAATTAAATTAGCTGCGGAGCGGCGGCGTCTGTCTGTTCCAGCCACGTTGTCTTGCCACTTTTCAACATTGAGCGTCTAACTCAAATGAACTCAATCACACACACAGACAAGAAATGATGCTTAAAAATAGCTCGCTACGAACATTGCCAAAATCACACAAGCCTTAAAAAAAAAAATCTTTGCAGTTTTAGTTTGTCACTTGTTTTGGTATTGATAAATCGAGAGCAACTCCTGAGACCTTATTGTCACAGTCACAACATCGATTACGACCGTTAACTTATAAAGTGTCTATGTGGAGCGAGGCTAGATAATAATATACAAAATGGCGTCTTTATTCTTTACTCGTCCTCTTCATGAGCAGTTGATCCCGTGTCAAGATAGCACGGCAACATTGGTGTCAGGGCCTATAAGTCACAGCAGGGCTCAGCAGACGAACGTTGCTAGCATTCGTCCGGGCAACGAGGTTAGCTCACAGGAAATGAAGGCGTGCGATGCTATCACAAAGAGACGTTTGACTTTTTTTCCTCCCCCTTCTTGAGCTCGGACAGGTCAAGGTAGTCATAACTATTTCCTCCAGCCCTGCCTGTCCGCTTGGATCAATATTTCAAGGATTCGGATGGCACGTTCATCCTTGAATGTCTCACGTAGCTGCAAATGGACCGATGGACAATCAATAAGTGCTGCACGTGCTTTTTCGTTTGTTTTATTAGATGGCATTTCTGCGTATAATTTGACAGTAAGCCATTAAACTCGACCTCGTATGATTTACAGGATTACAAAAAAGTTCATTAATGCGATTACTGTAACCATGTAAATAATAAGCAGTAGTAGCGTTACGATTATAAAGGATTGTACTGTGATGAGAAATAATGTATTGTATATTATTATAGTGATATATGATAATCCTAAAATACTTTCATATTAGTGGTAGTTGTCATACAAGTAGTGTAGCAATAATATGCATGTCATCATATAAATATTGATAGTAGTAGTACCAGTATATTGGGGTGTACTTCTTAGCAAAAGTAATATTACAGCAATTGGTTGTGCTGTAAGAAATACAATTCTATTTTCTTTTACATAATTGACCTCCTTTAATCATAATAAAAAGAACGATTTTTAGTTGTAATTGCAGCATTGCGATAGTTACACCGCACGCTGTTTTGCAGTAGCAGAATTAAAACGTAAGGTGAATTTTAAAATACTGTATTGATATTGCTATTCAGTATTTCGCGTGTCCCCTTTGTTATTCTTTACTTCCGGGTGACGACAGCGGAAGTGCTCGTCCTAGTAAGGCGGATCCCTTTCTGATAACTTGCCTTTTTCACCCCAGATTTATTTTCAGCTTCCTTCCGTATTTTGGTCACCGTCTGGTTCAAACTAAAGCCAGTCGCTCTCATTTTGGGCTATTCTTTTAAGTCGACTGGGTTACTTTGAGCCGCTTTCCGTGACCACAGGAAGACTTTACCCTCCGCTAGCGACTAAGCTAACTTTTTTTTTTGTGTGCCATCACTTTTAAGAAGCATACGCACAAAATGGGGGACACAAAATTGACTTGGGCGGTGAAGACCGGCGACATGGAAGAGGTCGAAAACAATCTGAAGGAGGTAAGAGACGGTAAACGAGGAGGACTATCCGATGCGTTTGTGGTCACTCAAGCGAGTTTAATGTTCTTCCGACAAGTGGCCGCCGTGTGGAAAGTGCTTTAGCATGCTAGCGTTAGCCCCGCTCGGCTAACGTCGCTAAGTAGCTTCGTGACCCGTCTTTTTTTTTTTGTCACATAAGTCTTTAAAGTGCGATAGAGCAGTTTTGTCGAAGTGTGATTTTTAACAGAAAATGTTTGAATTTCCCTGTTTTGGTAGGCTGCCTACCGTTCGCATTGTGACGTGCTTTGGGAGACGTCGCTGACAGGAACGTACCTGTCGTCATGTTACAGCTTTTGGCGTTCGTTTCAATGAACATTAACTCCACCACGAATTATGTTACAGGCTGTGTACGACATGCATGCTTTCTTGGGCTTTTGGTAGGGTGTAGCTTGCATAACACATGCTTAATTCGAGGAGGCAAGCATGATTTGATTGAACCCCTTCACACCTTACATTCCACCACTCCCAGAACAGGCCCCATTTGAAGTCGCACACATTCAAAGTTGCAGATATAGTGGGGAGCGTCAGGATGGTGACTTCAAGTGGACAAAAGGAATACATGCATGTTGCGTTTGCATTGGGTTATATATGTTTTTATATGATTAATCAATGGGTTGTACTCTGGTGGTGTTTACTGACTAGAATCCGCCAAATAACATGGAGCATGCCAAACGTGTTCTACAACTTTAATTGTTAGGCAAGGCTTTTGCTTGAGCACATTTTCATGCCAGTCAATTTTGCATTGCAGATGTAAAAATAATAATAATAATAATAATAATAATCAAGCTGAGGGGATTTTTTTAAATGTTGAACTGGACATGCACCAACAGCAGCGCTTTCAAATGGCACTCCTTATAGGAAGTAATTTGTTACGTTAAATGGTTGCCCAACTGTTGTGTGCAGGAAACTGTTAAGATCGTCTGTTGAGCGTGTTGTTCAGACCTGTTTATGGAACTAAAACAGATGTGAATGTTAAGAGAAAATAACAAAGCACTTTTTTTTTTTTTACTGTTTCCCAAACTTTATGGCACTGTTACTCTGTTGCATGAATGACATCTGTCATCTAGTGGAAGAGAATTTAATTGTCACTTCATGACAGTCTAATAGGTAGATGAGAAAAATAATTTGCATCATAAAACGTTAACTGTATAAATTAAATTTTTTAAAAACTGCATTTGAGTGTCTGCGATAACCAGATCTACACTGATTACCCTCATCCACTTGGTGGTTTTTTGGGGGGTTTTTTTGTCTCCCCCTCCTTCCCTCCCTCTCTCTTTTCGGCATGGCAGGCTGACGACGTCAACCGGACCCTTGACAACGGTAGGAAGCCCCTTCACATCGCCTGCGACTTTGGCCAGACCTGCATGGTGGAGTTCCTCGTCTCCAAGGGAGCAGAAATTAACGTAACCAGAATATTGTTCCCAATATATGCATTTGTGTTTTTGTCCTCACCTCAAATAAGCAGCGCACTGCGTCCCACTCGCAGGCCACAGACAAACATGGCTTATCTCCGCTGTACTATGCCTCCCTCGAAGGTCACCTTGCCTGTGTCAAGTTCCTGCTAGAAAAGGTTGGTTGATGTACTTCCACCCGTGAAATTAGGCCAATCAGATATCAGGCACCCCTCCTTGTTCACTTCGACACTGACAAGCCTGCACTCGCCATGTAAAAAAAAAGCTACATAGCGGCGCGGCCACCTTTTCGGGGTGCACTGGTGCAAAGATCGTCTTTTAACACGGCACACTTGTTTACAATATTGTAGTTTCCTCTGAGACGGGCTGCATCTGTTTGATTGTTTACTCCCCGTTTGTTGTCATTTGGAGTCTTTTCTGCGCTGCGACCTCGTTTGAGCTTATAAAGAGCCTGCTGACTGGCGTCGCTCATTCACAGCAGCTCTTGCTGGCAAACAAGAGGCCTTTGTGCATTCCCGGGTGTACCATGGGAGCTGACCCCTTCGCTAATACCCCCACTGCTGCCACTTTTTAGTGCTAACTGTACTGTTGTTAGTGTGTTTCCTGTGGTCCAAATGTGCTCACTGGTATCACTCAAATTTGCACAAGCAAACTTTAAACCCGGCTGAGGTGTGAGTCTTGTAGATGTCAGCCCTGGTCGACCTCCTCCGTGTCCTTTGCAGGGCGCCGATAAGCATTTGAAAGGTCCGAACGGCAAGACAGTCAACGAGACAGTCATCGAGACGGTCACCGACGAGGCCATCAAGGCGCTCTTCAAGTGAGGGGCAGCGCAGGGAGGCGTTGCGCATCAAGACGGGACTCGGCATGGAACCAGGTGGTCTTCTCCTCACTGCTTCTGTCTGTTAGCTCCAGGGGGGCCTCATCTTACCTGTCTCGTGGTTTTCTTCTTCTTCTTCCACTTCTCTTGGATGTGGTTTCCTCTCCCTCTCTCTTATTTTTTATTTTGTTTGGTTAATCGCCATTAAACGGGAGGATCGGTGGAGGGTGCGCGCTCAAGTCGCTCCAATTAAACAAAGCTTATTAGCACTTAAACTAAAGTTGCTCTTCAACGTGATCCTGTGTTTGTCCCCTCTGCCTTCTGAATTGTACAAAGGAGTGTTTGGGCCACACTGGACAGAATAATTGAAAGATATGAGAATAAAGTCCTACTTTTTGATGGAAAAGTGTCATTTCAGGAGAATCATCGTAGTAGTGCGAGAAACTAATTTTTGCCAAAGTATGTTTTCTTTCACAAAAAATAAACACGACTTATACCACGACTATCCTCACAAAAAGAATACTTTTTGGCTTGAAAACGTATGTTGGACAATTGACATTTCCTACCCCAACAAGTTTGAAATGTTGGCTTTAAGAAGACATTTTCCCCTTGGGTAAGTGTGCCCTGATTCTCGGGGAAACAGCCTTTTTTTTTTTTCCTTTTATGATTGACATTTTCTTAAAACATAAAACTAATAGGACTTTATTCTCTTTAGTCTTTTCAGTGTGTCTCCAAAAGTCTTTCATAGAATTGCACTGTATGAATATCGACAAGGTTTTTTTTTTTTTTTAATAATGCAACTACTCCCAACTTCCCGTAAAGTTCCTTTTTGTATTGCTTGCATATCGCATTGTATTTCCTGTGTCCATTGACCAATCACCGTTCTGGCTAACAACTAGGAACACTTGAATGTTTTTTTTGGGGGGGGTGGGTCATGCTAACAGTAAAAGAAAACTAGCCAGCGATATTAGAATGTTTGTTTTGCAGTGAAGTGGGTGGTGGGAGTCCACCCCCGTAATATTAAGACCTCCTTTCCCCCCTTCATTTTGGCCATTTTTCTTTCCCCCCCCCCCTTGGGTTCGCTTTGGCTACATGTCAACTCTGCCAGGACATGTCGTTGCTCTCTCTCGGTTGCGTTCAAACAAACAATTGTTACGATGTATTAAAAAAAAAAAAACAGTACGAAAAGAAACGCTCTCGCTGACTTTTATGTGACAAAAAGTCTGTAAACACAAACAAGAATAAAAATCTAAACGTTCACTTAAGCTGTTTGTGATCGTGATTACAGAGAAGTGTTCCTAATGTTTTGTCAGTCAAATAATAATCTTGATACTTGGTCCAGGTTGACGCCGATGTGACATACGCGCGTCATCGCCTTTCAATTAGTCATCGGAATCCTTTTTCTCCCACTACAAGCCCTCCGCAGCCCCTTCCCTAGACGGTTCCTGCTTGACATCTCAGATTCTGCTTCGGTAATTAGTGTGCAAATGCCAGATTGTCACTACAGAAGCGGTCCTCATGTAATCTCCAGCAAATTATACACATGCATAAAAATGAGTTTTATTTACATTCGCATAGTTTCGGGCGGGAAAGTGTCGCCATAAAAAAAAAAAAAGCCTCGCGCTGTAAATCCCATGTTCACAAATTCATCCTAATTTGGATGACTTTTTTTTTTGTCCTCAAGTAGCATTTAAAAAAATGCAGTAACAATTTTGGTCATTATCAAAGATGCCTAGTCACAGAAAAATCAAATTGATGCATATATATATATATATATATATATATATATATATATATATATATATATATACGCTAAATCCAACGTCATCCCGGCCTCCTCCCCCACGAGTGAATAAAAGGCACTAATTAATGTTACCGAGGCCGATGATTGTCGCCAGGTCAACCATCGGCTCTGCCGCTGGCATGCCGGTGACCAAACTGATTGGCGAGGCGCTCGGCGGTGATTGGCGGATGCTGTAATTAGCAGCTGTGTGCTGGCTCCACACATTAAGCGCCACTTCCATTGTGATCAGCCGGCTCAACATGCTGCTTAATGAAGTAGCAAATCCAAATCATTAGCATAATTAATATGGACTCGTAATTGCCTTTCGGGCATACTTGCCGCCGCCTCTCTCCCTTCATCTTTTGTCGACTCCATGTCGTGTGCATTAGTTGAGCTTATGGGTGATTTGTGACTAATCTATAACTTATTTTCTCCCAACGCTCCTTGTAGATGGCGGACGAGGCCGAACGAACCCTCGCGAAATCCGCCGTTTAGCGCAGATCAATGAAATGATTTTTCTGTATTTGATTGAGCGTGGCCTTAGGTCAACTGGCTCAAACAATACGGCGCGGATTTAGTTCCTTAATTCAGCACGTTGACTTGGTGGTCTCCGAGTGTGTCCTGAATCCCACTAGAAGGTTCAAGGGAGAAATCAACAGAAATCAGAATACCGTGAGGTGACGATTGTGCCTGTAAATCAGATGGCAGCAATTAGCATGTTCTGGTGTTAATTTGATTTCCGGTCAAACTGGCATTTCTTGTGATCTGTCGGAATCTGTCTGCAACAATGGAGCCTCTTTTTCCCCTTTGCGAGTGCCTCGTCGTTTGAGCTTCTCTCGTAGTTCCTGTATTTGCGCTCCTTCATTACCTCTTGTTTGTTGCCCGCCGTCGCGCTGCTCCTCCCCCAGGCAGACAGGCTAATTTGGTTTGAGTCTTATCGGGACAAAAAGATCATGTGCACTCTATTAACCTTTCCGGGGGCCCTCTTACTGTACACTTAATGATTATCGCGGCTGCCGCACAGCACTCGGCTCGCTTGTTGCATACCTTTATCGCCATCTCGCACGATAATGAATGTTTACGAAACAGAAGGACGGGGGGGGGGGGGGGGAGGGTAGATTTTAATGTTTTTCGTGTAAGCAAGGCGAGCCGTTTATCTACGCAGTCATGCGACTAACAAGACGTCAGAAATGCGTCGCAAGTAGAGGGAGGCCACTTTTGAATGCATTTCACTCTTACCTCTTTCTCGCGATTAGCATATTATCGCAAAGTAAGCATACCGGCGTGACGCTGTCACCTCGCCAGGGCTTCCTATTAGAAAACTTTCCTCGTCAAACTCTCAGTTAACTTTGTGCCCTCCTGAGTTGTTGTTCTGCTGTGGTGCGATACCAGGTGGTGACCCCCCCCCCCCCCCCCAAAAAATGTGTCGGCCCACGCTTCCCCCGACTTGTCTCTCGCTTCCTGGGCTTTGCCAAATGCCTTCGTCAGCTTCCTGCTAAATGAAACAAATCTCGTATCCAAGTGCCGGCAGACAAATCGGCGCGCTAATGAAAATATTATCGTGTTGATGTTGCGCCCAAAATGCGCGGAATGTATCGTCTGCATTAAACGCGACCTCGCTGCTCACCACCCGTAGTACAGAAACAAGTGTAAAGTTTGTACTAGCATTTGTACTTGGCAGTTATTTATTCCACGTGACGGCGAGCTTTTTTTTTTCTGTTGCTCTAACGAGCCGCGTGGTTTTGCTCGTTTGTCTTCATTAAAAAGGGAATATTGCGCCTTTGATTCATGCGGGGACTCATATTTCCACGGGTGCGCCGCAGGGACAATTATTCAGGCTAAATGCCGGCTACAGGTGACAGTTATTTCCCCATGTGAGTGTGAAGATGGAGTCAGGTAGTCTACCTGTGTTCAGGACTTGTAACCATGACAACAACATGGCAGTCGGTAGCGCTTAGCTCCGTCTTTTAGCTACCTGTTTTCATCGATGAAGTCGGTCCTGATTTGTATTATGCCAATCAGCTACCTCGGGACTTTCCCCACCAAATGTCCCGTTTATTGCGGATCTCGAGCCAATCAGCTTCATTGTTTTCCTGCCGTTTTTCCATCCATCAATGTGTTTTCCTTGAGTGAGCCTGCCAGCCATTTCTGAAAGATGCTCCCCTGGCCCCGATTTTGTGTCCAAGCCACTTCCGTCCCTCCGTTCAGCCTGCAAAAGTCGTGCAACTTCCGCTCCACTATCTCATTAATTCCGTCCTTCCGCCCCCTTACGTCAGTTAATGGGCTGTCAAGGCCTCATCACTTGTAGCGTCCAGTCGCTAATAATGACTCAGTCGGGGCTCTCGCTGGATATCGGTGAAACGTCCCCGCACCCGCTGAGATTTTTGTGTCGTCGTCTGCTTTTAATTGCGTACGACCCTCGGCTCCAGCTAATTACGTCGTCGCCAAAGTGCGTAACCGGTGCAAATAAAACGCTGCAGTCGGCGAGGCTGATTGGGCACGACCTCAAATCATTTTGCACTCTGGGGGAGAAAAAGGGATCATAATTTTGAAAAAGTTGAATGCATGACTCTTACATTAGGGTGTTTGTGTTATTGTTTACCGCCAGACATCGCGATGATAACAAGAACTTTCCAAAGCGGGGTTACTTTAATATATGTCACGCGTTCCCCTTTGGAAAAATATTGAAGCTTTACAGATCTTGAATTGCTGACTGCTTTGCCAAGAGGGAAAGAAGAAAAAGAAAGCAAGCGTAGCCTTGACTGAGGGATGTTGATTGGATCTGAGGTTTCCCGCAGCAGCCGTTTGGAACGGCGGTTGATTTCGGCTGCTTGCGATCGCCGCCTTTGTCTGCAAGCGTCGACTTTTAATTACCAACCATACATGACGGGTTGACGGGGAGGCGGCAACAGATGCCATCGATCGAGACACTTGGCTTTGAGAAGAGGGGTCGAGGCCTCGCGATGGGGTAGGAGATGGGAGGGAGGAAGCGCCGTCTCGCGTTTCCGTTCACTCCAAAAGAGCAACGAGCACAGATTGGGTAGGATGATCAATCCAGCCAAAGCCTGATTTAAATATAAGGAAAAAATCCCATGATAGCTGCAGCATTATTTTTTTTATTTTTAATCGGGATCTCAGTGTCTCCACACTGCCCCCTTGTGGTCACAAGCACCACTGTGACCTCAGGCATTGCCAGAAAATGCGCAAAACCTGCCTGCAATATTTACAGACATCGTGTGTGATGTCACATGATTCGCTATTTGTTTCCCCCCCCCCCCGATTTCACTACAATGTGATGATAGCCAGAGCACCACAAACACACAAAACTCTGACCTTGAATCCTAGTGGAGGACACGAGAGCAGAGAGCCTCTCGACTTTTCCATGTGTCCGGGTGGACTCGACTTGGTTTTCTACTCGTAATCTCCGGTTGTGTCTCTCAAAGCTTATGAAGGAGGGGCGGGCGGAGGGGACCCTTCATATCTACTCGTATTGCCGGGAACAGAACAGCGTGACGCGCACGCACACACACGCAAACACAAACAAACGCAGCAGATCTGATTTCCTCCTTGGTCGTGGACTTTTAAAAGGCAGATAATATTCCGCCGACATTCTTGTGGGAAATTAAAAAGAGGCGCTGGTCAACAACTGCGCCCCCCCCGGTTCCCCCTGATAAGAGTCTTTTGCGGGCTTCGTTCTCACTAGAATCGGCAATGAGCGCGAAAGGAGGGGAAAAAAAAGGGGCGGGGGTGCAGCTGAGAAAACATTTGAGGCATGATTTATTGTAAGTAGTCAATGTTAATGCAATGTATTAGATGTTAATTTAAATTTGCATTTATTTTAATTTAATAACCAGTTAATACTAATAATGGTCAAATAATTTGACATCTACATTTAAAAAATGCATTGAATTTATGAAATGATTTGGTGTAAAAAAAAAAATTGTTACTGTATAATATAATATAATGTTTGGTAGATTTATTGCAGATTGTAGTACAGTGGACAGTTTTACATACATTTTAATATCTTTGATTTATTAAATGGTTCATTCATTTCAAGTAAAATAAATATTAGTATAATTTATTAAAAAAATGTCGGCTTTTATTTAATGATTATTTACTACAATTCATTAATTATCTTTGTAATGCTGTAATTATTGGAAAAACAAAACTATTTAATACAAGTTGTGAACTCACTCACTCCCATAGATGGCTCGAGAGTCAAAGCTTCGTTTTTCTTGGGCTAACGGTAAAGAACTTAATCAATGGATCGCCTTTTTTGGGGCGGTGACGCCTCATCTCTGAATATTCTACAGCAGTAGGCTTCTTGCTATGTTTGACATGACGCCAAGCAAAAGCTTTGGGGCCCAGTCAGTCAGTCAGCCAGTGTGTGAGCTGCGCCCGCCAAAGAGGGACGTCTGGTCCGGTCCAGTCCAGACGTCTGATTGCTTCCAGATGACAATCGGAGTTGGCGCGACCCGAGACGAGACGGCGGACGACCATTACGGCGGAGGACGCTTGAGCAGATGCTTCCCGATGGCCTCTGATGTGCTCGTGGTGCTTTTACTCTTCTGCACCCTGGTATCCGCTCAACGCCCTCGCTCAGGTGAGTCCTGTCTCGTAAATACATTTTGTTGATGCCGGCGTCGGTCACTGAATTTCTCGCATTGCTCTTGTGGCGTCACGTGACCCGAACGCATAACTTGACACGTTTGATTTGTTACCCAGTAGTGGCAAAAGAGTTGCGTTAAATATGCCTCAAAGGTCAACAATGAAGCAATGATAATTTGGTGTCGATTTTTGGTTCCCCCCGGGATCACAAGTAAGCCCATCCGGCTACGCTAACAAGTTCAATGATGGTTGTTGTCCTGATGGCTCAGCTTTGTACCCAGCGGCGTTGCAGCCAAAGCCGGGTGCACCCTGGCTTCTGAATCCTTCCTTCCAGCAATCCGCGGAAGATGTGGAGCTCCTCTTTGAGGTTAGCACGCATCATGCTAATCATCAGCACGAGGATCAGGAATGTGTATCCTCCTCACGACGCGCACCCCCCCCCCGCCACATTCATGTAGCACTAAATCCATTTCTGTGTCTCGCATTCAGATTTTGTTGTCCGGAATGGAAATCCGAGGCCAAGAGCCGCTCGTCATCCCCGATCCGGAGCTGGCGTCCCTCCGTGGCGCTCGCGCGCTGGAGCTCATCTGCGACGACGTCCTCCCCAAGAGCCTTCCGGACGTCCTGCGTCTGTCCGCCCGGCTGGACGGACGGCGCAGCCCTCTGAGCGCGCCCGACTTTGAGAGGACCGTGCTGACGCTGGTGTATGCCGCCCAGACCGCGGCGGCGGCGGCAGACGGCACGGAGAGGCGCCGGGCCTGGGCCCGGTCCCTCGTCCGCCTCTTTGAGGCCATCCGGAAGGACCTGGACTTCTAAGGGTGTGGTTTTCATTTAGTTTGTCCTGACAGTGGATATTCAAAAGCTGCTTTCTTCTACGGTGTATGCGTCAGTCATGTGATATTGTGAAATATAATGTGAGATAGTTCCAAATATTTCCACATTCTTCATTGTTTTATTGAGTGCAGCGATTTGGCGCAGCGCGCCAACTCGGCAAAGAGTGATTAGGACGGAAATGAAAAGAGAAGACAGGAATTTCCTGTCTTTCTTTGACAAGGATTATTCTGAATATTTGAGCAATATTCATGGAGCGTGAATGATAATACAAGAACACGTCATCATTATTGACTGGAAGGTAACGTCTCAATTTTTGGGAAAAATCTGTGCTTTATACCTATTATTCATTCATACTTGTGGGATGTTTTTATCAAATATTAAAGTCAACAATCACACTCTTGACTGAAAATCTATGAATGAGTTTCTGTCAGTCTCGTGCCGTAAGCTACGTAGGTTGAATTTTTCCACCCTTATAATGTGGAGACAGCACACCCATGTGGTTGAGTCAAAGGGGCTCTTAAATAGTTTTTCTTCTTTCATTCTGTTTACTTGACAATTTTAAATTCACAAAGAAATAAATTCAAAATGATTGGATTTTGTTTAGTTCTTGAATATAGGTTAATTATGGTTGGTTATTGTTGTCTAATGAAACTAGTTTATGCTGTACATTTCTTTTCCTAGTAGCGCTACCTTCAAGTCCTTTCGTACAGTACTTAAATACTATTATCATCTATAAATATTGATCAGACATCTTATAAAAAGTTCTAAAACGGCCTTGTTGTGTTTGACTTGCAGTACGTTGCTCTTCCACTGGGTGGCGGCATATCCCAACGGCAGTCAATGATGCATGTGAGAATGAGTCATTTCTTGCACCAAGTACTGTAGGTACGTTCATTGTGACTCACATTTGAACTTCCACTCGAAATGTCGTTGATTTTCCATTTTTAAATGTTATTTTGCATTCAGTGGTGTTTTTTCTTTGTTAATAACAGGAACATCTCAGTGTGCTCGCATGCTGCAATGAGCACAAGCTGGTCTGTGTCCCCCGATCAAGTGGCCGGTGAGTTCTTTTCAACTTGTTTCAAATATAAGAAATGTATTTTTCACGACAAAACAGATGGTGGGCCTTGGTCCCTGACTTTGCTCCATCACAGGCCAGGGGGAATGTGCTCCTTTAACCTTCCGCGAAACTTCCCGATATTCGGCCTGTATAATTGGACCCCCAGAGTCCAACTTCTGATAAAATCTACCTTTGATCACTTTTGACAGCAGGCGCCATCGCAAACTGATCCCGCGAAGATAACAGAAATGTATAATTTATCACTGCCACGGCATTCCCCCCCCCTCCCCCCCCAGGATGGGATTTTCTTTCTTCACGGATTCTCCGTGGGTGTTTCCAGTCAGTCAGAGCCCTGATTTCAAGGTCAGGGTTCACCATGCCTGTCGTCCATTCCACATGTCAATCAGCAATCAGTTGGCTCCTGGAATTGAAACAGAAGTCACTTGAAATGCCGTTCCACAAGCGCCCCATTACAGGGGAGGTATCTCCAACCATGCACTTTCACAAAACGAGACTGCTGTCCGGTTCGTAAACCCGATGTTTCAGCTCAGTGGCAGGGCAGGAGAAGTGAAGTGTCAATCTTTCCTCTCCTGGATTCTGAACCTTTTCCGGCAAAGGAACTTTCTGAAAGTAGCTTTCAAAGCCACTGCCGGGACACAGTCGTTCCGGCTCAGTTACGACTTGTATACACGCTCTGTTCCCCAATCCAGGTCTGTGCTTTTAATACCGAATAACTTTTACCAATACAAGCATGAGAACCGAAGAGTTTGGCAGAGACGAAGAAAGGCGTAATGTACACACGGCGTGCAGGCGAGGAGCCAGAGCGTCATCCATCCTGGATAATGTAAACGTCCGGCGGTTGGCAAAAGAGTGTGCTTTAAACACGAGCCGGCAGCTCAATGGGACGATGGACAGGCGGGTGGGCCGCGCCAAAATAAACCTTGAAGAAGGACCGTCTGCCCCGAAGTGGATACGGCCCTCCAGAGTGTAGGTGGCGGGGGTCTTGCCACTTGCTCCACTGCTGCCCGTTTAAACACATCAAGCAGCAGCAGCAGCAGCAGCCCCCCCGACATGCAAACTTAATACCAGATGGCTCTTGTGATCCACTGAAGCATGACGAATGACTGACTTTGACCGGGGCGCGAGGGTTAAGTCGTATCCCTTACCCGACCTTGGCATTCGATACAGATGCGTGAAGTGGGTTCCCACGTGTCCCCGCTGGGAGGTGACGAGCAAAGACCCCGTGGCAGGTCAGAGACTTCACCGCGTATCTGAACCGCTCAATCCCTGAACCTCCAAAACACTTTTTTCACAAATGAGTCCGTCCCTGAGGTTCACTTGCCAGGTTTCCTTCTGCGAAACGTCCCCTGGACCGGCTTGTGAACCCTCCACTCCCTCCGAGTGGAAGCCATCAACCTCGGGTCCACCCCAGAGATTCACTCACCTTGATACCTTCTCTGAAACATGTCCCAGACATACTCTACAAATTAGTCCCGTCCATGAGGTTCCCCAGCCAGGTTGCCTTTAGTCAACCCCCCACCCCCAATCCCTCGGGAGCAAAAACCTTCCAAATCAAAACCTCCTTCTCAAGTTTGTCTCATTTGCTTTCTGCCAGACGCCCTCCACAAATGAGGACATTCCTGAGATTCCCTCGCCGCTTCTGTGAAACGTCCCCCAGGAACCCTCCACAAATTAGTTCGTCCGTGAGGTTTAACCTGCAGGTTGCTTTTGATAAAACATACCCCCGACCTGATGTGAAACCTCCATTTCCCTCCGCAACTTTGACACCTGCTTTCCTTCTGGAAGACACCCTGCGCAAATGAGTCCCTCCCTGAGGTTCATCTGCCAGTTTGCCGTCTGTGAAACATCCCCCATATCCAACCCCAATTTAACAACCGCTCAATCTGGGATCCTCCGGTTCCCTGCTCAAACGTGTCCCACACAGAGTTACACTCAGCAGGTTGTTTAATTAATCAGTCATTTTGCCCTCTTTCAATTAACTCGATTACTTGACCCGCCTTCAGAACTCTAAACCATTAAATCAGGATTACTTGG
This sequence comes from Hippocampus abdominalis, assembly GCA_018466805.1. NCBI lineage: Eukaryota > Metazoa > Chordata > Actinopteri > Syngnathiformes > Syngnathidae > Hippocampus > Hippocampus abdominalis. The sequence continues at coordinate 18,666,498 of CM031704.1, read as the reverse complement.
GGTTCCGATCAATAATGAATACCCATGCTAAGTAAATGAGCGGGCGGTGTAAAAGCCAGCCTGTTTAATTAACTCAATGAGGTGAAATCCGCCCCCCTCACCCCCCCAGGAATGAATGGAGCTAATTAGATGAGGGGCGCTCTGCAATATGCTCAAGTATTCCCGTCGGAGTCTCCGATGAATGGTCTCGTCATCCCAGAGGGACACCTTTTGTCAAAAATCCAAAAGTCCTGCGATTGAAATTAAGAGTTAAAACATTTCAGATAATTAAGTACAAGAGCGCACAAAAGTTCAGGTTAATTTTTAAACATGCTGTGTTGGCGAATACGGTAGTTCATTAGTCGAAACGCAACCCAGCTAGGCAGAATTTCACTCACAATTGCGGTCGACCGCTTAATGACGACTCAGCATGGCTACACGATGAAAGTCTGAAAATAGACGTCCGCGTTGAATATACTGTCCATGACGCACGTTGATTAGATTCTCTCGCCCTGTGTTGCAGTTGGAATGCAAATGTAATCTAAATATGGCGCACGCTCAAAACAAAACGTGAAAATTATTCCGCTAACACAGTCGTGGTTTGCGTTTGATGAGATGCAAAATGAAAGCCATATGCCGCATTGGGCCCTGGCACAGGATTTGCTCCACGGGAGAGGGGGTGGGGGGGCGCAGAACGCGGGCCGACCGCAAGGCCCCAGGGGTGCCCGAGCGGCAACTAGAAAACCCATAAACGGCGCATTCCGTCAAAGCACGCGGGAAGATCCCACCTGCGAGCTTAACATGACAGTCGAGCGGGGGGGTTATTTAGCTCCGGTGTGGGGATTGAAGCATCAATCTTGCGCATCTGCAAAGCCACTCTGGGCTGACTACATCTACATCTGTTACGTCGTTAAAAAAAAGAGAGAGAGAAAAAAAAACCCACCACTGATGACGCTGTGGTAGTCTGTTTTTGATTATTCAACCTGGTAACGTTTTTTTTTGTTTTTTTTTTCCTCGAGGCGGATGCATCAAAGCGATGTCTTAAGTGAGTGGAGTGCAGTTTATGAAAGCCCGCTGCTGGAATGACAGTCCAAGTGTGACTTACTTTGACCAAGAGACATTCGCAGGCTTCCATTGCGTTGCGTTTATGCCACCATTTTGTTAGGATTCAAAACCATTGAATTTGAAATGGAATTCTCATGTAGATGTTTAGACCGTTTAGAGTTTTTATGGCGCAACGAGCCATTCGATTTCCTCGGGCGCTCTATTTTCACGCGTCTGACCCAACATAGTAACGTTTTGAGAAGAATCGCTCCTGTCGCCGCCGCGCTTTGCTTTGTTTGGTCCGCGAGTGGCTGCCGTCTTTGTTCAAAAACAGAACTGCGCAGGTCTCGTTGCGGTCATCGCTTTTGTTTTCCCTTGCAAACAGCTGCAAAGAGGCTTGATATGAACATTCCACACCCATGAGGAATTTCAGCCGGCGAAACCCAAACGGCGTGCGTACTGGGAAGACGGGATTGATCCAAAGCCATCAGAAAATTCACACCCAATCAGTCCCAACCCGAAGGGAACAAAAATGTCGAAGATAAAACCGGATGATCTCACTGATGTCATGAAGGGCCACCTGCTTGTTGGACTCTGTGTCCTACAAACCAAAATCTCATTTCAATCCCTCTGGTCCCCAGCGTCCCAGAGGTCCGATAACGACTTTAAGACTGGCCCACAACCCGAATATGTTTCCAAATAATAGTGAGCAAAAAAGAATGTATTCGCCACAGCCTGTTGAGGCAGCCAAGAATCCCAACGTAGTATCAGAGGCATAATGCCACCAGCTGGGACCGGACGGAGTGTGAAGCTTGCCGTCGCACATTTGGCTCGACTGTTACGCCTCTGATGCAGCCATTTTCCAGGAATGTAGCGTGAACGCGGCGTTAAAAAAAAATTTCCATCAGCGATAATCAGCACAAAAATCTTTGGACCGCAGCCTGTCTAGGCAGCCAACAGTTGAGGCCAGGCTAGCCAGCGGTATCCTCTTTTACACTTTGACAGTCATTTTCCCGGCTTGCTGTACAGTGTTAGTTAACTGATGTAGTACGCCATGAAGTTATGTTAACTGGGCGACCCGCATCGGCTTGGCGAAGGCGCACAATTCCTATCGTGACCTCTCGCAATTTCGCGGCAAAGAAATTTGAGAAAGGGCAAAGAAAATGTCTCGAGCAAGAAAACTTTTTGTCCCGCAGCCCGTTGAAGCGGCCATGTCGTGAATCATATTATGTAAGTATTTATTGGCAAAATGTCATCCCGCTGTAAAGCTCGCGCGTTTGCTGTCTTGTTAATGACAGGGGCGAGGAAGACGAGCGAGGGGGGGGTTGGCGTAACAGGACACCCGCCCCTCGCTGCCTCTTCCCCGCTCTCCTCCCTCTCCTCGCCGCTCAGTCAACTCCACTCGCGAGGCGGAACGGCTTCCTCCACCGAGTCCCGGGAAGTGCTGAGATTTTTTTTTTAAAAAAAATTTATTTTTTTTAAAGATACCCGTTTACCATTCGGGTTCTCTTGTCTTCACCTGGATTAGGAGTGGGGGGGGGGCGGCCGCTTCTGAAAGCTGCGTGTGTCACACTGCGATCAGGATCAGGTGGAAGGCATCATCAGGTGAACCGTCCTCTCATGCATTTGGGTGACGTTCCCACTGCATCTTATCAACTTTGCCTTAACTTTAGGGGAGCTTATCACGAGCCGGAATGTTCCAAATACCCCGAATATGAACATCTGCTGTCAGCGTCGCTGGGTGTGGTGCGCCAACACATTGAGCAACCCGTTGCAACTCTTGTCGTCCACTCAGCTATTTTTATGATGCCGGAATGTTTCAGGAAAGGCAGACAGCGAGGCGTGCGTATCTTGTTAGGAAGTTTTTTAGGCTGCCGTGTGGATCGCTAACTGCTTCATCTCAGCTATTCTGCAGCGGGATTCTGGAATTCCTGGATCTTGGCACTTGGGATGTCCTGAGGTGTGGATAGGCGGGGGGGTTCGGGTCAGGTTCAAGGAGCGTTGCACGCATGACGGGATGTCAGGGAGATGTCTTGAGCAGCTGCGTGAATTTCAGCGGCCAGCAATTCTCCACGCGGGTTGAGCAGATGTTGGGTAGGCTCGGAATGTGATCGAGTTTGGACAACTGGAGACGATGATCAGATTGACTTTTAGAGGCCCAGGGTGCGACTATGAGCTTTGTGGAAACTGTATTTGGTTGCTGAAGCGGATTATTTTTATTTTTTTGCCAGTAGACGTAAAATTGTCTAGAAAATGGCTTCTAATGTTTCATTATCACGAGCGATTGCGATGTGTCATTCGAATGATCGTAATGTGAGTCATTGCCCGACCTAAAATAGCCCGAATCTGCAAATTTACTGAAAGAAACATCAAACGCGTGAGTCATGACTCGGGTACAGAAGTTTCCAAAGAAAATAATCTGTGAAAAGGTTTTCAGATTTTAATTTTTGCCAATCGGAATTGTTTTTCCGCACTGACCCCATCCAACCGGTCTTGCTTGGTGCACTGGGAGCAGCAAAATCCCCAAAGTGTTTCCCTACACTTGAATTGAAGATTTTTATTGATGGAGGCGTGTCGTTCTCGATACTTTTATATATATATATTTTTGGTGGTGTACAAAGTGCACTAAAAGTTTCATTGCCTTGTTGCAGCGTGGCGATCATCAATGTTTCAGCGTGCATGCATAAGCCATGAGAGCAGAGATCCACCTGCTTGTAAGAACAATTTTTTTTTTTTTTTATGGCCGTAAGAGGCTTTGAGTTTGCTCAAGCCCCACCGGCGCTACAGTCGGCTACCTGCCGCTGATCAATAATTAACGTCTGGACCGAAGAATGAGGATTTACTTCATCCATTTTTCAGGGCGGCGCCTGTGCAAAGATACGGAATGGAAGACTGACTATTTCGTATCGAGGATGTCATCGTTTCTGCTCGAGGTCAATCACCTTTTGGGCCTCCTCGCCCATAGGGGGCACTTGATTTGAGATGCCAAGCAGGGAGATTTTTTTTTTAATTATGAATTACAGTATAGAAATAAATTTATCTGATTCTTTTAATAAAATACATGTAATTCAATAAATTATGTAAATAGTGTATTTTTTTAAATAAAAAAAGAACTGCATGTGCATAATTTTTTCATTAAAAAATATTTTTAATTAACCCTTAAAAAAATGGGATAAAATAACTATATAACAGCTTGTATGACTTCTGTAAAACCATTTTTTTCTCCTTTTAAAATCTGAAAAACCACCGTTGAAACTAAGTGCAGGACATAAATAAACCTGGAACAAAAAAAAACATCAAACAGTCATATGTGTTCCCACATTTTATTTTTTTTTGGGTTGTTGTTGACTTGGTGGAGGTGATTTGTAGTTCTAACTGCAGTGTTGCGTCTCCCGTTTCAGGCGGTGCCGTCCCGTCCCGTCCCGTCATGAGCCGGTCAGCTGCACCGGCCAAGTCACCGGCGGCGGTGGGCATGCCGCCCCTTCTTCTTCTCCTTGCCCTTCTGGTGAGCCGCTTCTCCGAGGGCGTCGGCGGCCTTCCTCAGCCACTGCCCCGAGTCTTCCTCTCGTTTGACGGTAAGCGCATCAAAGATGAATGCCTTTTGCTCTTTAATGAGTCTGCGTCGCCGCCGCGTGTTTACTTGCAAGCCCCCCGCGGTGCCTTCATTAGTCGAGTACACAGCTCGTGGATTCATTAGTTAGCAAGAGTACACAGCCCGGGGGGCTTTAATGCAAACAGTCTGCTTTGGATTTTTTTCTGGCTCGATCTGTTTCCTATCGTACAATTCTGACTGGGAGAGTCCATTGGAATCCCGCCGAGAGAGAAACCTCGGCAACCTGCTGCTCGTTAAATTTTAATCCTCTCGACTCGCCGCGCTTTTGTTTTATTTAATTCCCCAGATGTGGAATTGTCGTGTGAATGTTTGAAACGAGGGCCTTTGAGGGTCAGCTCGAGTCACAAAGTGCCTTCAAGTGAGTTAGGGAAAGTTCATTTTGAAATGTGGTGTTCCTTTTTTTTTTTTTGTACAAGGTCATTTGACTACTTTAAAGTGTTTTTATTCTATATGAATATAATTGTTGTATTAATCTGCTTGCTTTTTTATAGTTTTATATATTTATATATAGCATCGCAGAATTTTTTTAAAGTGTAAACCTATCCTTCATAATTTTCTTAAAATTGTCAAATTCCCTTTTTTCATTTCTATTTCATCCTATTGTGGTAGATTAGTGTTTTTTATATTGTGTTTTTTCGCGAAAAATGATTCCCCTCCTTTGTACCCAAAATGACTTCCTGCAGGCCTCTGATTGGATACCATCTCCTGTTTGTCAAAACGTTGTAGCGCCACCTGTTGAGGTTGTTTACAGCCTTTGTTAGTCCTTTTAGGCGTACCCACGTTAGCATTTTTGTCCTTCTCAGCTCAGCAAACGTCATGTTACGATTTACAGCCCAGCTCTTCATTTTGCGGACGGTGTCGGTTTGCGTCTCGGTGGGATTTGCCCGCCTCAAAGTTGGGGTTCAAACAAAGCGCGAGCGAGCACCGAGCCTGCTTCTGTTTAGTGCGAGATGCCTGCACGGTAGCGCTGCGTTTAATTACCTCGGCATGTGTGGCGTTGGCGTGCAAATACAGACGGCACATATGCTGTTGGTTTTAACAATCGGCAGCGATGGCGCGTCGCGGAGATGACGCCGCGACGCAAACGCAGATCTCAATCATCTTTTGACAGCCGCTAACGCTAAATCACCGCGTCGCCTTTTGTTGCGATCGCACACTCGATTTTTTTGGGTTCGCCGCCTTTATTGTGCGGCTTCAATTGTGGCTTGGCGGTGCCGCGACAGGAAGCCTTGAGTATGCGCGGCGAGAAGAGCGAAAGAATGTCGGAGGCAGCAAGTTCTCAGCGGGGAGCCGGGTGAGTGCGGGAAGGTCCCGTCGGCAACCGAAACCGCCTCAGGGCCGATCGGGTGTCAGTCGGGAGGATATTTCGGAGCGGGAGAACGCCTCATTTATTGATTATTTTCCCTGAGTAACTTCCAGACTATAATAACGAACAACCATCCAGAAAATGTGGGGGCTGATCTTTGCTGGCCACCCAGCAGGTGCCCCCCAAAATTCCAGAAGCTAGGAAAATAGCCCAGAGCGAGCCTCGAGCTAGCATCTCAGGATAACACTTCAGGCAGAAATTCCTGTCTGATATCAACACAGAGCTCGATAAAACACTTTCCATCGACTGGTCATGTCTAAGGAGAAGTTTTCCAGCCAACCGGTGCCTTTCCTTTCCTCGTGTGACGCTTCCAATCGAGCAACGGTGGAAGTTGACATTTGTGGGAATTTCAGGTTTGTTTAAAAATCGGTGGGCCCCGGCTGGTGCGTGTTTACGATTCAGATCATTTCATCCTGTGAGTGATCTCACTGTAAGCTTCTCCCCAAATCGAGGAATGTTTATTTTAAAATCCAAAGTTCACCTGCTGGGCGGACACGCGGACTGATTGATTGCGGCGCTAGCTTCCACCTCGTTTGTTTTTTTTTGTTTTTTTTTCACTTCGCAAGCCTCATTTGGAGGCGAATGTTGTCACCACGGGGATAGAAGGAAGCGCGGGAAGGAACTGAAAGTTTCCAGGTCGGCCGAATGTGCCTCCCTTCAGCTGATTGGTGGCAAACATCTTTGCGCTGAGTCACTCCGCCGGCGCGCCCTTTACCAGCGAAACTTGAACGGTCCCAAATTTTAATGACTTGCATCCTGGCTTGGCCTCGGAATGGTTTTGGTCCAGGCCTCATTCTACTCGCATGTGTCCTCCATTTCCAGCATCACTCGCATGTCTGCGAAAACACTTAAGAGCTGCCCGCGACAATTATCTGTATCATTAAAGAAGCTGAACGAAATTCAAGCAAGTACTGCGTCTATCCTATTTTTTCCTTTTTGGCATCATGCTGCCCATAAACAGATTTAAAAGTCTCACGAAAATTACATAAAACAGAAGAAACGAGGATACTCGTACAGGGAGTCTGCTCATTAAAGTGGCCCTCTGGCAACGCGACGTTCTCGGAAGCGAGCACAACATGAGGCAGGAGCGAGCGTCTCCTCCCTCGCTACGACTTGAAAAGGACGAGCGGACGAGCAATCATCCCGTTACAGAGACGTTAGCCTCGGGGCGGCGCGCCGAGGTCCCAGGAGCTCTGCAACGGTCCAAAGGTCGAGAGGCCGGCGCTGGCGGGCCCCCGACCTCGGACGCCTGCGTCGTCTCGCTCCTGCTTTTCACATTGCGCGTCTACAAATGGTCAACGTCATAAAAGCGCTGGAACTCGGTTCTTACGGAACAAATGATGCCCCGTTTGTTTTCACTTTGTGTCCCCCATCTGCGTCGGTGCCTTTTCTCCACGCTTGCAAATCAACACTTGACGACTCGACTTGACGACTGCTTTCAAAGCAGAAGCGCGACATGTGCTCCAAGACAAATTGGCCCGAAAGCCAAATTGAAGCGGCGCACGGCAGCCGCGCAAGCAGCTTTGACCCTCGGCGACCTCGACGACCTCGTCGCCTCATTTAGGAGGGTTGCGCTTCAGATTTTTCACGTCCCCCTTGTGACTCGTAAACATATCCACTGGGAAAAGCCGCTCACTCGTGTCCCAGGCGCGGAAGGGGGGGGGGGGGGCCATGGTGGCGGTCGGGCGCTCGACCCGGGTGCTAATTGGGGTGCCAACTGTCTGGCTTGCTGGCTTCGGGTTTCAGCCAAGTGGGAATCCTAGCCGACACGTTAGCGGGTCAGCTCGGAACACTTCCTTCACAACATCATTGGGGGTCGCTCGATGAGGACACACTCCAGGCCTTGCTTTTTGCATTTTGGAATCTGCACCTGCATTTGCTTCTTGACAGTTGGCCACCGCCATCAAGCAGGACGGTGATCAATGAAGACGTTTTGTCATGACAGTGCGCTCGGTTCACCTTCCTGGGAATGCCGTCCATGTCCAAGCCCGACGCCAGACTTCCTGGGTGGTCCCCTTAACGTGTGTCCAATCATGCCACGTGCCAAGAATTGACTGTTGCGGCCGCTTTTTTTTTTTTTTTCTCTCAAGTTTTTAATCTCTTGAGTGCCTCTCGAGATGAATATCATTCCCCCTTCCCAGTCATCCAAATCCCAAAGACGAAAATCCACTAGGCTTTTTTTCATCCAGGACTTGGCACCGATTTGGTCTGGAATTGGGCCCAGCCCCAGTGCTTTTAAGCTGGCTGGGGCTTCTCCAAATTTGGGGGGAGGCCGGGGACCCAATGTTTTGAGAACAGGATTGTCTAATTGAAATTCCTCGACTCACTTCAACAGAGTTCCTCAACACCAAGTTGCTGCAAAATTGTCAAAATGAGACTCTCCAACGCCAGAAGATTGGGGGGGGAAAACAGTTTATGTCGAAGTGAAACACTTTAATTCACCTCAAAATAGTTCCTTGACATGAAGAAGCCACCTGAAGGCAGCAAAGCACTCTTTTATCCAAATGAAACTCCTCTCCTGGCACCAAAATGCCACCTGATTGCAGCAAATTCCGACTTTGGCCTCAATGAAACTCTCCTTCATCTTCTGAACACGGTGGAGCGCTCCAAAAAAAGCTGCAGTGGATTCACCTCCAGCGTTCAGCCAACAAACTTGCTCTTTTATGGACATGCCGACCGTTTCAAAGTCGGTTGTTTACCAGCACGGCCGCGCCTGGCCGTTTGATCACTCAGACTTGTTTGGAATCCTCCCGTTAAAGTCCGGACAGATTTTGGGAAGGCGCGTTCTCGCTGCGTCTCTGCAAAGAAAAGCAGCTCACTTTCTGTTGCCAGCCGCACGGACGCCAATTTCCACTTGACCACAGGATGCTCAAAACTTCAAATCTCCAAAACAAGGTTGCATTGTAAATATCCAAGTTTAAATAAAAGAACCGCATCTGAAATGAGTTCCGTGATTATTGGGGGAGCGAGGGGGTGTTCCAACAAAAGAGCTTTTATCCGGCCATGACTTCCAAACACAGACGGGGGCCGGGGTGTGTGTGTGTGTGTGTGTGTGTGTGTGTGTGTGTGTACTTGTCCTTTCCGCTCACCCCGCTGTGGTCGCCGCTGCATCAGCTCCTCTCGGATTTTATTAACGCGGCATTTCACCGAGGGGTCACAGTCCCACCTGCCCGCATGCATAATAGAAAAGCCGCCAACTGTCAGATGCTGTATGGCCTACTTCCTCTTGATTTGTTCTGTCTCCCCCCCACCCCTCTCCTTCCGTCTTTGGCTTTTATGGTATTTCCCTCCTGCGGCCGCCTTGCGTGATCCCAACTTGCTCGACTAACGGAGCAACACGTGGGCCGGAGAAAGGCTCGCACGCCACCAAAAGCAAAACAAGAAAAAATCTCCTTGTCCAGCGAGAGAACTCAGACTTTGACTTATTCCCTTTTTGAATGGCTTAACTTCCCGAAACGATAGCTTGCGGGTGCCCATTTTGGCGAGGCTCGCTCGACAACATCGCCACAAAATGCCCAGTCTCGGTTTCACTGGCATTCCTTTGGGGCTTGTGGAGGAATCGGGTCCGTCCCTGCGGGATTTATGACGCCATGGATGGAGCTGAACATCCTCAAGCATTCCTTGTCATGTTCGCATGGCCACAGGCAAATGTGAGCGGGGGGGGGGGAGTCAAGGAGGGCGTCCTCGAAGCGTGTCGGAGATGAAACGGTGACTTGGCACAATTCTCCCTCCTGTGTGTTTTCAATTTAGCGAGACTTGCATGGCCGAGCCTTTTTTTTTTTTTTTTTTTTTAACGGAAGGATAATATTCGCCTCATCTGTTTGAAGTTAATGTGCCGTTTTACTGTTGAGGGCCAGATGGGATGACTTTGCTTTGCGGTCCAAAAGGCAGGTAAAGAAGAAGAAGCATTTATCTTTCTCGCTGAGCGACGTGAGAGTGTTTCGCCAGCGCAACTGCAAGCGGTCCTTGGCCGTTCCTCAAAACCAGCATCAATCCTTGCCGCGCATTTGCATGGAAATCGCCATGATAAGCCTAAAATGGCCACTTTAAAGTAACATGCTTCTTGAGCCTTTTTGGGCTGACTTCTACCGCCTACCAAATTTCTTGTACGTCGTGCGCAAAAGTGTTGTGGGAAAGCATTCAAAATGGAAACACTTCAAACTTCGGCAACCCCAAACAACCATTTGCCACTTCAAAATAAAACAAAAAGGTGACTTCTCCCAAAACAGTCTTTGGAAAAGGGCCGTTTGTTGCACATGAGAGCCTCCCTATGCGCCGCTCTCGGTGTTCTGATTGAAGAAGCCATGAATATTCATGATGCAGGCGGCTGAAGAGTGCTTTATCTCTGGAGCCTATAGCCTGGAAGTAGCTGGTCTGGGAATGTTTACTCGGCGTGTGAACAATGGCCGCCTTTAATGATAAGAGACGTTTTTCCTACTGTAACCTCGCTAGCGTGCAGCCGCCAAGTCACTGTCGTGGACTCGACTGGAAGTGAATGAAAATAATAGAAGCTGAGTTTTGACTCAGATAAAAAATTTGAAGACCATGAGGGCAAAAAATGGCTCCAATTAATTCCGTCTTGCACCTCAGAGCTCATTCTTAGGTACTCTTGACTTTGGCAGATTGGGAGCATTTCATATACCTTTTTTTCAGTCCTAAAAACGAGATCCATGCTGTAATTCCAAGGGACTAACTATGCAATCAAGAACTTTCACATTTGTATCGCCTTTTAACCGTGACTTATTTCGATGATCACGTCTTGTATTTTTGTTTGAAAATCCTTGACCGACAGAGCTGCAGAGTGGCGCCTCGTTGGAGCACTACGCGCTGTCGGACAAGCCCATGGACTACCGCATCCTGCACGTGGATGAGGACCAGGACCGGATGTACGTGGGCTGCAAGGACCACGTGCTCTCGATGGACATCAACAACATCACACATGCCACGCAAAAGGTCCACCTCTTCATATTTTTATTTCCAGTCTGCATTTCGATCCGTTTTTACGTCAGTATTTTGTATGCATCCCGCGCCCATGTGACAAACGCCTTTGTGTTAACGCGGCGACGCTGAAAATTCTGCAGTGATATTATGCAAATGGAGAACATGTTGACAAGCGTTTGGGGTGATCCAAAGGGGCCATCGAAGCACCCGAGCGCTTCGCCGAGGGGAGCTCTCGACAAGCGTAATTGACAACGCGAGGCGCATTAACAGATGGAAAAGCGTTCCATTTCCCCCCTCCCCTCCGCACACCCCCCCAGACACACACACACACACACACACACGTACGTACAACCTCCCCGCCCACCGCAAATTGCGGGATGCATTCACGGAGCGCCACCTTTTCCTTCCCCTCAACATGTGTTGGGGCCCCTTTCGTTTCATCAACGCTTCTCATTTGCATATTCATGAGCGTCTGCTGCCACCGCGGCGGGGACGGGTTCCCGCCATTAATTAGCTTCTTATGTTGTTTTGCAGGTGTTTTGGCCGGCGTCGACAAGCAAGATCGAGGAATGCCAAATGGCGGGAAAAGACCCCACGGTAAATTAGCCTCCGAATTCTCTCAGTGTTCGTCATACTCAGAAGTTGTCATAAGTTGTGTCCCCAGTTGTCCAACTTTTTGTTGATGCTTGCCATACATAAATGAGCAGACTATGAACACAGCAAAACTTTTTGGATGCCCACTAACATAGATTTGCTACTTTTTCTAGTCAGATTGTCCCATGAACATTTGGCGCAGCGCGGCGGCGCTCTGGATCGCAGCGTCCTTTTAATCCCCTCGTTTTCTCGCACGCTCCGCCCGCTTTCTCATTTTTCAGCCCTCATTTTTTCCATGTCCGACCACCGGAATATTCAACTTGGCTGCTTGCGCTTGGGATTCTTAACCCCCCCTTCTCTCTCTCATACACACACACACACACACACTTCCTGATACAAGGCTGCGCTTCCCTGATAAAGTTGAGTGGATCTCGGACGAGATGGAACGCTGTTCTGGAAGCCAGATTTATAAATGCACTCAAGCGGGCCAAGAAAGTGGCACGCACGAACTGAGTCATGAAAACATCTCATAGTTTTCATGATTCATGACAACACATCGCAAGGACCATAAAATGTTTGCTCAAATGGTGCCACGCCCCTTAATCGAGCCAATTTGGATGCTTCTTTTCATTCAGTAGATGAAAAAAAATGTTTTCTAGACCTCAAATTGCCTCCAATGTCATACGACTTTCAGAGCCTAGTGTCTTTTTTTTTTGGTAATATGTTCAGTAGTGCCTTTAGAGAAGAAGTTATCGCTTGGCTGACTTTTGCTTTGACCAAAAATTGTCGTACGAGTCATCTCACAGCAAACGGCAGTTTTGGCAGATTCTTCCGTTTGTCATTTTACAGCACGGCTGCGGCAACTTCGTCCGGGTGGTGCAGCCGTACAACCGGACACACCTCTTCGTGTGCGGCAGCGGCGCCTTCAGCCCCGTCTGCGTCTACGTCAACAGGGGGCGCCGGCCGGAGGTAAGAAAGAAAAAAGAAAAAGTGTTTCAGCCGCCGATCCCTGCGTCACTTTGATGGGAGACGGCAGATGGTGCGGGTTGTTACCGCGGCAACCAAGACGGCCCGCCGTTCCCAGGGCGCGTCAGCGGGGATTTGGGGGCTCAAAGCGAAGATTTGATTTGTTCTGCGGCTTTCCGTCAAGACAAAAACAAACTGCTCAGCGAGTCATTTGTATGAGATTTATCGCATCCTCCCCTTCTCTTTTTTTGCGACAGGAGCAAACATTCCATATTGACTCCAGGTCCGAGTCGGGAAAAGGGAGGTGCTCCTTCAACCCGCGGGTCAACACCGTCTCCATAATGCTCAGTAGGTCGTGACACACGCAAAAAAAAAATACTTTTTTTTTTTTTGCCCTCTTAACGGCCATGTTTGTTGTGGTTTTAGACCAGGAGTTGTTCTCTGGCATGTACATTGACTTCATGGGCACGGACGCGGCCATCTTCCGCAGCCTCACCAAGAGAAACGCCGTACGCACCGATCAGCACAATTCCAAGTGGCTTAGCGGTACGCCAGGCGGGACGCCTTGCAATCCGAAAAGCGTCCATTCATTAATTCATCTTTGCCGTTTCTTGAATCAGAACCCACCTTCGTGGACGCCCACCTGATCCCGGACGGGACGGACCCCAACGACGCCAAACTGTACTTCTTCTTCCGCGAGAGGCTGACGGACAACAGTGGCAACACCAGGAACATCCACAGCATGGTGGCGCGAGTCTGTCCAGTAAGTGGGGGCCTTTGAGTTCTTTCTCGGGAAAAAGTGGAATCCGATCAAACGCGTCTCGGTCCCGTCCGGTTCGCCTGCAGAGCGACATCGGAGGCCAACGCAGTCTGGTCAACAAGTGGACCACCTACATCAAGGCGCGGATGGTTTGCTCCGTTCTGGAGGAGGACGGCACAGAGACGCACTTTGACGAGCTGGGTGAGTTGGATGGAATCGAATCAAGAAATGGGACCGTCATTTATTTCTACGTCGTAATTGCATCATTTTCGGTCATTACTTTAAAAAAAATAATAATGATAAAGGCAATTATGCTAAAGATATTGAGTATTTCATCCATTGATTTTTGGTTTGGAAACATTTTATTATTTTTAGGTCTCACCAACATTTTGGGTTTTGGGAGTCCAGCACTTAACCGTAACGTTTGCTCGTCGACTGGGTTGAAACTTTGTACGGGTTATTTGAAACCACACACGCGTGCGTCAAACCGGCATTGAGCTTTTTGCAGATTTTTGGCAACGATTCCAAGCCCGAGGACGATTTTTTTTTATGTTTGCTCCCTGCAGAAAGTGTGTTTTTGCTGGAAAGCGAGCATCCCAAAGGCCTGCTGGTGTTCGGAGTCTTCACGTCCACGAGGTAAAAAGACAACGCTCGCTCTTTTACGTCGAGCGGAACGTTCCGCATAAAGGAGCTCCCCCACAGCACGCCATCGTTGTCATTATGTATTGCCGAGCATTCCTAATTTTGGTTTTGTGGTCATTTCCGCAAAAGGATGCAAAGTTGTTTTAGTGCCGCAATTTGCTGAACATTTTCCTTTTTTTTTTTTTTTTTTTTCTTCGAAAAGATACCTCGATGCCTCTTTTTTCAAATCCAGTTTTTGCAAACTGGATTTTCAACTTCATTTGATTAGGGGGGGATACCGAAAAAGTCTTGGATGAAAATGAATCCGGATTCTATACATCATTTTCATCGTAGCACTGAATAATATACATCGCATATTTTAAATACTTGTTGCCGTTGACTCGTGCGGTTTTGATTGCTTCTGTCTGAGCGGCTCGTGTTTCAGCGTGGCCAATCGCCGGGGCCGCGTCACCTGATCCGCGTGTTTTCATGCCTAATGGAGTCGGCATGCTCGACGTCTCGCTTATTGGCCAAATCCACTTCTGTTCCCCCGCCGCCCGCCGCCGCGCACCGACGCTTGGATTGCAATGAAAACGTGGCGGGACCCTCCATCTCCCCAGCTCCGTCTTCAAAGGCTCGGCGGTGTGCGTCTACAACATGGCCGACATCCTCACCGTCTTCAACGGGCCCTTCGCGCATCGAGATGGACCCAACTTCCAGTGGGTGGCCTTCCAGGGACGCATCCCGTACCCCAGACCCGGAACAGTGAGCTGGCGCCCATTTGCTTTCATGATTTCTGTCCGATTTCCCCTTCAAGTTTGTCCGAAAGCGGTGGAAATTCTTGCCTGTCTTTCACCAGTGCCCCGGCGGAGCTTTCACGCCGGACATCCGCACCACCAAAGAATTCCCGGACGACGTGGTGAACTTTGTGCGCAACCACCCGGTCATGTTCAACCCCATCTACCCGGTGGGAAGGAGACCCCTGGTGGTCCGCACCGGCGCCGACTACAAGTACACGGCGGTGGCCGTGGACCAGGTGGCCGCCGCTGACGGAAACTACCAAGTCCTCTTCCTGGGAACCGGTAGGAACTTTGACCTTTGACTTTCCGTATGATTGTTTTGGGGGTAAACAGTTGTCATTTTACAAATTACATTGTCAAATTTTAACATCCCCCGCTCCCCCAAAAAAGGCTTCTCTTGTTCTTGCCAAAGGCGTATGGAAAAGCAAACATAAAGAGAGGCGAGCGTGTGAAGCGAGGACGGCGACGCCCTTTTGTCCACGGCAGGCAGCCGCTTTGTTTCTTCAGGCCGGATTCTTGACCGGCGGCCAGCTCCCGATGTCATGATGATCCAACGGCAGGCACGCTTTCCTTTTTGGCCGCCGGCGGTAACAGAGTTTTTCTTTCCGCAGACAAAGGGAGCATCCAGAAGGTGATCGCCCTGCCCACCAATCAATCCCTGCATAAGGATCTCATCCTGGAGGAGCTGCAAGTCTTTAAGGTCTCACCAAAATCCGTTTTTTTAAGCAACAACAAAAACGTTTTTGCCACTTTTTCCCCTCATTTTTCTGAAAACTACTGATTACTCATTTGTAAAATGTCCACGCTATTTTATTGAGCTACATCATGTTACTCAATTTTTCTTGGGGAGGAAAAAACCTCTTCTGTTAATTTTGTTATCTTCAAAATGACCATTTTAATGTCAAAAAATATATATTTAAACTTTTGGGGATTGTCATTCGTCTTTATTCTCATTTCTCTGTCATTCAAAGTGGCCCTTGATTTTCTTTTTTTTTTTCCTTTTTTTTTTGGTGTTTTTTATTTTTGCTGCAGCTTTATATGATTAACTTGTACGGGTGGCCGGCAGCTGCGTGCGTGTCCTACTTTGAAACCGCCAAGCTTGTGTTTCCACTTCCTAAAGTCTTAATAGAAATGTCCAATGTGTGTAATTTCAACTTTGTGCCCCCCCCCTCCTAGAACGAAGCTCCGGTTACCAACTTGAGAATCTCCTCCAAAAAAGTAAGCGTTTTCCTTTCTTCCTCTCAAATATTTGTCGAGGAAGCGACAATTACCCTCTTGTCTTATTTTTATTTATTTATTTTTTTCTCCCCCCCAGCAACAACTGTACGTGAGCTCGGAGCTGGGCGTGTCGCAGGTGTCGCTGCACCGCTGCCACGCCTACGGCGCCGCCTGCGCCGACTGCTGCCTGGCCAGGGATCCGTACTGCGCCTGGGACGGACACAGCTGCTCGCGCTTCTACCCCAGCGGAAAAAGGTGTGCCCAGAACTCGCTCCGTTAACCATCTGAACACTAGAACAAGTGCGCAACAGTATGCGGCGTTCTTAAGTGGTCAGTCAGCTGCAGTCGTATGTCGTGTTGTTAGATCGTCTGTTTTTCCGCAATGTTGGAAGATCTGTTGCTTCAACGGCAGATGCTATTCGTTAGCCCGTCCTTGTACGGCGTTTTGCATTTGTAATCTTGTCATCGTCCAAACGGGTCCATGTTGTTTATTGACCAATACCGCTCTTGATAAATCATCCTGACTTTCATCTTTACAAAAGCAGACACGCTTGGCAGACTTCTCGTGTCGTGTCGGTATGACTGAACAATGAGATAAATGAGGATAAAAATAAAGCTGCGAGGGGAACATTTGAAGGAGCACTTCACAGTGGGACCGCTTTTTAGTGCGCGCAGACATAACACAGACCAGAGGGCCCGAGTGGTGCTGACGGCGGGTCCACCTGACCTTTGCTTTGCTTGCAGGAGGAGCAGGAGGCAGGATGTCATGCACGGAAATCCGCTCACGCAGTGCCGTGGATTCAATCTGAAAGGTGACTTTGCACGTTGGTTTTCCCAAAATTAAAAGTCGCCATATTCCGATAATTTGGTGTATTTCGAGTTTAAAGTATTTATTTTTGGGGGGTGTTAGCCTACCGGAACGCAGCAGAGATGACGCAGTACGGCGTGCGGAACAACACCACCTTCCTGGAGTGCCTGCCCAAGCCGCCTCAGGCGTCCATCCGCTGGCTCATCCACAGAGACGACGACAGGAGGAAAGAGGTCAGGTCATGTCCCAGCGTCCCCGCGGCCACTTTTACTTTTACGCCAAACGAGGCTTGATGAAGTCCGGAATGGCCCTCGGAATGCAAGCAGCTAGTTGTGCCGGGCGCACCCCCTTAAAAAAAATTTTTTTAAGTCAAAAGGATTGATCAAATATGGGGTGAAAAATGAAACCAGCCGCCATTACGCACTAGTCTCGTGCGCACCCCTTGAGGTTCCTTTTTTCCTGTTAAAATGCTGAAGTTAGGTTTGATAGCAAATGTTGAAATTGTTTTAAAAAGAAATGCGCAATAACTGTACCGGACGGCAAATAGCATTTTTAATCTTACGCTGCCCTCCGCCGATCGCCCTGATCTACCCTCAAACTGGCACCCAAGCGTGCATTTGCGCACCTCCTTAAAGGCCAACCCTTTATTTTATTTTTTTCCTGGCTGTCCGTGTGAACCTCAGGTGAAGCTGAGCGAGCGCGTGCTGTCCACGGAGCACGGCCTGCTCATCCGCTCGGCCCGGCTCTCTGACCAAGGCCTCTACTACTGCCTGACCACCGAGAACGGTTTCAAGCGCACCGTGGCCAAGATCCGCCTGCGGGTGCTGAGCGCCGCCGCCGCCGGGGCGCTGACCGAAAGGGGCCGCTCGGCGTGGCCCTGGTCGGCGGCGGCGGCGGCGGCGCACCCCAAGGCGCTGCTGGAGGCCTTCAGCCCGGCCGAGAATCTGGCCGTGCAGCAGTACTGCAAGGAGAGGAAGGAAAGGAAGGAGCTCCAGGAGAAGCAGAAGAGCGTTGCGCACCCGCCGCCGGGGTCGCTCAGGGGGGACTTGGCCAAGCTCAAGCCCCTGCTGGATCGCAGGAAGAGCCGCAACAGGCGGAATCACCTCCCGGAGGACTAAGGGAATGACAGACGACCGGCCAGGATGTAGCCAGAGCGCCGGCCACCGCTTGAGCCTGCAAATCAGGGCCCGGAACCTTTTTTATGCCGTGTCGTGATAAAAGGGACACGCTTGAAGGGATCAAAAGGCGCAAGAGGATGGATGCATGCTTGACTCTCTGGGGGTAAAAAAAAAATGGTGCCAAATCATCATTTCCAAGTCGTTAGTGTCCACTTCCAATATGTAAGCATTCACTTTTATCAGTGATAGGATATCCGGTAATAATTTATTGCAAATTCTTTTGCAGACTCCCAGGTGGTCCGAGGACCCCAGTTTGAGAACCACTTCTGACGCGGGTTTCTCCTCAACTGTGCTTTAATCTGCACAAAACCGGAAAATGTCCGTTGTGAATACGTCATGTAGATAAAGATTACGTTATTTAATGTGAATACGCGCTTTTCTTCTGTGTAAATACAATATGACGGTATCTGCCATTCGCAGACACTTGATTTGAATGTTGTTTTTATTTTGTATTTTTTTTTGCAGATCATCAGTTAATGTCGCTTAGGGGCGCGGCGTTTCAAGCACCATGTAAGCAACCCTTTCTATTTATTCGTGGAACTGATGTCCTGAATAAATGTGTTTAGCTGAGATTGCATCTCTGTGAGCTTGGAAGCTAAGCTAACATGCTAACGCCACCGTACCGCGTCGTTAAAAAAACAGCTTTCTGAAGAAATGTCAATTTCTGTCCTTGGTTGTTATTCAGTTAGCTTTGCGCTAATTAACGGGCGTTGGCAACAAAACAGACATTTCAATTTCTGTCCTTGGTTGTAATTCTGTTAGCTTTACTCTAATTAACGGGCGTTAGCAACAAAACCGCAAAGTTTACATTGAAATTATCCGAGGCCTTTTCACACAGTCTCCATAATGACCTTCATTTGTCATCGGGTCGTTCAGAATAACACTTCCAGTGGCGTTTGTTTGATGCTAACTAAGCTACTGATAGCTAGCTTCCGTTTCCTGAGTGATATTTTTCAGTGTTGGTGTGCAGTATAAAAAGTCTTGCTTTTGAATATGAACGCACTTTGGTATTCTTTCTGGTCACGTCGTAGCGTCAAGCCGTCGATCTGCCGTCTGACACTTTGCTGAGTAGGCATTGCCTCGCGCAATTCACACAGGATAAGTCAAAGAAATCTTTTTTTTTTTCTTTCTGTCCCAGGCATTTCGACTCAAACCCACATCCCGCTCGTAGCCACGGCATAGTGCTTATGGTGAACGGGGAACAAAGCGATACTTTTGCTTTTATTCCTTTGCAGCGACAAAACATATCAACACAAATCAACAGAATTAGCATGTCGGACATCGCGCAGCCTTGAAATGGCTTCTCGGATTGCACTTGAAGAAGGCCCCCGAATCCCTGATTGTTTGAATTAAAGTGACACGACTCAAAGTCAAGTTTTACCCTTTACAAAAATCACAGTAAGTACTATCAAAGTGACGGGGGGACATTGTAAATAATAAGTCCGTATCAAAAGAGCAGCATCAGACGGTTTCCGACTTATCGTTGCACCTAACGGCGGTGTACGAAATGAGGCAAATGGCGAAGACGGCCACGCCCGCGCCCAGCAGGACCTTCTGGACCACGTCCAGCATCTTGATCCGGTCCACCAGCTCCTCCTTGAGCAGGCTCGCAGCATCGGCGTCCAGTTGCGCCGTCTGAAACCAAAACGTCGGACGCGTTGAGAAAAAGCCCAAAAGATTTTGTGCGGCGGCGGCATCGGCGTCGTTACCTCGTTCATCCAGACCAAAGGGAAAATGATGCTTTCGTTGATTTTCTTCAACACCCTACGCACAAGCAGAACGGCGATAGCAAGAAGCGGGTACGTACCGATGGCCGCAAAACGCCAAAGCCCAAGCGTACAAAAAATGCAACTTACGTGATGACCTTGGAGGGTCCATACATCATGTTCACCTGGATTCTCTTGGCAAACCCAAGGGTAATTCCCGTTATCTACAATAGGTGGAAAGATAGAGTTGCCCCTTTCAAACAGGGATTTCCGTGCAATTGGCCCATCGGGACATAACCGGCATTCATTTGTCCGTGCCATAAATCAAGTGAATGCGAATAGGATACAAGTCAAAATCTTACAGGTTCCACATCTAGGTAGGTTTTATGGTGCTCCTCGCTCGGGTTGAGCCCCTTAATAGCCTGATGCAGGGACGGCGTACCATGAAGGAAGTGCGGCAAGGAGATGTAGATGGGCTGTCCTGCGAAGAAAAACCCAGACGGACGGATGAGAACCTGGCTAAAGAAACAGTCCAATCGTCCGGACTGACCGTTTTGACAGGAACTTATGTCCAGCACTCCTGCCATGGTGCAGTTCTTGGTGGTCTTGGGATTCCGACAGTAGCAGTGGTTGTCGGGGTTGTCCACCGGCGAGGCTAAGGTGGACAGCAGCAGTCCGAAGCGGTACACCGGGATCTCCTTCAGCTCCAGGGAATGCTCAAAGCTGGCGGACACCGACCTGCGGGACACAGAGGTGACCATGGTGACCTCTAGTGGCCACTGGGAGGGTTGCAGGGGGGGACTTAAATCACCTGCAGATGTCGGAGGAAAAGAAGTAGATGGGCTTTGTCGCATCCACAAAGGGAGCAAAATTAGAACCATCTGGGAAAATGGAAGTGGAGTCCAGTTAGAATGCGGGCAAAGCCATTTTGTTTTGCACCACCCCCCACACCCCGAGACCCTCACCCGTCCCGTTGATCATGTTGCAGTACTTGTCGTCCCAGAAGGGCAGGCTCCTGAAAACAAGAGAATGGGAAAGCTCCTTGATGACCGTTATCGTCGTCTCGTCGATTTTGCTCCACGTTCACCTGGATCCTCGCCACCTGTCGATCGTGCCCACTTTGCTGATGTCACCCTCGCCGGTGTAGACGGTGTAGTCGCCGTCAAAGGTGCCGTTGTACTGGAGGACCGGGGGGGGGGGAATTTCAGTTTGTGACAGAAATATCTCGCTCCGTCCAACCTCTAAAGTACGACTAAAATGAATATGACGTCGTCGTGACCCACGGGTGCAAAAAGGCCCACGGTGGTTTTCAACATGGGGTCTTTGTATCCCCACAGCAGCTCCCTGACGCTGCGCTGCTGGAACAAGGACGAGTTGCTGCTCTTGATCATGGCCTCCAGGACAGAATGCAGCACGTTTGGAAGCTTCGAATACACCCCCTTGACACGCACAAAATCAAAGATGATGCGCACATAGGACAGAAGGGCACTTTATTTTATCAGCGGACTGATCTGATTAGAAACCGATTTGCATCGGTCGTGCTGACACTCTCAAGTCAACGCTCTTATCAATATTGTCGACTGTCAAAGGGTTATGCAACGTTCCATGACGGCGCTTGCAAAGCGGTAAAGGTTCATGTTGTTTAATCGGGATGATTTGTGCTCGGCTCTCACTCACCGCCACGGCCAAGTTCAGGGAGGTGATGATGTCCTCTTCGGGTCCCACCGACAAGAGCGGCTCAAAGACGGCACCCAGCGGGAGCAGGTAGGAGACGGTGTTGTTGGCGTTGAAGGTGACGCGCGCTTTGGGTAAGTACCTGGTACTGAGAGAGTTTTGTCGTCGGTGTAAAAGACATCGAGACACTTGTCGTCGGGTTGGGGGGGGGGGGGGGGAGTCAAAACCTTACAAGTAGGTGTACGGTCCCTTCTCCGCCACCACCGGAGCGGCGCCTTCCTCCACCACCTCCCGGGCGTTTTGCACGTTGAAGAACCAGAACTGTCTGTAGACTGCTCCCCCCGGTGACAGCCAGTTGTCATACGCCGGCGTTCCGGGTGCGATCACGGCTTCCTTGATCCCCGGCAGATAAGACGATTTATAACCACACTGATGCACAGATGGTTGCTGACATTTTTTTTTTTTTTTTTTCCCTTGTCACCGCCTTGACGAAACATCAAACGCAAGCAACTCCCCGGAGCCGGATCCATTTCACCTTGATCTCCGCGTGGTACCACATACCTGCAAGACCGTTTCCTCGATGAGATTGTTCCCCACCGGGATCAGGATGCCCCCCAGCAGGGCCACCGCCGCCCCGACGACGGCTCCGGTGAGGAGTGCGCACCTCCTGCTACAGCAGCCCATCTCTCTCTCTCACTGCGTTTCCGCGGTCGCTCTCTTTTTTTCTGTGCGCGCCTCCTATCGCAGGCTTCGGCGTCAGCGTTGGCCGATGCCAGGTAGAAGGTGCGCAGGTCTCCCCAGAACAACACTTATATACGCTGAGCCAGGGTTTAATGTTCAGTCAGGCAAGAGGCGGCTATCAGTTGAGACGATCTGAGCAGTTGATAACCAGTCGAAAGGTTGACAAGAGCAAATGCTTCAACAACGCTCATGCAGGAGCGAGTAAACGTTCCATGCATCAAATAAGATTCCTTCAAATCCTTGTTCGACTCCCTCCTGCTTTGAAGCTTTTGTTCGTCCACTTGCTGAAAACCGGGGGGCGATCCATTCCAATCCCCATGTGAAATTTTTTTTTTTTTTCACGCAGTGTTATCTGTTAATGTTCGTCAGATTGTGTCTTATCTGGAAGTGCAGTTTGATGAGCATTAAAACGTGACGTCACCATTTTATTTGGATGGGAGTTAGTGCGTTGGGTGCCAGAATGTGACACAAGGGCATGTACGCTCTCTTTTTGCCACAAGAGGGCAGCATTGGTCGCTGTTTGATGGACAATGGCGAAAGAGAGTTCCAGTCGAAACATTCTGTTCTTGTGTTTTATCGCCGTTAAATAGTCCTTCGTAGTTTAGTGACCAGAGTTGATCTTGCTCGTATACCTGTTTTTTGGTCTGCGTCAAACTAAAAAGGCCGACTTTCTGAGAAATGAAAGACATCTTCGACTTCTTGGTAACTGGTGACGGGGCCCTTATTTATTTTAATTTTGCAGGCAGTGTTAGAAAAGTAGAGTTGTCTGGCACGTCGATAACTACCATTTATTCACCCAGTGCCCCCCCCCCTCCCCAGTTCATTCTGTTTTAATAGAAATGTTAATTCCGGATGTCTGCCCACGGTGCACACAGTAAACCAGCTCGCCTAATCGAGCCAAAGCGGGATGCGGTTTTGTGTGCAACACTCGAATCGAATCCTACGCTCCTCGTCGCTTTTTAGCAGACTGTCACAAGACGACCATCAAATATGCCCGTGCAAAAAAAAAAGCAGAAAGCGCATCGTTGCCTCTGTGCGACTGGGAATTGTTGTCACACCAGCAACCTTTGGACCCACTGTTGACTGTGGAGGCTTGTGCTTGACTTTGTTCCGAGCGGCTGAATTATTTAAACCACAAACAATGACGAGTGTACGGATGAGCGAGCAGGCAGGGGCGACGGGGCCTGCCGTTGTCACTGCTTGCTCGTATATTTAGTACTGTACTGTTGTGTATGTTTCCGTATATTGCAAAAATGCACATCCGTCGTCAAATGCAACTGTGCTGTGCGGGAATGTAAAAACTATTGATTAAATTGTGATGCTTTTGTACTTTAACGGAGAAAAAAAATACTTCTCATCACTCCACCTAATACAAATCTAGTGTGTACGTGTAAAATGCAATAATTGCGTGCGTGTAACGTTCTTGGCTAACAGGTTTAAATTGTTTTCCAGCACAGTGACACGTCTTTCTTCAAAATAAAAGCTTTGCACTTTTACGAGTATTACTGTTGAACTGTATCGTTTCGGTAAACCATTATGCAAAGCTATTAAGGCATATCTGACAACAAAGAAAACATTGAATGTAAATTCCGTTACACAACGAGTGTAAATACATGCTACACTTTCGTAATATTTTATTCCGAAGAAATGAATCGGAAGTTTGCAGTGTCCGTTCGGCACGGGGCTTGCTGTGCATTGGTGGCTCCTCCCCTTGCACACATTTCAACTGCTGCCGCCGCAACGGATGGAGCGGAGCACCAGCGGTTTGTTGGGGCACCGCCGACCATTTTATTACCCGTCAAAGTAGCTCCCATCTCGGAAAAGACCCGTCCAGCATCTCGGTGGTACGGAGGCCCTCTTTTTAAGATAGAAAGTTCCACCTTCCGTCTCGAAGATATCGAGTGTCTCTTTTTTTTTTAATGGGCGTGTGTTAGGTGGCAGTGGCGGGGAGAACATTTTAACCATTTTATGTGGGTTGAGTGAAGACATTGTCGCCGGGCGAGGATGGGCTGCACGCTGAGCACCGAGGACAAGGAGGCGGTGGAGAGGAGCAAAATGATCGACAGGAACCTGAGGGACGACGGCGAGAAGGCGGCCCGGGAGGTCAAGCTGCTGTTGCTCGGTAAGATGCGAAGCGGGGCGGGGGTGCTGGTTAACCACAGGGTGGAGTGTGAGTTGTCCGAGTGGTGGTCGACGCCCAGCGGAGTGCCTTAATTCGGTTACTTTTGTGCTGTGTCACCGCCTACCTCCACTGCTAACTTTGTTCCATCAACACAAAAAAAAATCGAATAAAAACACCTCCCAAAACGCAGTTCGACTCTAAGTCAGTTGGTTCCGTTTTTAAACATCAATTCAACATTTGTCGACGTGAATTGAATTTTAATGACCAAAGAGAAGAGATCATTTGTGGGCTTTAAATGCCCTCACAAATGTCAACTTAGTCTTACAGTAGTCATTTCGGGGGGAAAAAATAGCACACCCAATGCATTAATTGCAATTGAAATAATAGCTTACTTCCCTTCACAAGGTTCTATCTCGTGCCAAGTTCTCACCAAAAAAACAATTCTCGGAAACGACTGTCGAATTAAAACCCACATAACCGCATTGGCATGATGACATATCGTGATATTATTATGACGTCCTTATGATGATTTTTTTTTTTTTCCTCAACGTTATTGAAACACAAAGGCGACACTGTTATACTTGTAAACAAAGACCTGAGGTGAGGAACTTTTCCATGCTTGGGCAAATGTTGACATACACACACAGAAACACACATGCAGTATGTGGGTTACCAGGACATCATTTAATCCAAAATCAATAACAGCAATGAACATAACGCATTACATTTTTAAAGACCCCTTTCTTGGCACTCAAAGACATCATACTATAAATGACATTATTTTCAATAATAATTGGAATGAATTCTTTTAGTTTTAGGGCAACGAGTGTACAGATTTTAGTGCATTCCTCAGCTGCTGGGGGTGAGTGTGGGGGGGGGAGATGCCACTTGCGGGCGTGTCAGTTCAAGTTTGTGGCCAAGGTTAGGTAAATGTTTTCATCGCATCACATGGAATGCTTTGTTTTGTTAGCTGGGAATTTGCACCACAGCTGCATTACTTAACAATAGATGGGCCGGCAAGCTGCCAGGTTGTGGATCCCAACTCGTAACCAGGTTACGCCGGCGGGCCTCTTCGGGTTCCTGCCTGTGAGAGGTGAGGCCAGGAGAGAGCAAAAAAAAAAAAAAAAAACAGGAATATTAAAAGGGAACAAAACACAAGATTGCAATCAATTCAAAGTAATATCAAAATATTAACACGCTTTTGAAATAAGAAAAACGGCATCATTTTTTGAAAGTCAGACTAAGGCGAAGAAATGGCCAACATTTTGCCAGGATATTACGAGAAAACACTTAACCAAAAAGAAAGCCAAGTCGTCATATTCTGCCATGTCATCATTACAGCGTTAATGCCAAAGCCAATTGGTGACATCACGTTATTGGCATCTTACGCAACACCGCTCCTACTGTTTGTTTTTGTGATGATGTGCTGGGATGCGACTTTGTCCTCCTCTTTGTTTGCATGCGAGATGTCAAATCCTGTTTGCTGGACGCCAAGCAACACGGCAAACAAGCGGCGTCCTAAACCCTTCGACCGTCACCCGACCCGCTTTCGCCGGCGCCGCCTCGAACCCTCCGGCCGAAGCTCTCGTTCCGGTTTTGCGCCGCGCGAGGGGTTAATGAAACCCCGCGCGGACAAGCCGGAGCGAAGGCGACCCAGCCGGCCAGGCCTGATGAATTATTGAAGGTGTAATAAAACGGTGGCGTGTTGCGCTCTTCCGCAGGTGCCGGCGAGTCGGGCAAGAGCACCATCGTCAAGCAGATGAAGTGAGTCCATTTTGCACCGGCGCGCCAATATTGCATACCGCATGTTAAATATTTCAAAATGGAGATGTATCGCAGACTTTTGGGGGAAAAGGGGGCGGGGCTCCAGCCGGTATATTTATTTTTGCTGCGGTGATACGCGAGAATGTTTCATGTGAATAATGTCACGAAATGTCCCCCTTCCCGGGCGACCAGGATCATCCATGAGGCAGGCTACTCTGAAGAGGAGTGCAAGCAGTACAAGGCGGTGGTCTACAGCAACACCATCCAGTCCATCATCGCCATCATCAGGGCGATGGGCCGCCTCAAGATTGACTTTGGCGACGCCGCCAGAGCCGTGAGTCGCTTGACCGCGCTTTCTATTTTTCTATCCGACGTACGCCAGCAGGGCAAATTTACTGCCCCCCGGGACGCTTGTTGGACGTCCCCACGCTCCGCTTGACCTCTTTGCCATTTTCCATCCCCCGCTGCAGGACGACGCGCGGCAGCTCTTCGTGCTGGCCGGGTCCGCCGAGGAGGGCTTCATGACGGCGGAGCTCGCCGGCGTCATCAAGCGGCTGTGGCGGGACGCCGGCGTCCAGGCCTGCTTCGGACGCTCGCGCGAGTACCAGCTCAACGACTCGGCCGCATAGTAAGGAGCAAGGCTCAAATATACTCCAAAAATAGATATTTTTTGCAATCTGAACGAAAGAAAATGATGACTGCGAAATTCCTTCAGGCGGTGTTGCGGCTGTTGCGCAAGCGCCTTTGCCCGACAAAGCCGGGCTTGTGTGTGTGATTTTTTTTTCTTCCCCCCGTTGTTGGAGCCGTTTCACGGCGCTCATTAGCGCCGTTGTTGCGCAATCAACATTGTTTTTAGCAGGCCGCCACAAAAAGGTGCCAAATAAAAATCTAGAAAAAAAGTACAAAGATGATACAAATGTATTGTTGTGACGTGATTAGTGTCAAATATTTCCCTATTGTATTTTGAAACCACCCCCAAATTATTGCAGAGATTATTTTTAATTCACAAAAACAATTCAAAAATAAAAATATGTAAAATTGTTTTATTTTGGCGACATCATAAACAATAATAAGAAATGTTTAAAAATTGTGGCATGCGTGTGTAAATTGTGAGAATAAGCGAGTTGGCTGGCGAGAGCCTAAGGCAAGTGCCGCTGTGTCCCGGCAGCTACCTGAACGACCTGGAGCGCATCTCGCAGGGCACGTACGTCCCCACGCAGCAGGACGTGCTGCGCACCCGCGTCAAGACCACCGGCATCGTGGAGACGCACTTCACCTTCAAAGACCTCCACTTCAAGTTTGTGACTCGTCTGCGCCTTTTTTTGTTGTTGTTGTTGGCCGGTTGACACTATGCTGATCAGGGTTTTAAATCTCCCGTTTGTTGTCTTCCTTCCAGGATGTTTGACGTGGGCGGTCAGCGGTCGGAGCGCAAAAAGTGGATCCACTGCTTCGAGGGCGTGACCGCCATCATCTTCTGCGTGGCGCTCAGCGACTACGACCTGGTGCTGGCCGAGGACGAGGAGATGGTACGTGCTTTGCGCACCCTTAAAATGAAAAGCAAAAAAAAAATAAAAAATACAAAACAAACGTTTGGACGTGGCCCTCAGAACCGAATGCACGAGAGCATGAAGCTCTTCGACAGCATCTGCAACAACAAGTGGTTCACCGACACGTCCATCATCCTCTTCCTCAACAAAAAGGACCTGTTTGAGGAGAAGATCAAGAAGAGTCCGCTCACCATCTGCTACCCGGAGTACGCAGGTCTGACGAGAGCTCAATGACATCACAGCACCCCCCCCCTCCAAAAAAAAAATCACAATCTTTTTGCGTCAACAGAAGTGGCAACGTTATGATGCCAACTGTGCGTTTTTCTCAAACCGGTTGCTCCCTTTTGACTGGCCCGGCAGGCTCCAACACGTACGAGGAGGCGGCGGCCTACATCCAGTGTCAGTTTGAGGACCTGAACAAGCGCAAGGACACCAAGGAGATCTACACGCACTTCACCTGCGCCACCGACACCAAGAACGTGCAGTTCGTCTTCGACGCCGTCACCGACGTCATCATCAAGAACAACCTGAAAGACTGCGGCCTCTTCTGATGTCCTGCCTCTGGGGTTTTTTGGGGGAGTTTTTTTCTGGGTGAGCCACGCCTACGCTGATGCCATGGCAATTAAATCTAGCAGGAAGCCGGCTAAAAAAAATCACTTCAATTCAAAGTTATGGAGGGTTTTTCGCGTGCAAAATTTGGTGGATTTTTTTTTCCCTTTTATAGTGAATGTTTGTAATTTTTTTTAATTTTTTGTCCCCAGGTTGGATCTCGGTGCAGGAGGGCCAATGGAGCAAGCCACTGGTGTTCCTAGACACCCCACCCGCCGGCGCTGTACAGTAAACGCCACGCTTAACGGCTTTTTTATTTATGTTTTTGTCTCGGGACATTTTGTGTCGAATGTTTGAATCGTTGTCAATATGACAGCCTTTTTTTTTTTTTTTTTAAAACATTTTTTTGGGAAGAGAAAGATACGGTCAAGGAAAGCCTTCGAATGATGTCCAACACATAGTACCGCCCCCACCCCCCACCACCCACATTGTTACATTCAGATTCAGATTCATTTTTGGTTTATTACCCTCCCACCCTCTCCCCTCCGGGACGGGCGAGCACACAAGATGGCGGACGTTTTGACACGCGAGCTCAACAAGACTTTTCACCGCCAGGAGGGATACCGCACATCACTGAACCTTTGTCGACTCATTTCCCTTATTTTGATAATAAAAGAAAAGGAAAACATTTGACAAGCAACCTGGTGTTTTTCAACTCGTTTGATCCGTGTTGTTTTTTTGAAGATGTCCCCGCTAGCCCAGGTCTTCTGTTTCCCAGCTCCGCAAATGAGCTGCGCTGTCTTTATAACGTGATTACATGGAAACGCTGAGGCTGGAGGCAAAAGAGGACTTCCCGGACGCGGATTTCAGGTAACCGACGCTGCCTCCGTTTTGTGTCTACAAGGACAACAATGGCGCCTTTCATTTCGTCGTGTTGTGTTTTTCTGTTGACCGTCTCCTCTCGGGTCGTCGCAGTCTCCGGGGGCACAGATTTTTATCAATTTTTTTTTTTTTTTAAACGTCTTATCAGCACAAGCTGCAGCAGCAGGAACCCTGCGTGACGCCCGGCTCACATTCTTCGCAAGGGCACAGACGCCATGGGTCAGGCTCCCAGGCAGGCGGTCTGGACTTTTTAAGAAGACATCTGCTGTTATCTCATGAGTGCCTTCTATTTTCAATTTGACACGCAGACAGGCGGGGGGCCTTAAACCTCCTCTCAAGGCTTGGACCGCGAGACCTGGGGCCAACTTGAGAATAAATCGCCTAACCTGGCATGCTTCAGACTTCAACCCTGACCCCGGTGACCTACGAAGAATTTGAAAGCAAATGACCTTGGCCCCACTTGAGTCACATGACCATTGCTATTGCTTAATCAGTTGGTGTTGAAACAAAACCATCTGATCTGGCACTTTTTCCATTTTTAGAACACATGACCTCGTTCCATCTTGTGCCTTAGGCTCAGACCTTGTGACTTGGGGCCCTGCTTGACTCAGTCTTGGGCCAGACAACCTAGGATCTGCTTGAGTCTTGAACTCGACGACCTATGACCTGCCTCGGGTTTGAATCCCAAAGATCTTCTGATCGAAGTTCTCCACCACATGGCTGTGGCTTGGGACTTGTTTGAATCTTGGACTATGAGACTTGAAGGCGGCTTGAGGCACGCGCCGCAATCGTGTGTACAGTGTGAGGATGTCTTATCACGTGGCAAAAATGCATCGAGCTCCATTTTGTCTTTTTTTTTTGTGTGTGTCTTGTGCTCAAATTTCCGCTTTCACGCCCTGATCAACACACACGCAGGGGCTGTGATGTCATTGATGCTTAGCACCATGGCAACGGGGAGTCAAGAGGGGGGGGGGGGGGGGGTGACAGAGATATCCCCTCCATAGCCAAGGGGATGAAGTTAAAAAAAAAAAAGATGCTGAACATTTTTTAGCTGCTGCTCCACGTGGGACCAAAATATGGTAATCCACAGTAATTTTATCTAAGAGTAAATAAAAATGGAAGCAACTAGAGTAGAGACTGTGGAGTGTCATGCAAAGTAAAAATTCGCACTCCAAATGCTCCTCAAAAGATAAATATACGTTACCACATCACTAAGCTCCGGCATTGTTCTCGGCACAAAAAATCCAGCAAATTAAAGCATGCGTTTCTGACACTCTTAACATTCCGGGGACGAGTCACATCCTCAAAGAATCAAACGGACTCGAATGGGGAACTGTGTGGGCTTCCGTCACAAATAATGCCGCTCACGCTGCGGCTGAATCATATTCATGAGAAGCTGACGCACCCGCGTGGGCTTGTTTTGTTCCGTCTTTGGGTGACAAATATGTTCCTGCTGGGCGGCTCCGGGAGCGCGAGGCGACCACCTGTGGTCTCGTGTCCGGAATCTTTGCAGCACGCTTAATATTCTAATGAGGCTACGTGAGCTGAAATGGAAACAGAGGGGGGGTAATTTTATCATCTGGCGTCATCTAGTGGAGATGAGCAACACTGCACGTGTCGTTCCTCATCAGCAGTGTGCAGCAATTGATTAACGCCGGGGACCTCATCCTATCTCGCTATTAGTACCTTTTTGGACTTTATAATATATACTTTTTAATCTATTTAATTGTTTTCGTTTTTTAACACCTGTAGCTTTTTTTCATTCCTGAAGTAACAAAGTGTTTAGTTTTTAGTTCTATTCAACTACTGGTGGCTATTTAAAGTAGCTCTGCCCATTGGAGGATGACGTAAATGGACCAAGCGTTGCCATAGAAATGCATTCCGCGCTATACGCATGCGCAGATACCACAGCTGTTATCGCTGTATCCTGCGCATGTGTGGAGGGCTGCCAACCAAAAATGATTCTTCTTACCCTACTCTTGCCGTCATTTACTATGCACAAGTGCATTTACTGTTTTGTAACGTTTGAATTGTTTAAAAGTAGCATTTTTGGACAGTTCTTTTTCAGAAGGAAAAGAAACGAGTAAAATGCCTTTTTCATTCTCGTCGCCTTTGAATGACGTCTTTAAGTGCGTCATTCGTCGTGCAACCCAGTGAATTTTTTAAATTGTATTTGCCTCTTATTAATCATACCGAATCGTATTTCAACGACTGTATTTTGTTTTTACTCTTCAATTTACGAAACAATAAGGCATGTCTAAACCGCTATTACGCCATTTTACCAGGAGATGGCGGCATTGTATCTATATTACTTAAAAACGTTTTGTTTTACAAATTCCATTTAATAGATGGTGCAACTACCGGTAGTTTTTTTCTCCGAACAAAATAATTGTTTGAGTAAATTAATGATGATAATATCTTGTCAGAAATCTTGGCAGTGGACCATTTTGTTTGCATGGAGCTGTGGATGTGACATAATTTATCAGAATGTAATTGCTTTTTTTTTTCTCCAACGCGGCGAGACTTGTTCTCATTTGCATTGATTGCAAAGGCAGAAATATGTATTTAGATTAACACGCGGTAAAAGCGCCTGGCTCAGCTCGGGTTCCCTCATTCACTGATGAATGGAAAGTGATGCAGATTTATGGCAGCATCAAGTGGGGTGTGTGCAAGGATTCGGGTTGGGGGGGTGTCAATTGCGCAAACTTAATCAGCATGAAATATCAAGTCTCAGCAGCGCGAGGGACACAAGGGCGTCTCCCGGCAATGATTTTGCTCTTTTATGGCCATTTGTGACAAACGACGTGATGAGGAGGAGGAGGAAAAAATGAAATTTCGCCTTCTCGATTCTCTCGAAGGGCCTGTCCTTCAACCTTCAAATTCAACGACAGATTATCATGCATGGCGGGAATATCGGTCGCTGTACAAGCAAATTATGACCCCTGCACGTTTTAATTCGGTGCTTTTTAAACTCCTCTGATAGAATTGCGTTTCTTGCCTGGATGCACTTCCCACGACGCCTCGGTGCGTTATTTTTGAACAGAAATCTACAAAAACCCATGTGACTCACAAATGAAAACAGTGTACCGTCTGATCCAGTTTGTGCTAATTCTCTCCAAACCATTTATTAAGGAGCCCACTAAAAACAATAATAATAAAATAGAAGAAGAACCACTGAAAGCTATTTGGCAATGAAAGCCACCCCACGTGGATGAATGCGCTCATCACAAGGTCGAGAGAGTCCAGCCCAGTGTGGCAAAAGTAGAGCGAGCGACACGGTAAAAGGGGGAGCAAGGACGCGAGGCAATAAAAACCTATTCCGAGCTCACCCCCGTCCATTTGTTTCCAGGGCGACGCAAACCACTCCACGCACATCAAAAAACCTCATCCAGGAAGCCCGAACAAAGTCAATCAATCAGCGCTTTCAGAGCTAAATGGACCAGAAAGAGAAGTGGATCCTGTTTGAAATAAACTCGCAGTGTGAACATGAAGCAGTTCATGTCCACGGCTGGATCCCTTTCTTCGTCCCCAATGCGAGCATGAAACATCAAAAGTAATCATGACTAACAATCCAGTCATCTGCTGTTTTCCTCGAACTTTTTATTTCAAAGAAAACAACGATAAACAAATGACATATTCAAACTGCGCACTGTCGGTCTAAAAAAAAAAAGAGTAGAAAATTGTATAATTCAGTTATTTAAAAGAAGTTTAACATGTTTATGATTACATTTGCTATCGAACGGCTGCAAGTAACTAAAAAGACTCATTGAAAACAATTGTAAAATCATTCCACATTCATTGACAAGGTTGAAACACGAAGATCACTGTCACTTTTTTTTTTTTTACATCCACCTACGACAGGCTTTTGAAGTTTCTAAAGTCCTTCCTCGGAGAGAAAATCTGAACGCATCACAAGTTGAGACCCTGAACGCACCACGAGCTGACGATCCAGCTGCGGCTCGTCACCGAAACATGGAGCCAAGCAACGGAGAGCAGTGAGTCAGCTCCGGGAGGGTGGGGGACCCTCAAAGTACACCGAACCCCCCCCCCCCCCCCCCCCCCCCCCCCCCCCGCCGCTTTGACGCGAGCCATGTCCAGGAGCTTAAAACGCAGGACTAACCACTGGAGCAAAAAAGTCCACCAAAGTGTCCTCGGCCGGAACGCGGAGGGGCAACTGGCGACGCTGGAAGTGAGGGGCGGCGCGGAGCACGGACACTTTCCGCTCGTGGGTGAGCTCCCCCCGGGTGGAGCGTCGTGCCTCAGTGGCAGCCTGTATCC
The DNA here is from genome assembly GCA_018466805.1 of Hippocampus abdominalis. NCBI lineage: Eukaryota > Metazoa > Chordata > Actinopteri > Syngnathiformes > Syngnathidae > Hippocampus > Hippocampus abdominalis. Next base: position 18,633,347 of record CM031704.1, on the reverse strand, counting down.
TGGTGACATTCTGTTGGAGGTCAACGATACGCCGGTGGCCGGGTTTACCAGTCGGGACGTGATGGCGGTGTTGAGGCACAGCAAGGAGCCCGTCAGACTGAAATGTGTACAACAAGGTGAGTGGACAACTCATTAGCTTCTTCGTGAAAAAGAGTTCTTGGCATTGCCATTTTTACTTGAAAGAAGCTTAAAACCGTTGTTTGAAGTCTTGTCCACGCAAGCGTTGGTGTTTTTATTGAGTTTTTTTTTGTGGTTCGGGCGTGATATTAGTTTTGTTTTGTGATGCTAGGCGCTGATGCTAAGTGAGTGAAGGGGGCGTGTTGCGTTCGAAACTTTCAGAAAAACAACAATTGTCACTCAAGTCTGTCAAGCAAGGTAATTAGCCGACTTCTTCGTTTTTCGAATGAGCTTCGATAAAAGTGTCAACTGTGTCGCATTTAATCATTATAAAGACCACAAAGATCTTGTGTTGAGTTTTTGTTAAGTTGTGTTCTTGGGAGTGACTGTTTTGGTGTGGTTTTTGGTGCAAAACGATGCTTTTTTTCGTGTTGCATTTAGGCACTCGGAAAAGAAACGATCACGGCAAACCAGGTGTAAAGCCAACTCGACAGTGTTTTTTTGATTTAATTTTTCAACAGCAGCGCTATTGTTTCTCAAAACAAACGTGCACCCCTTTAAATAAGTTGCAGTAAGTCTTTTAAACTCGGGCTTTGCTGTTTTTGTTGGTTGTTGAAATGTGATTTTTTTTTTGACGTTCTTTGATCATTTGGTTCAGTGAAAGTGGCGTGTTGCATTCGTGGAAATCAAAAGTAAAACAGTCAGAAAATTCACACACAAACTTATTGGCAGAGGTAACAAGGATTTGTGTTTGTTACTTCACAGAAGTGTTGTTGTCAGATCCTTAAGGACCAAAATTGTGTGGAAGTTGATAGTGATGCATACCAAATGTAACCAATTGGTTACATACCTAACCCACCTACTCCCACCATAATTGCGTCTTGTGACTCCCTCAACGGAAGCGTTTATTTGCCCTGAGTGGATGATGCGCCCGGCGTCCACCGTTTTGTTGATGCCTCTATTTTTACACCATGAAAGCGGCCATTGTCATCGGTCCTCTAAGCTTCTTTGCGATCTTTTCCCGCTCTCCGGAGGCCTTCTACCTTTTCCCGCTTCCCAATGCCAGCGTGCATTGTGGGCGTCGTCCAGCGCAGTCCGATGGCATTTAAGCTCTTTACCTTGTTCCCGGGAGGGCGTCGCACTGCCGGCTCGGACTGCGCCACGATCACACGCGAGAATAGCAAAGCCGGACTGATTGTGCGGACAACAAAAGGGGAGGAGAGTCTTATCATCTGCATGGAAGCTCATGTTCGAGTCAGACCATTCACGTTGTTAATAATTGTAGTCATTTTGTTAGTGTGTCATACGTTTAGCTGGCAAATGAGTGCATTTCTATTGATGCTAATGAGATATGAAGATGACAAGTTTATTGCAGAACCTGCAAATTCAACCCCGCAACCAAGTGAGCAATCAAACCATCCAACCACTTTCCCCCTACGGGACCTTAGTGGAACTTGATGGCCTTATCCGTGACTCTGCTTCACCTCACTTTTTTTCCCCCTCGTAAGCCTTCTCCAGCGCACGCCCTTATCAGCATGCCGACTGTGTGCAGTGCATTTGGCCGCCCCGTGCAAACAAGCACCCCCTTTTTTTCCAATAATGGGCGTCAAGTAGCGCAAAGAGACTTGACAAGCCAACGCTGGTCTGTGCTACGAATGAGGTCCAACCTCACTCGGCACTCCCCAAAGACCCAATTTCAAGGGCACGCCCACGAACAGCTCAAGCACACAAGTGTGGCAAGACGGAATTCCATCAAAGATGACTTTTCTTTTCTGTCTGTGCTTCGTTCCTTGAATCTCGCAGTCATGAGCGTCTCCGATGTGCGCCGGGTGCCAGCAGCTAATGATGACTCATCTCCAGACAGTCTGTTTGGATTTAATGAGCCTTAACACAATTCACATGGAAACAAGCCCCCCCACCCACCACCCCCTCAACCTCACAGTTAGGAGGAATAGACGTATTTTTAAAGGAATAAAGTAGCAATACTTAATATATACTATATTCCTACTTTTTGGGTGCAATACCACTTCCTTCCTCAAGAGGCAACAGCACACATTCAACTCACCTCAAGTGTATTTCTAGCGCACTTTAATAAAAACAACCGCCGCTGTATACAAAGTGCTGTACATGGAGCAAAAATAATTCATACAACAATAAATGAATCACAAAGACGGTAGAAAGGCCGAAAACAGTCAAACTAAAAACCATGCTGAGTCAAAAGCCAAAAGAATAAAAATGAGGTGAGGCGAAACCATTTCAAGATTCGACAACAAATAATAGGGATCTTAAAAAGAACTCTTCAAATCTAGAGGGAGCCAGTGAAGAGTCAAGAGGCGAGCAGCAGCATTCTGGACCAACTGGAGACGCTTGATGGAGGATCGGCTCACTCCGAAGTCAAATGCTTTACAGTAACGCAGCAGCGATGTGACAAAGGCGTGAATTCGGTCTTCCGTGTTGACGTGAAAAACGTGTCCTTGTTGCATCCATTCATTCTCCATTCGTCACAACGCGCATTGTTTATTCTCGATGTCCCCCCCCCCCAAAAACTTCCACCAGAAAACCTGACTGATTGTTTCTCCCGTGGCCTCCAGATGGCTTTGCAAAAAAAAAAAAAAAACGTTTCCCGGACCTAAAAGAATGATCTATTCCAAGCCGAGTCCCCCCCCCCCCCCTTCGCCCCCCCCCCCTTTAAGATAAGTAGATTCATCAAGAGACCGCTGTGGGCTGTGAAATCATTAATAAGCGCTCGACGGCCCGGCACAGTGCGGCAAAAGTCACCTTCTGTCCCACATTTGTGTGTCTTGTCAGCGCCTCCCTTTGTGGCCTTATTTGTGTCGCGGTGAAACGCGACGGAATGATCGCATCGATTCGAGCCGACGCGTCAAAATGAAAGTGTCGTTCATCCGCCGACTTGTTTCCTGTGCCGCGACCTTGCCGGGAGGAGGGAACGGGGGGGGCGACAATAGCTTTTTGGGGGTTTGACATTCCGCCGTGCATTTTCTCGGTTAGCTTAAATCAATTAAGGAGTTCCAGGCTCTGTCCAAAATGAAGAGAAGAGGGACAAAAGGCAGCTTGTAAACAAGAAAATGTGGATCCACGCTGGCGGAATGCAAAGTTTGTGCTGCTGCTGCCGCCGCCGCCGCCGCCGCCACCGGGGAAGCAAAAGCGCGCATTTTTATTCACAGCTGCTCGGCTTTACATCACTTTGCTTGTCTGTCAAGTAGCAGCCTCACAAAAGCTTTTCTCAACGACGTGGACCCGAGCCGTGTGGGGGTGGGGTGGGGGTGGGGGGTAACGTGCCGTTAAACAAGCAGGGAAATGCACGGAAAAAAACAAACAAACAATTCACCCAATTTGGTAACCTTTTTGCTAGCCTAGTAATGAATTAACGCCCGAGTGACCTTTCAGCCAACCGACAATCAAACAAACCAAACAATTAATTTAATTTAAAAAAAAAAAAAAGAAGGATCAATCAATCAATCAATTGCCAACCAAGGTACCAATCAATCATCCACCTCATGATCAACCCATCAAATAACCAATCACCCAAAGAAATGCCGTCACTTAGTGGAACAAAGGAGGAGGAGTCAAATGGTGCATTCAAGTGCGCTCAGTTTGTTCGAGAACCGAAATTTGTTTGTCATCCGAAGCATAAAAAAACCTCGACATTTTTGGTCGAGAACCGAGACGTTCGAAAACCGACGTTTGACTGTACTCCGAAATCAAATACCATGATACGAATATCCAAATAGATGTCGCGAATGTCCTGCCGGTCAGCGCTTCTAATGGCGTTGTCGACATCCTCGTCCACGTATGTCAGCGCCGCCGCCGTCCGCCAAATAAATCCCAGCAGTCGCTCCGAGCAAAGCGACACAGGTGTCCTGCTTTGAAAGTAAATGGCCCGTATAGTCAATCCAATATAAAATTACTGCGCCGGAAAAGGACTGACAGCCATAAACGTGAGTTATTTGGCCGCCGCCGCCGCCGCGTCTCAGACGGGCCCCCGCGCTCACCCTCAGAGTCCAAACCTGTCGCCTCCAATTACCCGAGGCGAGTGTTTGCCCACCGCTTGTGCGACATCTGTCTCCTAATTGCTCGCCCGTAGTCGTCCCGGCCCCGCCGCCGCCGCCTCTGCGTTCGGAGGCAACGGCTCAATTAGTCCACAAACGAGCAGCTCATATTCACGGAGATTGTTTGTCAATGTTCTGCGACGGGGGGGGGGGGATTTGTGGCAGGTGCTCGCTCAGCACCACGAGGGCTAGCTTGAACGCTGAGTGTTTTGATTCATGTGCGGGCGAGGTGGCGTTTTGACCACAGCTGAGTTGTTGTACGCCGAATGAGTGGGGTGAGCCGTTGCAGAAAGGTCGACTTTTGAGATTTACTGAAGCCCGTCGAGGCAAAAAAAATAATAAAAAAAAATACAGTCAAACCTCGGTTTTCGAACGTCTCGGTTCTCGTCCAATTCGGTTTTTCGACCAGAAATTTTGAGGTTTTTTTTTAATGCCTCAGATGACAAACAAATTTCGGTTCCCGAACAAACTGAGCGCACTTGAATGCACCATTTGACTCCTCTCGCCTTCCTTACACGAGGAAGTGACGCTTCCTCGTGTCGCTTTCCATTGTGAGCAGACGTGTTCAGTCGACATTTTTATTTTTAAAAGAGCCTGGTTTCGGTTTTCGAACAATTTCGGTTTTCTGGAACGGATTATGGACGAAAACCCAGCTTTGACTGTAAAATACTTTGTATAACCTTGTTAACACTACGGCTCGGATCAATTTCCGCATGATCGGCCACATTCCGAACGATCAATTAGGTGCGCATGCTTTGACTTTCAAGACACACGCCGCGCTCGCCTACTCACGTCGTCGCGCGCTTTCCATTTGCGGCGCTCTCCTGGTGCACAAGCGTGCGCCCGCATGCAAAAAAAAGCCTTCACCTGGAAATGGTTTCCTGCGGCCGAATCATAAAAAAAAAGCTCTTAAACACGCCATCAATGTTTCATTGCAGCCCATGAGTTGACCGTTTCCCGTTTTTCTGCAAGATATTTCGAGCTACTTGCCGAAAAAAAATAGGAAAGTCATTGGTGTCGAGAAAGTTTTCAGTGATAAGTGGGCAAAAGCACACGTTTGGCTTCCTCTCGTCTTGACCTGAAGGGGGCGGCGGCTTCCCCGTCCATCAACATTTACGCCGGCTTTGACAGTGATGCTGATGGATTGCGCGGTGTACAAGTGGAGTGGAGGAGTGGGGGGGGGGGGGCGCCATGCTCAATTGCATGTCACCCTGCGTCTTCCCGCTTGGCTGCGGGGCATCTGGGGGGGGTGACGGGGAAGCTTCGCAATGGAGGCTGGTAAGCCACTTTTTTTTTTTTTGCAGCTGTCCAAGGAAGTTTGCATCTTCAGCCCGGAACTCCGAGCATCCTTGAAAGCAGCGCTTGTCAAACTGTAGCGTGGGGATTCAGGGTGGGGGAGGGGGGGGGGGGCGTTACAGTGGTGGTTTCTCAAAAGCGTCAAGTGCACGATTAGCCATACAAAGTAACATCAGTGGCAGACGTCGAGATTTAACAAGCGGGGTTGATCAAACTTTTTGCCATCACGGGACGCATTGCACAGTCATGCTAATGCTAACACCGATTAAATGCGAACCACCGGAGGAATTAAAAAAAAAAAAAGCTCCCCATTTTCAAGATTAAAAAAAAAAAAAATGACTACAGTATTATGGTGCACCTGGCGAATGTGATGTGGTGGCACCCTCATGGTTTTTTCCGACAGTTGAACGTTGAAGATTTCACGGATTTGTTCGAGCACGTTAAATTGCGTGAAAATAACAGTCGGCACGACGGACTTTTGGGAGTGACTATCGTCAGCGAGATGAAATCAGGACATTAAAAATCCGCTCTGGTGACAGGCAACAGCAACGAACGCAGTACCCCGACACTTGGAGGGGGGGGGCGGGGGGCGCTTCTGCATCTGCTATCTCGGAGAAGACGATTCTCCCGCCGCGATCGTCTCGCATCAGCACCGGCTCTCTCCCTCACTTCCTCATCCTCGTCGCTTCCCCCCCCCCCTGCACTCCTTTCCGCGCTCTCCCGTTTGAGCTTCTTTTGTGGAGTACACACACACACACACTCACACACTCACACACGCACACACACGACCGCGGAGTGAGGCGGTGCGAGGTGGTGGTGGTGGTGGCGGCGGCGGCGGCGGGGGGGGGAGGGAGGGCATTATTTGGCTGGTCGCGGCTCGATTGCAGCGAGCAGAGATTGAGTCGGGCGAGCGGCGAACGCCAGCGGGAGAGATCCGCCGTCGCCTTGTGGAGATAAGTCGCGACGGGGAAACCTGTGGCGAGGAGGACGCCGACCGCGGACGAGAGGTGCCCGTCCGTCCGTCCGTCTTAAGCGTGTCGCGTTAACGCCGGCGTGATGTATTTATTTATTTATTTATTTAAGTGTTTATTCGGCATGCAGAATTCGCTCGCCCGGCTCGTCTTTCTCCCGCAATTGGCCGCCGTTCGCCGCGCCGTTCGCCGCGCCGTTCGCCGCCTTTGACCGAGGCGCAGATGCGCCCTTTCATTCCGCTCGCCTTCATTAGAATGCCGCAAATGAGTTTCGGCTCCGTGCGCGCGGGTGTGCGTGCCGAGTCTGCCGCCCCCCCCCCCCCCCCCCTATGCACGCCATTGACATCCCGTCGCGAGGTCTCGAAACTTCCAAAACTAGAGGTTCCCTTCAATCGTGAATGTGGTGGCGGATTCGGGGGTGGGGTGGGGGGGGGGATTTGGGGGGGGCTTTGAATGGTCATGTCTCGGCATCGTAGGCGAGAAGACAATGGGGCTCAACGCTGAAGCTTTGACATCCTCGTTTCCAGACTTGCCTTGCGGAATCCCTGGAGTCACGTCAGTCACGCCCCCCCCACCCCCCACCCCACCCCACCCCTCCATCATTCTAAATGTGATTATACGGATGCGTGGCAGTCAAGATGGATGGCGGATTTGTCAGGGGAACCCAAGAGGGGTCAAGTTGATGCTTGTTTTAGCTCACTACTCCCCCCCCCCCTCCAACCCCCACCACCTCCATCTTCTTCCTCTCGGCTCCCCCCCCACCCCTTGGGATTCGCCCCGGCCTTCCATCTCTCTAATCCCCTACCTCCATTCCTCTGTCGCCCGCCGCCTTCACTTGATTTTTATTCCCCCTGCATGCTGAGCCAGCGAGATGAACGGGTCACTCGTGAAAATCCATTCGCAGAAATTGCGGCGGCAAGGCGATCGGCGGGTGATTGAGACGTCGACTTTCTTCCTTCCTTCCTCACGTGCTCCAGTTGATAGTCCCAAAGATGCCCAGGGAAAACGATTGGACATTCTGCGCTCTTTTTTATGTTTGTTTAGGGGTTTTTTTTGGTGGGATTTAATCATTTTGGATCATTTGGCGTCCTTTGAGTAACTGGAGAAGTCGGTGTCGGGTGTGAAACGTGAAAACACCCGCTTCCCGCAATCCCCACAAACCAACCCCAAAAAAAAAAAAAATGGCCGACATAATGGGGCCTCTACGGTCGTCCCTTTTTGTCCTCGGTTGCCCGAGCCGTTTTTGCAAAAAAAAAAAAAATTTTCCGGCCCTCGCTTGATCTCACGCGAGCGCGTCTCCGTTGTCCATCCAGGGGGCGTGATCGACCAGGACCTGTGCCGCTACCTCAACCTGCGCTTCCAGAAAGGCTCGCTGGACCACCAACTGCAGCAGATCATCCGGGACAACCTCTACCTGCGCACCATTCCCTGTGAGTCCCCGTGTCTTTTTTTTTTTTTTTTCCAACGTCGGTCTATTTGCTTGTTATGTCCTGTCGATTTGCTCGTCCAACACTCGTCCGACACGTGCTTTAAAGTCAACCGTGCTTGATTTACGCTCCTTCAAGCTGCGCCGAAGGTCGTTTTCAGGGTACGTCATCTGACAAACTCCACAAAGATTGTAGCCTGCGCCCGATACCTGAAATACCGTCCGCCGAGCTGCACCTTGATTTGTTATCCGCTTTGTAGTGAGGGAGGTAATCGATAAAGGCGCCGCAGGGGGCGGATTTGGACGTGCGGCCAGACTGGCGGATCTCGAGCGTCCGTCTCGCACTAATTTGCCGCATTAGCCGCGCCGCAAGAGAGCCGACCGACAGTTTAGTGGTGGAAATGAAAGACAAGAAGTAAAAACGGAGTGCGCCCAGCAAGAGTTGTTTTTTAAAAAAAAAATTTGCGCAGCGCGAGCAAACTGGCCTCGATGGCTCCCCGGCAACGCGGGAACATCACGTTCACCTTGGAACGGCGAATGGGTCGTGGTTAACGACATGAAAGACGGAGACGTACGTTTGGAAGGAAACGATGAGCGGCGTGAGGGTCTTTTTTTTTTTGGCACTGGTGTGAAATGGTATCGAATGGTGAAAACTCTCAAGACTTTGAAGCTTTTGCGGGGGCGATTTTGGGGTCAGTTTGGCCCCTTTTTCATGTTCAAGGCTTCGAATGTATTTGAAACCTGCCGCCAGGTGTCTGTGGGTCAAAGTGATGAAAAAATAGCGAGCGGACTGAACTTTCAAAGTCTTCCAGCATCCAAACGTCCCGCGTCAGATCGATTGCTATCCTCGGATGCTTTTTTTAGTCACTCTTTGTCTCATCGTAACAGCGGGGGGGGGAATGAAAAGCGGATTCGAAAATAGGGGATTTTAGATTTAACACCCCCCCCCCCCTTCCAATCCTTTGCGTGTTGCCTGAATTTTTGCTATTGGAGATTAATAACATGCAACCAAACCGGGAAATCAGATCTTTTGCCAAGTGTGCGGCTTATTGGGGGGAGAAAAAAAAAAAAAGCGCTCCCAAAACGTTTGCTCCGAGCAAAACCGTCCGTCAGCGAGGTTTTGTGTCTTTCCGCCGCGGCGACTTGATTTTTTTCTCGCCGTTGCGATGAAAAGAGAACATCAGACCGCGCTTCTCTCTCCAAGCGCCCGTCGGTGAGATGCGCGAGATAATCCTCGAGACTTGAAAGAGAAGCGATAAGCCAACGTTTGTGCGGCGCTCATCGACGCAATTTGGACGTGAGCCGTTGAGTGGAAAGTAGAGACGTTTATTTTTGGGGTGGGGGGTGAGTTGGCTGACAGGTAAAAGAGAGGCCGCTTCACATACTAATGGAGCAACTTGGACAGAGTGAGAGGGGGGGGGGGCCGGCGCTTTAGACAAATTGCCCGGTTGAAATCCAAGGTCAGAGCGTTAATAGCCCGCGCCGCGGTGAAATTGGGCGATAGGCGGAAGTTGACGTCGGGCGAATTGCGCGAGTGCGCCAAAGCCCAAAAGTGACGTCGACCGGCGGCGATCGCACAGTCGCTTGATTTCCCAAACCCGATTTCAAACCGACTCCTCGATCTGCTGCGGCAAACGAGTCACAAAATACTAGCCTGCTCTTTACTAGCCTGCTCTTCGCCCTTCCGTTTTTGTTTCCTCCTTTTGTCTTCGTGGCCCAAGCAAATTACCACCAATAATATGCGACCTTTCATCTTTTGTTTTTTTTGTTTTTTTTGTAGCTCTGCGGTCACTTAGCGTTGCGCCAGGACGCCGTCTCGTGTCGAACAATAACGCAGACGATCAAGGGGTCAGGAGCAGGTGAATGGAATTGGGACAAGCGCATTAATTGCTGGACGGAGGAGAAATTGGACAGTGTTGTGCACTTAGCCAGCCGTTTGGCGTCGGGCGGGGAAGGCGGATTGTTGGGTGGAACGTCCTTGTCGGCAGAGCCAGAGCAGTTCGATTGCGGGGTTAAGTCTGATAAATTCAGCGGTTTGGGTGTTAAGGATACAGTATTGCAATGTATTGGAGGGTGGGAGGGGGCGGGGCTTATGGATCAGCCTAAGGTCCCCAAACTGTTCCCAGGAAGCTGTCATTGTCATCTTCATAAACCATTTGAGGGTGATGTCCCAAGACTTTGATCCTTGGCGTCTTACAGTGAGTTGAGGGTTTGTGTTGAGTGCCGGGGGGGGGGGGGGGGGGGGGGGGGTCACGGCTTGTGCAGCACCGAGGCTCTCTCCTAATGAGATGGAGCGTCTGCTCCGTCTGTTCCGCACATTATTGGTGTGCTCATCGTCGAGTGTTGCAGCAGAAAGTGTGAAACGCGGGCTGTGGCTTTTTTTCGCCGCTTCCCCCCCCCCCCCCCCCCCAGTCTGTCTCTTCCGCGAGAAACGTCATCCGACTGCAACAGTTTGTCTGTTTTTGGCCCGCCTTCCCTCTTTGTTTGTTTTGGAGAGCCAGCTGTCTAATCAAGTCATTAGCGCGGTCATAAAAAGACGAGCAGCTAACGCCTCCCCCCTCCCGATCGCCCCCCTCTTCATAGAGCGACGCCAGCCAAGTCCGAGGTGCACCCGCGTGTTATTTCTGGTCGCAACAAAGGGTAACGGGGGATCACAAAGGCGCCTTTAATCAAAAGCTCAATTTCTGTCATGCATTTAATCTGTCCCCTTTCTCTTCTCTCGCTCATTGGAGGCATGGCACCGGTTTCCATGGCAACCCTTTCCTCTCCCCGCCTGCGTCAAAGGCTCGGCTGCTAAAACTCGCGTCTTTTTTTTTCTTTTTTTTTTTTTCCTCCCCCACTTCTTCCCCACATACTCCTCCACCCCCCCCCCCCCCTCCTCCTCACCCCACCCTTCTTTTACCTGTCAGTCAAGTGTCGCCCAATTCACACCGAATTGGGGCGGACCAGAAAGTAAATAAGTGCCGCATCGAACATTTGCGTTGGGTTGCCGACCTTCGATGAAGCGTCCCTTCGCCCGCCGTCGTCAACCGCTTCGGATGTGAGCATCCGGTTAGGATTCCGCCAATCCGAAGTCAGCGTCCCCTTGCAAGTCAGCAGCCAGACGTCTGGCCTTGTCGCCGCAGTCATTCTGTCTCTTGAGCAAGGATAACCTGACACACTTTCAGAACGTCATTTCATTTCCGAGCCTTCATTTCGCCCGTTATTCAGCCGCGCAGTCGGATTGGATCCCCAAATGAACTTGCATACGTGCCGTTCTGGACTCAAACCCGGTCGCGATGTCCCCCCCCCCCCCCCCCCCCCCCCGTGGCCGCTTTCGTCCACCGAGAGATAACACGGCGACTCCCAGGTGTTTTTTTTTTTTTTCGAACAAGTCCGCCCCAAGCGACGGCTCGTATGTGTGCAGAGGACAAAGAGAGATGCTTGATTCGGTCCGCAGAGCAGCTTCGGAGGACCAGACGAGCGACGCCTTTTTAATATTCATGGCCAGAGACTGCACTCTTTTACCCAAAGGGGCGTTTTTATTCTGGCCAACAGTCCCTCCCTCTGAAGTTGTTCGCACGCGCAAAATTCTTCCTATATTTATATGCTCTCCATTACATCGGGCGCTAATTAGTCATAGGAGCATAGTAATTACACCTTGATTGTATTTCTGACCCATATCTCACTAATAATTGGAGGAAGCCTTGCGCGTTTAGCGTCCATTCATCCATTTTGTCTCAAGTGAAACTGCTTTTCTGGTTGCTCTCATCCGAAAACACACCAAAAAAAAAAAGATGCGTTCGCATTGCTTTTTCACTGCGGGGTGACACCAGAGCGCGCTAACGTGTAGCGTACCAGGTGAATTTCAAGTGCTCGTTCTGATTTATGGGAGAAATTTGCCCCCAATGAAATCATGCGTCCAGAGTCGCCCGGCGGCCTGCCACACGGCTCTTCTTGGTGGTTCAGTCGGCTCCCGGAATGGCACAGGGGGACCGCAAAGGGGCCGCCAGGCTATCCAAGAAAGAAAAGAGCGTCCCCCCCCCCCCCCCGGGCTCCGTTCCTTGGAGGCAGCCTCGCTGTCACAGTCCAATCGGCTTAGCAACATTCGTGATGTTCATTACCGAAGCCCCATGAGGAATTGTGTCAACTCGACGGCAAAGCCTTTTCATCCCCCCCCCCCACCCCCACCCCCCCAAAAAAACATCTGAATAAACAGTGTGATCGGATTAATTTACAAAAAAGGCCAACCGATTTCTTACTCTTTTTTTTTTTTTTAATTACCACTTGTTTCAATTGGCACGGCAGCCCATTTATGCGCCGGAGTGAACGTCACCATTTTCCTGTTGACTTCCTTTTTAGATTCCGACAGCAGCCCATTTAGGCGGCAAATCAGTTGAATCTCCTTTTTTTTGGGGGGGGGGGCGCAACCGCAGCGCACTTAGGCAGCAAAGTAGTCGGGTCTGATGGACGTGTGGTCATCGTAGGCACGCTCTTGTGCAGTGTTGAGAACGGTTGAAACGTCCAACCCCCCCCCCCCCGCCTTGGCCTGATTTGCACCACCCGAGCCGCGGAATATCCAAGCAATTATTTATCTTGTGAGATTGAAATCTTTGTATGCGCCGCGCTCTACTTCTTGAAGGAGTTTGGCTCACGCCGCCGTCAGAGAGCGTTTGACCGAGCCGCTAATGAAATATTCCATCAGAGGTACGACCGATTTGATGCGCGGCAGCCGGTGGCGTGTGACGCTATCACGGTGTCAGTTAGCATGTAGCAATAAGCCAGTCATTAGCGCGGGGGGGGGGGGCCATTTGTCGTCATAGCGATCTGTTGCGTAACACGTAACCTCTCCGTGCGTTTTGTCATCTATAATATCCCGCCCGCATGTCTGGCGGCTTCTCCGGGTTTGCGCTGCCCCCGTGGGCCCGATTAAAGTTTCATCGCATCTTCAAAGACGACGACGACGATGTACGATTGCCGGCTGTTGTGATTTGAGCAGAAAGAAAATACATATTTTAAAATAAATGTTTTGACAGCGGGGGGGGAAAAGAAAAAAAATCACTTCTTTTCAATTTACATCGCGGCCCCTTTAGGCAGCGAACCAGTTGTGACTGATTTCATTGTGCGCATGTTTGTGGCATAACGTAATTCCCGCTCCATACGTCAATGCCGTCCTTTTCTACTGCCACACAAGCCCATTTAAGCGGCAAAATTGCCAGGTTTAAATGATTTAAGCTCCCGGTATCGTATGAGTTGTACTTACTTCCCGCAGCCCGTTTAGGCAACAAAACTAGTTTGATCCGGACAGATTGTTTTCACAATTTTTAAACATTTATGACAAACGTATTGGGCCGTGACGGTCCTGCGCCACCCCGCCGTGTTTTCAATTTCAGTGTCGACATCAACCCATTTCGCCAGCTAACCAGTTGGGAGTGAATTCATTGCACTGCTCGCGTAATTCATTATGCCTCCTTGTTGATTCCAATGCAAGGTCTCGCAAATTCCGGCGTCAATCACACCCGTCTAATGAGAGAACGTTTGCACATATTATCTGGCTTCTTTCAAGCAAGGGATTAAAACCCAACCCCAGAAACACCACGGCACGGCCACGGGGGGGGGGGCCTTTATTTTTTTTGATTTGTTGAACGTTCATTTATGCAAAATGAGCAGACCGTAGCTCCTGACGTCCATCAACGTCGCAACTTTAAAGTACAACCGTGGTCCCGAAGAGTTCACGGTTAGCCTGCGGTGTCGGGCAGCGGGCAGAGTGCGGCGTAAGCACGCCTGTACCGAAGGGCGTGTTGTGTACGGTGTAACATTGTGTTTAACCGCCGGGCGCATTTATTATTGATGCTAACAAGAGAGCTGGACAGCTCACGCCGGCGCTCAGGTAGACTCGCTTAAGCGGGCCTGATTCTGCCCCGAAATTATTGGCCATTACGCGGCGTGGCCTCACGCTTCGTCTACTCTGCTCCGACGTGCAGGATGACTCATCCCGGTTCATTCGGGTTCTCGGGGCTTTGGCCGTTTTATTCCGTCTAATCGCCGATCTCCCTGGAGTGGAAGGAAAGGGCTGCAGCCGGCAAATTAAGAGGATGAGATTCGGTCGAAAGACATGAAGCCTAAAAGGGAAAGAACCACTGCTCGAGGGACTCGATAGGCGTGATCCATCTCCTTAAGGATGCATGGAAAAGGAAGATGTTAAATTAGCATCGCTAATGTTTAAACCGCATCGCTAGTCCGATGGAGTCATTTTTGAAAGTGTGGTTGTCTTTCTATATTTGTTGCGAGTTTCGTGGCGGCGCACTTGGGCGGCCAACAAGCTGGGTTTGAAGTATTTTGTACTTTAATTTTTTTGTACTGACAAAATGACAAGATTGTGGGTCCAAAGTGGTTGCGCACCCCTTTGGTTTCCCTCCCTTTTTCAAATTTCATGGCAGCCCATCTAGGTAGCAAACCAGCTCAGTGTGGCCTCGATAGTTTGAATGTACAGCAAACATGTTGATCAGACTCTGCTGTCCTTCTGTTGTTCTGTTGCTTAGGCAGCTACTTGTTTCAGTCTCCTTGGCAGCCCGTTTAGGCAGCACACTAGTTGTGTTGAATGGATTGTACTCACAATATTTGCAACCAAAATATTGGTAGCAAACTGGCCCTTAAGTGCATTATTCTGTCCGTTTGCTTCCTGTTTTAGTTTCTATGGCAACCCATTTAGGCGGCCCACTAATTTGGTCCGAACAGATTGTACTTATTATTAGGAACGCATGTCTTGTGACCAAAATGGTCCTTTGACCAGACTCCACCTTCCCCGGTATTCAGTTCTTGCTTCACTATCTACGGCAGCCCGTTTAGGCGGCAAACCACTCGGTTCTGAATTAATTATACTCGGTAACTGCAATATTTACAACTAGTGCCCCAATCGTCCGAGCCAGGTAAAAACCACGCGCGGAGCGGGACAAGAAATGTGCCTTTGCGGGGGAAAAAAAAGCAGATTCAATTCCAAGATTCCCCCCGCCGCACTCTCCGTCGTCATCTCACTCGCACCCCCGTCCGATGCCTATTTTTAGACGGGTGACTTTACGAAGCAAATAGGTCAAGGCTGTTGGTGCAATACACATGATCACACGCTGCGGGATTCCTCATGACTCCTCCGCCAGCTGAAACCGAGCCTGAATGATTAGCCTGTTTCGGGTTTTTTTTTTTGTTTTTGTTTTTTTTCATGCCGCTCCTTCTATGAAAAGATTTCATCTTTTAATCCAAGGTCCCCTAAATCCGCAGTGCGATGCGTAATTGCCGTCATTAAATCCTCGTGTTTTTTTTTTTTTTCCCATACGCTCTCAAGATTTTAGAAAGGAAATTTTAGCGGAATCCTACAAGGGTACGTCCTTAATCCTGATCTTTGAAACAATGAGCGCAGGCTTACGTGCGGCGTCCGACAAAGCTTTTGCCTTTTTTTTTTTTTTTTGTGCACATTCCTCACCCGCGTTCTGATGCTTTCGGGATAAAATCACCAAGACTCCACTTTGCGGCTCCAATGCACCCCCAGCCCAGTCAGATAAAACAATTAAATCAAAACAACTTTCTGGTAGCCTCATCGATCACTCTCTCACACACACACACACACACACACACACACACGCACACATACATGCACACACACGTGAAAATTGTATCAGAGCGATGCTCGTTTTGTGCGTTTGCTTCAAGTTTCTTGGCTGAGCGACTTTGCGAGGTCGCGCTCTGTCCACGCGTCTTGGAGCAGGCGTGGGGGGGGGGGGGATGCGGCGCTGTTGACATTCCCGAGTGGCGAGAGAAGAAAGGCGCACAATAGGGGGGGGGGGGTTTATTTGAACTCCACCGCTCATGAATGGTGACATTTTCAGCAAAAATGCAAAGGTGGCGCGCAGTCAAGAAACGAGTTTGGCCATCGTGCGGAAGGAGGCGGGGCTTCTCAAACCCGCAGACGGAAGCAATTGCGGTTTCTCTCTAACTTAGCTGAAACAAACTCCGAGGGGGGGCCGTCGCTATCACCACAAAAAAAAAAAAAAAAAAAGGCATCGGTAGTAGAATACAGACTTCCAAAATGGTATTTGACGAGCATATACGTCGGCGGTAGTCAAATCGAATTGGTGATTTTGTGGTTAGTGGTAGGCGGGGTTTCACCGTATTCTATTTAGAGAAAGTTGTGCCCTTTTGGTCAAAAGTCAACATCTCGTAATAAAAGTGCCGAGGTTATCGCATCCGTTTTTTTGTCCCGCCCCCCCACCTCCACCCGCCGCCATTGGCCCCGCGGCGTCCTTTCCATTGCCGCCGTCCGACACTCGGGGCCCAATCGGCTTTAATGTCAGCGTTGCCTCCTTTTGACATTTGCGCTCAAAGGCGATTTTCTCACTTGATGCCGAGCCCGCCGTTGACAAAAGTCAGATGCGCCGGCAAAAATCGCAGCCCCCCCCTTTTTCCCCTCCCCCCCTTCCCTCGCCGCTCGACATTAGTATTCCGCGGCGGTCGCTTCCTGACACTATGTTCCTTCACGCCTCTCCCCGGAGGATTTCCGACCCACCCTTCTCCGTGTGTCTCTCGTTCGTCCTCGCCTCCTCCTGAATTTCATTGGCGGCGTGCGTTTATTTTGCGTCGCCATGGAGACGGCCGTGATGTCAGTGGCTCGAGGTGTGGACCACCCATCGAGATTCAAACCTTGATCAACAGAATGCGAGGCGCGCTTGCGAACGACTCCACTGAGAAAATTTGCTGTCGGGGGGGGGGGGGGCTACGAAAGTAATGAAATGAGGACTAGATGAGCTAATCGAAGTTTAGCTTTTCATTTATTGTTTCGTCATCCGCAAAGTCTTTTTTTTCAGTGTACTATCCAACATTTTGTGGCCTAATCGCATTTTTTTTTCTTAGATCGGATTGTTGTTTTTTTTTTTCCCCCCCTCGTGGCCCCTTTTCTGCAGCTTACTGAGTATTTTGCTCGTTAGTTGAAAGGAAATGATCAAGGAGCCCGGTGGCATAAAAGCAAAGCGTCCTTTTCCGCGCTTGTAAATAATTGAGACGTCGGCGCGATCGACCGCGTGATGTACCGCCAATCAAATGGCCGCAACGTGCTCGAGCAAATAAGCTCGGGCGCGCTTTGGCATTTTTTCGTAATGTTCGCCCCGGTCGCCAAGTTAGGACAGATGAATCGTTTTGCCCTCTCCATTCTACCGCATAAAAAAAAAAAAAACACCAAGGAATCCAAATCTCTCTTTATTTAGCTTGTTTATTTACACTTGACAGTGAAATATTTCCGCTTCCCTCTCGTCTGGATGCTCGAGTGAAGCATCCATTTGAATGGCAGAAGATTTCCAGGCTTTGTTTGGACCCTCGGGCCCCTCCGGCGGAGTGTTTACGCGACGCCTCAAGACAAATAAAAGGAAGCGCGAGGCGTGAAAATTGTCCTCCGTCTGCTTCGTGTCACGCGGCGTTTGGATCAAACTTTGGGCGTTATTTTTTTTTTTTGCACGCCGTCGGTCGAGGCGCATTTTTTTAAAAAAAGACCAGTGGAGAGCTTTTTTCCGAAAGGGCAAAAGGCCAAATGAGGAGACATACGGAAGCAGAGCCGACAAATCCAGCAGACCGGTCCATCAAATTTGCGGACATGTTCTTGCCGGTCACAGTGACCCCTAGTGGCGTCTCACCTCTCTGCGTAGTGGTCGGGTGATTCATCAGCGACGTGTCTGCAATCCCGCCGCCGCCACGCGGCGCCGTGACATGCGGCCCGTCGTCCTCGCCAAGGTCCGGCAGCTCTGCCAACAGTCATCCGTCAAATCAGCTGTTGGAGCCGCTCCGGACGCCAGACGTGAAATCGGGCTCGTCGGACGAGACGCCCCCGAAAGGGGCTGCGAAGGCGTTGTCAAGAAAAGTCAACTGGCCTCCACGTGCCGAGAAAAAAAACTTCAGGGCGCTTGATGAGTGGCAATCGCACCAAAGTGAGAGCCCACACGTGTTCCATTTTCCAAAGCTCAAGCAACATGAGGTCCACTTAGTCTGCGGCGCTAGCAAGCTAACGAGGAATCGGAACCCCCCCCCCCCCCCCCAAAAGCGAGGCGCTATCAAATCCACTTTTGATAAAAGCGCTCAAAGTCCTCCCCCATCCTTACGACACGCTCTGATTGCGGCCAGGACGGGACCGTTTAGTCCTGCCCCCCCCCCCCCCCCCCACCCTTGCTCCAATTCGTCTCCGGGCAGCCAGGGAGAGAAAAGGTCCTTCCAAATGTCAAGCGCTTCGTGCTGCTGCGAAAATGCATGTCGAGCTTCATCGGCGCTCAGTGCCGACTCGGCTTTGGCCTCGATTATGTCTCTTGACAACTGAATCCACTTCTTCCTAACACCCTCTGACTCGCACTCGTTTATTTCACCCCCCCATCCCCCGCCCCCGCCGCATCTTTCGCTGCAGCACTCCGTTTAACTTTCTGTGAGAGGATTTGAGCTTTTGCCGTAATGGAACTGTGGAGTGTGACGGCGTAGCAAAAACCACAGCAAAGTGTGTGCAGTGTAGACGGACAATACGACACGAGTCACTGTCATCTATTCTTGATCATCTGCAAAGAACGGTTTCTATTACTGCGGTTTACTGAGGAGCTGAGACTGTACATTCATGTCTGATCTTACTCATTTTTTAAAACTTTATGTCTCTGTCTGTCTTCCACTGCCCCCAGGTGGCCACGGTTGCCACACCAGAGGGAGCGGCACAATAACGTAAGAAGTGAAGCAAAAAAAAAATTCTGAGCATTCCATATACTTCTTATTGTTACTGCATGCTCGCATTACAATAGAGTATTACAGAGAGCTATTTTTCTCATTAAAAATACATTACAAGGTTGTTGTTTTTTGACATTCCATTAATTTTAATGGGCAAAAAGATGATGGCAAGAAGCTCCGACTTAAATTCTTCCCCCGTACTTTAGTTACTGTCTGAAGGGACTCGGGGAGGCAGATGAACCGTGTCTTCCAAATGAGTGTCATCAGCAAGCCAAAAAGAACCGCGCTCGTGTCTCTTGTTCAAATATTTAGACGCTAACATCTTTGCAGGAGCGAAAACGTTATCAAGACGGCAGATGATGACTTTTCCGTCCGGTCGGTCGACCAAAAGCGAGTCATCGGCTAACGGGACGTTGGGCTCTAATTAACGTACGACGCCGCGTCCGCCCTTCCCGACGTCCCCGAGTCCCAGAGGCAATAACGGCGGCAAAGACGACACAATCCTCACAGGTCAGCGGGCGAGCCGATCCGCTAATGGCGACGCCGTGCCGCCTTCCCAGTCGGAGTTGCCGCGGGCTGCCTGTTAGCCAAGTCGCGCCGGCCCGTGGCGACCTCTCCCAAGGTTTAAAAAAAACAAAACAAAAAAACATGATCAGGCAGCAGGTAGCGGGCAGGTCGAGGTGGCTATTTGAGGGGGGACGTCGCGCGAATGCTACGGGACGGTAAATGTCTTGATGGGCCATTTTTGATGCTCCGCTGAGCCGAAATTACCGTGAAGACAGAAAGAGGGGAAAAATGGACCCCGGAGGCGGATAAAGTCACATTAGCGAATTAAGCTAATCCGTCGCCTGCGCGAGAGGGGACGACGACATCTGGAGTTTGCGGCGGTTAACCTCCGGATGTTCTCTTGCTGGTCGCGTCGAGTGCTTGTTAGCGCTTAGCGGCTCGGACAGTTGAATAGAACATGATCTCAATAAATAAAGATGTACTCTCTGTTTTTTTTTTTTTTGGAACGAGATACGCGGCAAGATGTGCTTCTCGGTCTCAAAAGCTGAACAAAAATCGAAACAAATCCACGTGGCGTTTTGCTAACAAGTCAAACACGGACCGCGCCGACGCTAACGCCTTGTTTCAAATGCCTCGCGCGGCGTGGCTCCGTCCGCGGCGGAAATTGAATTTAGCCGTCAATACGCTCACCAAGGTCGTTAAATTAGCAGCTCGTTACAGCGCCGCGCGCCACCGCTTACGTTATTCCACATCATTCTTCCGAAGGTCACCGCTCCGCTCCTTTATTTATTTATTTATTTTTATTTTTTCCCCTTCCTGGCCGTTGCATTGAGACAAGCGTTCATCTTGGCGATGATGTAATGTCACATCCACTTAGGAAAATGCAGCGACGCTCTTATTGGAATCAAGGCCGCAAATAAAAGCGGTGAGTTTTGATTTCAGGCTGGACAACAACGGAATCCCGCTCGCCAAAAGCGTCCATTCGACCGTGCGGCACTCGAGCGCTAACGGCCTCCTCCTGAAGATTGAATGCTTTGGACAAGACATTGCGGCAGTTGAACCTCTCGGAATTTTTTTTTTTTAGGTTCTAAATGTTCAGGAAAGAAATGTTTGGCAAGTTGCAGCCAGTCCGCGTCCAAGCAGCACTCGGGCATCCCGCTTCGTGGCCGCCTTCTCTCCAGGAACGCGCACTGAGCGGATTTGATCAACACCTACGCGATTTATTTCTTCTTTCTTTTTCTTTTTTTCTTTTTTTTCTTTTGAATGTTCTTCGCAAGAGAGCAACTTGTGCTTTTTTTTCCAAGCGCACCCAAATCCGGCTGGTAATGACTTGCGCCGTATCACTCGCCGAGACGTTAATATTCCGCGGATTATCTCTGTCACGACCCTCGCCTGCCCCCCCCCCCTAAACATCCCCCTCCCAACCGACATCCACAACATTGGATTTGGTGTCTGCAAAACATCATTTTCCACCAGCGGTTTAGATTCTTCTCCCCTTTAGTCTGGTTTTTCTTTTTGCCCGCCGTCGTTGAAGGATGCAGTGCTCTGAGGGCTCGCGATAAGTGGCTCGGGCGGCTTGGCTTCTCGCCGGCGAGGGCGCGAGATAGGTGAACACTAAGCTGAGCTGCGGGGCCGCGTGGTTATCCGCTAGCGCGCGCGCGCGTAACCGTGAGTGTACACAACCGCTTTTTGGGTTAGGGAGCGCTTCGATGCACTCGCGTCGATGCGCGCTCGCACGTGGATTTTAAACGTACTCGACGGTTTGAGCAGCCGTGACACCGCAGGGGTTCTCGCGGGATGGGCGAAGCGTTGAAATCGGGCCCACTCGAAAAGGCGCCGTGCGGCAAAAATAATGCCCAAACAAAAGCGTGGCCTGAAAGGTAAACGATGTGTTTTTCAAAGCGCTTCGCAAGAGAATCATAACTCGATCAAAGTAGCCCAATCGGTGGCAAGACGTAGCCCAAAGATGGGTTAAAACGAACCCCAAATGAAGCTTTTTAAAGCAATCGGTTGTCAAACAGCCACGTGGAGCCGCGCGTGACCTTTCCACCCCACCCCCCAACCATGATTGTTGCCCTCTCGTGTGCTGTTTGCGCACGGAATTCAAATGTAATCAAGTGTATTTAATTAAGCCGCCGGGCAGATGGTCGCGCGGGCGATTTCACGCCGCCTTATGTTTTACGCTCCACATCAGAACACGGCGGCGACGCGGACGGGAGAATGCCGACGCGACTTTGGTCGCCCGTCACTTTTGAAGGGCGGGCCGATCCGTCTTCATGATGACGGCCGTCCCCAATCCGCTTTGTGGAGTAAACAAATGTACGTGGATTTGTTTATTTATTTCTTTGAGGTATGAGGTGTCGTCTCCGGTCCGTCACGTCCGCGAGCGTCCGCGGTGTCGCCATGCCACCCGCTCTCTGCCGCCCCGTGTTATTAAGCCGCTTCTCGCCGCTCTGTCATGCGCGTCTTCTGATGGAGTGTCTCCATACATCTATTATTCATGTGATTGGTTCTTCCTAATCACCTCGCAAGTGGCAGAAATGAATCGCTGCGGAAATCCTGCCGTCTGTCTGCACGTCAGGAATTGTTTTTCTACCCCCCCCCGCCCGCCACCTCCGGTTATGTGATTGATTGCACTTGGGAAAGAGAAATCAATGGATTATTTGACAAGCGGCCCATAAAAAGAACATTAGCAAAGTATATGCTCGATGGGAATTTAAATAAAAGAACACGAAATGCTGTTTTTTTACAGAAAAAAATGACAATATTTTGAGTTATAAAAAAAAAAAAAAAAATGCCAAAGATCTGAAAGAATTCGACCTATCCAACACCAGAAAAATGTTTTGACGGTAAAAATGTACTTCAATGAGAGTATTTTGCAATATAAAATAAGTATATGTGTCTTTTTTTTTTTATGGCAGTATTGATCGACCTGCTGCCCGACTAGTCCCCACCCCCCACCTGAAAAATTCTCAACTCGTCTCCCCCGAAAAATGTTTTGTAACTAAGAAAGTAATGTAAAAAAAAAATAAAAAATCAATTTTCGTGGCAAAATTGACCCGCTACCCGACCATTCCCCAAAAGTTGTTTGTTGCACAAATGCCATATTGGAGTTTTACGTTTATAAGTAAAAAAAAATAAAATAAAAAAAAATACCAAGTACAGTACGTTAAGAATGGATTGGCTAATATGTATATTTGACCTGTGAGGGAGAAAGTGACTGAAATCCGCCCCCCCATGAAAGTGAAGGCAGCGGACAAAGCTAATGACACGGTTGAGAGTGGCCATTGTGAGCACTATTAAAAGGATCCAATTAAAGTGAGCGAGACGCTGCCAGCCACGTTCCGCCAGAGATTTTTTTTCTCCCCCCCCCCACCCCCTAGCCGTTGGTCTGCCTGACCGGGCTATCGCGCTTAGATAGGTGGCAGGTGGGAGGGGCCTCTGAGCGGGGCCTCGTAATTGGATATTGACTTAATGGGCACTTTGTATCGGCGGGTGACAAAAGACACCTTTCGGAAAGCTAGCAAATGAGTTTATGGAGGACGGCGTGTTCTTGCGTCTGCAGCTCGTAGATTGGTTAAGAGGAACAATTACAGCCTGTCACTGTCGACCATGATGGATGTTTACCGTGTCGAAAACCCCGTTTTTCGACTCCCCTTTGGAGCGCCCTTAAAATTACTTACTACTTGTTTGACGGTATTTTTGTATACATAGTCAAAGACGATTCAAATGAACCAAACTTAGGAGACATTGTAACATACACAAATAAAAAACAACGTACATATTGACGTACAATGGTAATCGACGGCTATTTATTCCTCAACGAACCGAATGCTATACAGAGGACACGAGGCTACAAGACGGTTAGCGCCGGCGAGTGTCCCGTGATTTTTGCCGCCAGTTCATATCCGAAGAAAGCTCGTAGCCGGCGGCGTCAAGCTAACGTTTCTGCTCATCTGGGTCCGCTTTCAGGCCCGGAGGTCGGGCGGTCGCGACGGCGGGGCGTTAGCCGTGAATTAACCAGCAAACAGATTGTGCCATTGTGCGCTAATGTAGCGTAGCGGCGGCGGGATTAGGCTGACACAGCGGTACGTTCCCGTCCCGCCGTGGACACCCACCCCTACCCTCTCGCCCGCCCTCCTAAAACCAAACAGATGACATCAGCCATCCGCAATCTCCCTCTCTCTCTCGTCGGATCTCCTCCCCTGCCCCCCCTCCCCCAGACCCAACCCCCGACTGTGAAAAGTTCTTGGTGGTGGCCGTTGAATCATCAAGCATCTCTCGATGGAGCCGCGAACCGCGCACTGCAGAATGCGACCTACTTTTGATCATGGAAATGATAAGACGGAGCTGGAGCTGCGATGAAAGGAGCCTTTCAAATCTTTCCGCGACCAAGGACATGCGACCTCGCTGTGCTTCCGCGTTGAGAAGATGACACGCCGGTAGGTTAGTTCTTAATTGTGCGTCATCCACCTGAATGCCGGGGACAGGCTGTCATGGAAAGTTCTGGAGATGCGGCTGTGTGCAAGCTGCGTCTGACATGCAAAGGGCGCAACGTGCGCTAACGTGAGCCGACAAGCCGCGAGAAACGGTAGCATGCCGAGAACAAAACTCCCCCCAAGTGCATTTTGTGAAGCGGAAACATGAATAAAACGGTGTTTTAACGACGCGACTTCGGCCTACTGACGAATGACTTCAGCCACATCGCGGACGGTTGCTTCTCGCGTTGTCGCCAGAAATCTTCACACCATGTCGACTTTGTTGCCCACGAGAATTGTTGTTGTAAATCTTAGTCGGAGAAGGCAAATCAAACTGCAAGTATGCGCCGACATCGCACCAATCTAAAGTTGAGTAAAATTCGACATATTTTTGGTGTGGGGTGCGACTAAATTCATTGAGTTGAATTTTGTTAAATGAAGCGCGCTGCCTAAACAGGCTGCGGAAGAACATTGAAACAGATGGCTGTAAGAAGATTTCGGACAGGATGCTAGCTTCTACATGATGCTAATGCTAAATAAACAGTGATAGTAGAAACAAAGAGTGGCAGTGCAGTCTGAATATTGATGCCGCCTTAATGGGCATGAAAAGCATCTGAGCCCAACCCCTGATTCCACTGCCACCTTCTGGCTTTTTTTCCCCACACAACAATGTCATCATCAGGTGACGACGCGTCCGCCATTAAACAACCTCCTTCTCAATCAATTTCCGCATCCCGTCTCTTCTCCTCAGGGGCGGACGACGCAGCCATCAGTGCCTCTGGCTGTCTTCCAGACAAATCCCGACGGGTATTAAATTTTCATCATCAGCCTAGCCAAAACGACTCCTCCGCTCACTGGATTCCCCCCCCCCCCCCCCCCACGCACTTACACACACACTTTTCTATCCACATAAATGATATATAATCACAGTTGATTAAAGTCAGTGCTCCGCATCCTGGTAGAAATCTGCCAATCTGCACCGCGGCCAGCAAAGTGCAAAGAAAGCAGCTTTCAGGCCCGTCGCGCGCCGCCTCGGCAGGCGCGTTTGTCCGCCTGCTAATCCCTGGCGCTAATGCCGGGGCATTAGGGCTGCCCCTCACTTCCTAATTGGCTAATGGCGGGATTACGCGCCGTACAATGGACACTGCTGACACTTTTTGGGCACTCAAAACAGAGGGTTCAGGGCACAGGGGACAGCATTAGATCCACTCGTGAACATGCTTCTTGTTATCCTTTTTTTTTTTTCACGCTGCCCATTTAGGCATGCTACCACCTTGTTCTATTTACGACTTTCGAACTTTCTAGTTCCGCAATCACTACAATCTAGCCCATCACTACAAGATGCAGTTTTTTTTTGTTTTGTTTTTTTGGAACCATTAGAAACAGTTCTCAACCTTCCGCTGCCCGACAAGGCACTGCCCTTCTACTTCCCAACAACACTGCTAATGGCAACAAACACGCTCACACATCCGAAATAAACCCACACTATTGTGACCTCTCTCCCTTCATTGAGCAGCAGCAGCACTAAAAACCGCGATGATTTTCTTCCACAGCCCGTTTAGGTTGCTTGAATCCCGAAGGGGGAAAAAAAAAGGACAAAGAGGACAACCGCTTAATGGCTAAGCGTTGATGCATGGCACATGTGCTGTGTTCTAATCTTTCCCCTTAAAGGCCATTAAAGTGCGCGGGCGCGTGTTTGCCCTGCCGTGATGAGGTCTAACGGGGTCTCCATCCACTTGTCACCCGCAGGCACCACCAGGCAGCCCAAGGAAGGAGAGGTCCCAGGGGTGGACTATCATTTCCTAAGCGTCCAGCGCTTTAGGGAATTGGAGAAAAGCGGCGCCTTGCTCGAGAGCGGAGCCTATGAAGGTGAGCGCCGACGACTGTGTCGGCGGCTTTACCAGAGCAAACACTTCCTCAAGCGGTCACGTGGGCTCATCAGGCCTGAATTGTAAAGGACTTGGTCCTGCTCCAGCTCTCTCTCTCTCTCTCTCTCTGGACCTCCTGCCTTCATGACGATAACAAAAAGTTCCCAACAAAAGTCCACCCTTCTTTGTGGCTTTGAGGGAAGTGATGAAATGGGGCTGCCAAAGATATTTGGCAAGTTGTTTCATGCAATCAAACAGCAGGCGGCAACACCCTCCTCCTTCAATGCACAACAGTATGAAATGAAGTGATGAAAATGTTGTCATTTAGAAGCATGAATTAGGATCGCCTGCTCATTCTGATCCCCCCCCCCCCCCCTTTCGTTGTTTCCAGATAACTTTTACGGCACGCCCAAGCCTCCCGTCGAGCCCGCTGCTCCGTCGCTAAATGTAACGCAGCGGCTGCCGCTGGTAGCGGGCGCCAGACCCAGCTCGGAGGGCAAGCGCAAGCGCAACAAGTCGGTCAGCGACATGGAGAAGGCCAGCATCGAGCTGCCGGAGGAGGAGGAGGAAGAGGAGAGGCCCGTCATTGTTGTCAACGGCAACGGCATCGCCCTCACGCCAGGTCAGACCCAACGGGGGCGGCTGGTTTCATTTTAATTCTATTCATTCCAGACTTTTTTTTTTTTTTTTTTTTTTTTTTTTGCAAGCCATCCCATGATCACATGAAGGGGGCATCATAAAAGAGGCATTGAGTTGGAATTTTTTTTTTTTTTTTTCTGATTCCAAAGCCAAAACCACACTGGGGTCCTGTGACCCATCTAAGCTGGGGGGGTTTACGCCCTGCGAGACGTCCACAATCCCTTCACTAATAGAAAGGGTTCGTCAGTGCAAGCAGTGTGGTTATGCTTTGCGTCTGTACTTCTGTTTTTCTGCCTATGGTTTTGCATTCCCCCCCCCCCTCCAACTAAGTCATTTGCAAAGATTGCAGCTTTAGCTGAAGAAAACTACAATGAGGTTTTGGTTTTACCCCAAGGATCTGAAACAAGGTAGGATTGTTGACTTTATTGCTGTAAACTTAGAAGTGTGACATAGTGTAGCGTCCTGACAATTTCTCAGTATTACCGAGTGCCGGAAAATAGCAGTACAAATGGCCACCTAGGTGCCTCTCTCTGTTTCTAATCTGATTTTTAAACTGGCACTCAGTAGGGGATTAGAGGAGCTTGATTTTTTTTTTTTTTTTTTTACCCCCCAAGGATAATCGGGAGTCCCCCGGATGACCCCAATTTCCCCTGCCATGTGTGCAGGTCGTCGGCTTTTTCACTCAAATCAGATTTTCTTTTATTCCCCCGAAAAAGGTACAGGAATTGTGGTAATTTAATTTCACCTGGGGGGGGGGGGGGGAAAAAATGAATACAATTTAGAATTATTTTGAGGCACTAGCAGCAAAAAACTAAAAAAAAATTTTAGAAAAATTGCACTCAATAGTATTGAACTTGCAATAATGTAATGCAGTCGCAGTGTTTTTTATTATTATTATTATTTTTTTTTTGCTTCAGTTCAATAAACATTGTGCCGCTCCTTCCGCTGCACATACCTTGGCCAGCAGGGGCAGTATAACACATGCTATGAATTTACATGAAGAAGACGCAATATGATTATTAGTGTAGTTCTATTGTCTATGTATTGCCCCGCTGCTTATGTTCAAATATCTGTTGCCGAAAGTGGGACGCTGACACTATTCGTTAGCCCATCTATGGCGTTTTGTATTGTTTGTCGACCTTAAACCGGCTTAAACATTCAGCTTTTCAAACATCACATGTAATTCTCTTTGTTTTGTGTTTAGTTTGACAGCAAACCTTCCAACTGGGAGTGCCAAAGCCTCCTTGGGCTCCCCTCACGCATTTCCATCCTCATTATTCCGTCAAACATATTTCCCTTTTGTTGACACCGCGCCCCGCTTCTCTTTCTCAATCTGGGTTGTCCTTCTCCCGTTTGTTGACCGCAGAGTCGAGCGAACATGAGGACAAGAACGCCCGCCCCGGCGAGGCCCCGGCCGAGGCGGCGGACCCCGGCCGCTCCCCGAAAAGCGCCGTCTTCCCCAAGATGGAGGAGAACGACGAGTTGGGCCCGCTACCCGACAACTGGGAGATGGCGTACACGGAGAAAGGGGAAGTCTACTTCATCGAGTGAGTGACACATTGAGGACGGACGGCTGCTCGGGTGTTTTTCGGGAGATGGCGCGACCGTTTCACAGATTCCAGTTAACCAGTTAATACTCATAACAATGAGAAATAGGTTTAAAAAAATATGTATATATTTTGGTTTCTTGTATATATGAATGTGAATAACTGTGATCCAAAATGTTGAGTCTGTTTTTTTTTTTTTTTTTGCTGTGTAGGGAGACATAATTTGTATTTTATAAAGAAAATAGTAACTCTCTATATTTATTTGAATCATTTATGATTTTATTTCATATCATTTTATTATTTTTAATGAAATCAAGCCTCAGCATCCAATTTATTTGTTATTGTAAATTGTTGTTTTTTTGTTTGTTTTTTTTCGTAAGTGTATTGCTGAGCCACTCCATCTGCATTCGGCCAGCAAATTAAAAGTATTGATCGATGTTTAATTATTTATTTACCCCCCCCCCTCGCTCTTTCTTCTATTCACCCAAACCTTGCAGCCGCTCAATTAAGACTCGGCCAACCTCCCACCTCACTCGCTCGCTCGCTCTCCCTCCCTCCCTCTCTTTCTTTCACACATTCGCCCTGTTGCTCGCTCGCTCGCTCGCTCAATTCTTCTTTGTCGTGCTTTTGCGCAGCCACAACACCAAGACCACGTCGTGGTTGGACCCGAGACTCGCCAAGAAGGCCAAGCCGCCCGAGGAGTGCAAGGAGGACGGTGAGTTCCAATTACTCCTCCC
Source organism: Hippocampus abdominalis (assembly GCA_018466805.1). Lineage (NCBI taxonomy): Eukaryota > Metazoa > Chordata > Actinopteri > Syngnathiformes > Syngnathidae > Hippocampus > Hippocampus abdominalis. The sequence continues at coordinate 18,604,975 of CM031704.1, read as the reverse complement.
TGAATTAGCTTTGGGCCAATGAAAGGCGCCGGCATGACGAAAAAGTGTCTTTTATCAAGAATTTAGTCTTTTATTTTTTTTTTGTCTTTACCGAACTAATGTGGCTTTTCCCGAATAAAAGGCGCAAAGTTTGCCAACCCCTGCGCTTGAGTTCTCGTACACCCTCCCCGCACTGGCGGCGTCGAAAGGCGCGCTCGACATCACAGCCGCCTTGTCATTACATAAGCGTCTTGATATTTGCGCCTCCCGTCTCGCTCCATCCACATTGGGATGCGTCTTTGTCCCACTTCCCTTTCCTTTGCTTCCCTTTCCTTTGCTTTCCGCCTGTCTCCTCCGCTTTTTGGCAGACGGGAACAAGCAAGGGTGTGCTTTTGTTCCAGGCGAGCTGAAAATGTTGTTTTTTTTTTGAAAGTCTTCCTTCCCCCGCCGAGTGTACGTTGGCAACTAAACACTAAACGCCTACACGGAGGCAACGTGGAAGAAACGTGGAAGAAAGTATATTACAGTACAGCAAATAGCAATAGCGATACTAATCTTGTTTCTTTCACGATTTGGCAACAATACTCAGGCGTCCATAATTCATTTGATAGTCGTTTTCTCTGACAGGACAGTATTGATACACAAGTCCGGTTTTCAAAATGAGAGCCGTTCCTCATACAATGCAGTGTCAATAAATTGCTGTTACTCATATGATACTGTATTGACACACGAGTCAAATTTTTGCTCGTGTTATGTCTCAAATTAGACTGTATCGTTTCAAGTTGAATTTTTGATACGGTGTCGATACAAATTTTCGACGTGAGAGACGTTTCTCTGCTAAAACACACGCACACATACACGCACGCACACGCACACTCCCGTGCCTCCAATCTGCCGTCCACAGGTGTGCGTGGATGTTCTGGAAATACACCCATCAATCATGGCGCTGACAACACTACTCCTCGCCTTGCCTCGCGCCTCCCACCCATGACTCCGCTCAAGGTGAAGGAGGGCGCCGCTGCTTCTCGCCCGATAATAACTCACCTGTGGCGCGCGCACACACACACACACACCGCTGAACGTGTGGATGTGTACTGGAGCCGAATTGCTGCACCGATGGTGGTGGTCAAACGTGCTTCTTATTGACTCTGTTCGGAATTTAGTCGGGGCCACAAATGGTAGCCCGCTAGCATTCAGCATTGATACCAGAGGCGGGGTATCGTTAATGATACCGTGATTGTGCAAGCATTAAAATTGGACGTGCAACTCGTGAGCATCGAAATATCGATGTTTGACACGCGCGTCGATATTGCACGCAAAGAGCAAAACGGCCATCATATTTAAGTCGTGTATCGACACGGTATCGTAAGAATAGCAGCGATAATTTTGCGATTTGATACCGGTATTAATATTGATATTGGACACTTGCGCAAACTACTGGAACCAAAGAAGAGCAGCTATAATGATGATATCTGCTGCTTGTGAACTAGTGTCAACAGCGATATTGATATTTTTCTACTCGGATGTTGACATTGACACGGAAACTTGAAAAAAAGGAAAAAAAATCCGACTTTTTTTTTTTTTATCACTGCAATATCATGACAGCGATTTTATCAATACTGTTATGAATGACATATTGGTAGTTGACGCTTTTGATTGTCGGTAATGATGTCGATATGTGAGGTCTACATAGGCGGCCATCTTGCGAGCACCGACCGGAGCTGTAACTCTTCCAAAGCGGCGGTCTTAAAGGTCTTTGTTCGCAAAACGAAAGGAACACCTTCCATTGCACCTTGGCGGACGCCCGTGTCCCGGAAGACTTTTGTCGGCCACAAAAGAAACACTCGCTTGTTTACGAGCTCTTGTTGCCGATCAATGAGAAGGTCGGCCCGGGTCTCCGCCGACATATTTCTGCTGAGCTCCTCACTCCGCGCTGCGGAAGGAAGCGCGGCTGGAATTAAATGGCTCCTTTTTCACGCGGTCGCCCGCTATTTATCACTTTGAACGCGGCTGGGAATTGAATCCACAGCTTGGCTAAAAAGGGGGCGTGTTCATGCCCGCCGCATCCACACGCTTTCGCCCGCACATCTGACAGGCCATTTTTTAGCACGCCTCCGCATTAGAAGGTGATAAAATATGACACGTGATCACCTCCGGAGACTTTAAGGGAGGCGACTCAAATGGGGTGAACACTCTCGCGGGGTTAGGAATGGCTTGAAAGCTTTTAAAATTGATGATTTGTCGGTAAAAGCAAATCAATAGCGGGCAGCGGTGGGACCCGCGCGGTTGTGGCGCGATTCATAAAAGGGGGGAAATTGCAGAGCTCGCGCGGCAAAAAAAAGTAAATGTCTGTCAAAAAGAAAAATGGATTTCCAAACCACACAAATACGAGCGCGCTCATTGGACATTTTCTTTTCATTTTTTTTTACATTTTTTAGATTTGATTACAGCTGCAAATTCAGAGTGCTCCTGAATGCATGAACAATGGTGCATTCAATGAAACTCTGACATTTCAAATCTCCTCCTCTGCATTCTCAGGCTAAATCAACAGCTAGATCTTAAACTGAAAGTGAAAAGAAGAGATCCAGATTTTGCCTTTGATAGTATTTTTTTTTCTTCTTGCGAGTGGGAGGATGCAAGTATACAGGACACTGTGTGTGCGCATGTGTGTGTGTGTGTGTGTGTGTGTGCGTGTGTGTAACTAGGCCAAAGAATAATGTTATGCAAGCACTCAGTGACCATATGGAAAAATTGAGGTAAAAAGATGCCCTAGTAAATCCGAGATTCGTTGTTTTTTGCCGAGCAATCTGTGCAGTTTCTTTTTTTTTTTTAACAAAATCAAAATATGTACTGCACATTTAACGACGATTGATGAAGCCATGAGAGAAAGTAAGTTATTTGATGCACTTTTTGGAAAAACGATTGGGCAGAATCCCTCCCAAAATATGCAGTTTTCTTTGATGTAATTCCACCCTTTCAGTTTATGTCCAATGGACTGAAGCGAGTGTTTTTTTAAAAATTATTATTCTTTGATGTCTGCTTCCAGAGCTTCCGTATGGCTGGGAGAAAATCGACGACCCCATTTACGGCAGCTACTATGTGGAGTAAGTGGGCCCCCATCCAAGGCGCTCGACACCAAATCTCAGATGTTTTTGCTCATAATCCATATTTCACAACCAAAATAAAAAATCTCTCTCTATTTTATTTTTTTTTCTCTTTGCCGCCTCTCGCGAAGCCCGTTCTGCGGCTCGCTTACGTAACATGGCGGCGGGGCCATTTAATTAATCATCATAGCGAGAGACGAGCCCCGCCGCAGCGCCTTGTCAGAATAGGTCACAGCGGATCTTTGCCGGGCTAAAAAAAAAAAGATATTTTTGTCGATGTCATCTTGTAGCCACATAAACAGGAGGACCCAGTTTGAGAACCCGGTTCTGGAGGCCAAGAGGAGACTCCAGCAGGAGCAGCAGATGCAAAATCAGGGGCTCGCCTCGCTCCCGCTTCCCGCCATCTACAGAGGTAGTCGCCTGTCGCCGTCTCATTTGTGGAAATGTGGATTTTTTTTTGTTTTTCCCAAATCCTCTTGAGGGACCACAAGCCACGGGCCTCTTCATTAGGTACACCTATGTGTGCCGAGGAGCATTTTATTGAGCAGAACGCTCCATGTAACAAAAGTATCGGGACAGAACACTATATGCAACGATGGGATGGCATTGCCTGTCTCCGCGGCGACAGCTCCCAGTGAGGCTCTCTCTCTTCCACCCTGTCCTCCCCACTCCAAATGTCAGTCCAAGTTGGCAGCCCCTGCGCCACCCTCCCCAGGTCCTCCGCCAACCAGGCGGGCCCGGCGCCGGAGCGCTGCCGCAGCCTAAGCGACCTGTCCTCCCACTCGCCGCCCTCGGCGCGGCGCCCGGGCTCGCCCTTCAGCGCCGCCGACGTCTCCCCGTTGCGCCACGTGCTGACCCGGCGGATGAACATGAGCCCCCGCCGCCATCGTCACCATCGCCATCCGCGTGCCCTCCGTAGCCCCTCGCCTTTGTGCCGTTTTGTCAGTAAGTAGGTCACGCGGAGGCGGAAGAATGCGGCGCTCCTTTCGCCGTAGCATGCTAGCTCCCGATTCCCATTGAGGCAGGTGAGCTAGCAGCAAGTGTAGTCGGCAGCAAAAGAAAGTTTTATCCATACAGAAGGAAGGTGAACAGCTGCAGCTTCGTGTAGAGCAAAAACAAAAAAATTATAATATTCAAACTACAGTGAAACTCCTCTACAACGAAATCATGTTTGCAGCAAGAAATTTTTCACAACAGGGGGTTTTTCACTGTAGCAAATTTGAAACAGGAAAGTGGGAATGGTGTTAATGCATGAAGATTTTTTTCACACTAGGGGGTATTTTCACCCATGTAGATTTCATTGTAGAGGAGTTTCACTGTATACGTGATTAAATAGTCTATGAGATGTGGTGCTAGCTCCTGCTTCCCGTTGAGGCGGTGTGACAGGAAGTGAGCCAACCCACAGCTTATTTCCTCTCCCGAATCATCCCAGAAACTTCTCCCCCCCCCCAGTTGGAACTTTTCCCTGATTGACAGCACGCCGTTGGCTAAATTCCCGCTGCTTCGGGAAGGGACCCTCCCTCTCCTTCCAGCGCACCCTTCCTGGCTGCCATCTTCCTTGGAGAAGAGCTGGTTGTACCTTATGCGCAGGGGCTCCGCCCCCCCCCCCCTTACCTGCATTCTTATTGCCCCACCACCCACATCCCAGCTTTTTTTGGACGAGCTTTCTCCCCGACCCACTTTGAAAACCCTTCAGTCCCCTCCTACCCGTCACGGATGCGTTTTTTTTTTTTATGTGCGCGTGTAAACCGCCGCGTTCCTCTGCGCCCCCTCGCAGAGAAGCCGTTGTTCACCCGGGACCCCACGCAGCTGAAAGGCAGCTTCCTGTCCACGGCGCTGCACAAGAGCAACATGGGCTTCGGCTTCACCATCATCGGCGGCGACGAGCCCGACGAGTTCCTGCAGGTGAAGAGCATCATACCCGACGGGCCGGCCGCCGCCGACGCCAAGATGGCCACAGGTAGGAAATGGCCTGACGTGACTTTATAGATAAAAGTTCATCGTGACTTTATGAGCCTCGCGACTCATCCTCTCTAGCACAACTTTATTGAGTGCAACCTTTTCCCCCAATTTTGTCAGCCTTTCGACAGACAACACCGCCACCAAAACAAAACCCTGTTCAATCCTCACCCCGTCCCCCCAACCCAGACGCGCCGTCCTACTTTTTGTATCCCACGCTAGCACACAACACAAAGTGCCGCTGCGTAGGTGTGAAATCCCCCCCCCCCCTCCCCTAACGTTATTTCGGCTGATTTGTTTCCCTGCCGGCTGACGGGGGGCCATGATGACACCCGCGCGGAATCGCGGCCAGACAAAATATGCAAATGCAGAGCCTGCGGTAGGGAATTTAAGGAAGGAGTGTAAGTTTGGAGGCATACCGTCAGTCGAGCGGCGACGTCTTCACTTGCCGTCACCTTCGCTGATGTCCCCGGCCGGCGTAAAAAATAAATAAATAAAAAGAAAACGATATTTAACGGCTGCTTTTATGACGCGCTCTCTCTTGGAGGTGGCTGTGCGCTGAAGGACACTTGGCGAGCACGCGCTTTGCGTTTTAATCAATGCAAAGAGGAGCTTTTGCCCTTTTTTTCCCCCCCTACCATGGAGACTATGACTCCCAAAAGTAGCAACAACATCCTGCCTCGTGATGAAAGCAGCGAAGATTTTAAGATGTTGGAGAGAGCAAAGTTTAGCCTGGGTCGTTAGTAGAAATTACAGAGAGTCTTCCCCCACCCCCAAATACAGTGAAACTCCTCTACAACGAAATCTGCATGGATGAAAATACCCCCTAGTGTGAAAAAATCTTCATGCATTAACACCATGCCCACTTTCCTGTTTCAAATTTGCTACAGTGGAAAAAACCCCTGTTGTGAAAAACTTCTTGCTGCAAACATGATTTCGTTGTAGAGGAGTTTCACTGTACAAACTTATCATTAAAAACTGGCCACAGTTTTGGCCCTAAAAACAATCAAAAGACGCAGCTACAAAATGACAACACTCACAAGGAGCAAGCCCAACTCGAGCTTCTGACCTCACTCGCTAGGCCACGCCCCTTGAAGGCACACATCAACTCACAAATGGTCCATAATGTACGTTTATGCTCCAACAAAGCGCTGTTTTTCTTGGGAGAAAAACCTTTCTGGTCAACGCGTTTTCCGCAGGCGACGTGATCGTGTACATCGACGACGTGTGCGTGCTGGGCACCACGCACGCCGACGTGGTCAAACTGTTCCAGTCGGTGCCCATCGGACAGAGCGTGACGCTGGTGCTCTGCCGCGGTTACCCGCTGCCCTACGAGCCCGACGACAGCAACGCCAACAGCGCCGCCGCCGCCGCCGCCATCATCTCCCCGCTGGGCATCATGGAGCAGCGCCCCCTGATGCTAAACGGTCGCCAAGGCTACGACAACTACCTGGACTACATCTCCCGCACGGCCCGCTTGGTCCCGGACGCCGGTCAGGATCACCAGCAGCTTCTCGCCGACACCCACCCGGACACCCCGGACGGCGTCTCGGTGGCGTCTCAGGGCGAGTTGCTGACGCTCACCCTGGTGAAGGGCGCCGACGGCTTCGGGTTCACCATCGCCGACGGCGCCGCTGGGCAGCGCGTCAAGCAGGTCCTGGAGCCGGCCGGGTGCCCGGGGGTCAGCGAGGGCGACCTGATCGTGGAGATCAACAAGCAGGCGGTGCTGGGCTTCACGCACGCCCAAGTGGTGGACTTGCTCAAGGAGCGCGCCGTGGGCGCCGAGACGTGTCTGGTGGTGCAGAGACCCGTGACAGGTAAGCGAGAATGCGGGCGGCGCTGCGACGATGGTAAAGTAGGACTAACTGCTCAGCGAACCGGGGCTTTGGCGCCCTCTTGTGGCATCATAGGATGTTGTAATTAGCCTACAACAAACGCGCGAGGCGTTACTGTCGCTTCATTCAAGTACAGTTTTTTTCTTTTCTATCCTGAGTGGCGAATAAGTGCAGTGCAAAGTCATCATTTTCCTCACAGCTGCCGATCGAAAAACCGCGCATTTTTTTTTTTTGTCTTCTCGTGAGGATTTTTGGTTCGGTTCAGTGAAGGTGGTCAGGAGCATGAATGGCGAGATTCAAAGCTTCTTCTTAGTGTCTTCTGCTCAGGAGTGCTGGTTGGTGGAAACGATGGCTTACGTGAATCGTAATAATGGAAGCGCATTGTTGTTTTTTTGGACAAGGACCGGTTTGCTTCATGGTGCTGGTTGCCTCCGTTAGTAAGAATTCAAGTGTCTTGGTGCTGATAATTGTTGATGGGCAGAAGCAGTAAGAATTAAATATGGCCCCCGTTGTAATAGTTTCGATGTTTTTTTTTTTTTTTTTTGCAGGCGTAAAAATGTGTTTGTTCTCTCGCACCACATTTCAGGTCGCTATTCGCCGTGGAAGAGCTGCAAGCAGGTAACGCACGCCGGCCTGCTCGAAGCTGCCGCTTGCCCATTTGTCTGCTTTTTTTTAACCGGACGACACGACACTAACGATACTCGCACTTCAATTTCGTCTTTCGCAAGCCTGCCTTTGCTCCCCCCCGGGGGGGCGTCATCTTGTGCCATTTCAGAAAAAGCATAAAAACTGCAAATAGGTTTTTCAATGAAAATCTAAAAATAGGCCTCCACCTGCACCGCCACAAAAAAAAAAGTTGCAATCTTGAATAGTAAACCATGACTAAGATGGGCTCATTTGCATGTGTTGTAAGCACCCCTAAAAATGTTTTATTTTTTTTAATACGTGGCTCGTGTCGCACTTCCTAGCGGCGTCATCTCGGCCCGTCTGTTCGGTGTCACGCCGCCTCTCATCTCGTCGCATTAGCGCCCCGGGGCTCGCTTTCCACGGACCCACTGTCACACGCGCACACACTTTTGCTACGCTGCTCATGCTAACATCTTATGTCATCATTAAACGATGACATGTGACAGCGGCACGACGCTTCATTCGGCGCACCTGCACAATATGTCAAGAATTATCACGTTAAAGGGGAAGATCATAAGCAGATTGTCGCACGGCCCGCTTATCTATTTTAATAACGCAACTAATAGCTACGCTCACCTTCTTGGCTTCCTGTCCGTCTGAAAATTACCACCCCCCCAAAAAAAAGTGAAATAAATAGAATCGCGACAAAGGTTGAAAGGAGGCCCATCCATCCGTGCCGCCGCTGTGCTTTGCAGGTGTCGGAGCAGTGGGAGCCCCCCCAGTCGGCTCCCGTCATGTCCCACAGCGCCCCCTACCCAAACCACAACCACCACCAGCAGCAGCTGCAGCAACTCCTCCACGGAGCCTCGGTGCCGGACTCGGCCTCCGAGGCTCTGGCGCTGTCCAAAGCCGAGCCGTTCGGCCTGTACGAGAACTCCCGGATAATCTTTGAGAGTAGGCGTAAGTACCAGCGGGCAATAAACAAGCGTTTGCCTCCTTTTGACGCAACCTTTATAGACTCCCAGAAGTTTGACGTCGTAAACGTTGTCAATAAACACTCGAAACAACAGATGATGTTCTTAGCCGCGGATTATAAAAGAGTGAAACTTCTTTTTCGCTTGTAAAAACTTGCAACTTTTCCCCTGCGGTCGACAGGAGTGTGACTAGCTAGCTTAAAAAAAAAAAAAAAAAACACTTTCCGCGTACTATTCTTAAATGCTGCAAATGACGGGAACTGATTCAGATATTTTCTCCCCTGACGCGGCGAAATGAAATACGCCTGTTGAGATCGGACACTGTTTACATTTTGTCAATCTCTGTGCGCTATATTTGTGTTAGCGTCCATTAGCTAAGGCGCATTTAGTGGCGGCGGGCATTTTTGTGGCTTTTGTGTTTCATGTCTGGGGGCAGAATCCAATTTTGGGGGTTTTTTTTGGGTGTCATTTGCATATTTGGCCACTAGGGACAGCAGACCGTCATGCTGCTTTTTGGGGGAGACTAAAGATCCCGAAGAGGTCCGTGTCCTGTTGTCTTCTCACGTGGCTTTGCTTGACGTTGACGTCGGTTCAATTCAGAGAAAAAGTGACTTTGCACTGCAAAATGTCGTCACGCGTGTTTTACCGCCGCGTCTGCAACTCGATTTTGCCCGGAATCGGGTTTTTTGGTTGGTTGATTTGAGTGGCGTGTTGGTGCGTGGAGCTGATTTTCCCTCGCGCACCCAAGCAGGAAACGAGTGACGGCTATATTAGGCACCGTAAGCTCTCTCGCTGACTTTTATGGACGACGACGTGATGTTCATGCTGAGCGGGGCCTTCCCAAACGTCTCCTTCCCCACAGTATTTGGGACTTATTTATGGTTTATGGAGCCACGCTTGCCTCGTTTTCTGTGCAGAATCGTTACCCCCGAGGACAACTTTTCCCGCAGACGTCTCGTCAGGTAGAGTAGCTCGGCGGTCGCTAACGGAGCAGACGCCGCACGAGCGCGCCGCTCAAACCCGCCGTGGGCGTTTTGTCATCCAGCAGAGTACCAGGACATGGAGGTCAACTTGCGCAACCACAAGTCCGGTTTCGGCTTCAGGGTCCTGGGCGGGGACGAGGCGGGCCAGCCCGTGAGTCCGGAAACACGTGAGAAGGCTCGTATGGAACTACGTGCGACGTTACAGTAGGCAGGAAGTAGCTCATAAGTGACTTCCCGTACTTATGTGTCCGTTTTGCGTTTTGGCCGCCAGATCTTAATCGGCGCCATCATCGAGAAGAGCCCGGCGGACGTGGACGGGCGTTTGCGTCCCGGCGACGAGCTCCTCTTCGTCGATGGCATTCCCGTGGCGGGCAAGCCGCATCGCTACGTCATCGAGCTGATGCACGGCGCCGCGCGCAACGGACAAGTGAGCATGGTCATCAGGAGGCGGAGCCAGGCCGCAGGTTTGTTTGCAGACGACTTCAGAGGGAGTTCGCCCCCAAAATAATCGATTGCGGATCTCGATAAAACGCCCCCCCCCCCCCCCCTGTGTAGGCGACTCGTGCCAGGAGAACGGGGGCCACTCGGGCTCGTTGTCCACGCAGCACAGCTCGCCGCGCAGCGACCCGACGTACGCCGCCGCCGACGGCGCGCCGCCCGCAAACGCGCAACCGAGCGACGTCCTCATCCACCGGAAGGAGAGCGAAGGCTTCGGCTTCGTCATCATCAGCTCGCTCAACCGGCCCGAGGCGCCTGCCACTAACCGTGAGACACACTCAAGTATTGAGACGCCGCTCCGCCACGGAAAATCGGTCGTTGATTCGCCGCGTCTCGCGTTGCGTCCGCCAGCGGTGCCGCACAAGATCGGGCGCATCATCGAGGGCAGCCCGGCCGACCGCAGCGCCAAGATGAAGGTGGGCGACCGCATCCTGGCCGTCAACGGCCAGTCCATCGTCAACATGCCGCACGGCGACATCGTCAAGCTCATCAAGGACGCCGGCCTCAGCGTCACGCTGAGGGTCATCCCGCAGGAAGGTCAGACACACGAAGGGGGGGGGACTTTCTGCAGACGTCTGATTGGCTCAAAACAAACAAAAAAATATTTGCAAATTATTTTTTGCCAATATTTACATCATTCTATTAGCTCCCCTTGAATGGCAGTCTGTGACTTCCTCGTAGTGGAGGTGAGCAACCCGCCGTCAGCGCCCACCTCGGAGAAGCAGAGCCCCCTGGCCCAGCAGCAGGAGCAGCGGAGCCCCAAGACGCAGCCGGCCGGCGCCGCCGTCAGCTCGCAGCCCGGCCCGGGAGCCGCCGAGTCGGCCCAGTCCCACGCCAAAGCGCACCAGAGCCCCGTCAGCAGCCAGCTGCCCGCGCCCCCGACGCACACGTGCCCCCACGAGGGCAGGTAGGACCAAAGCCTCAGCACAACAATTAAACCACCCCCCACCCCAAAAAAAAAAAGAGACTTTAATATGTATACAGTGAAACTCCTCTACAACAAAATCATGTTTGCAGCAAGACATTTTTCACAACAGGGGGTTTTTCACTGTAGCAAATTTGAAACAGGAAAGTGGGCATGGTGTTACTGCATGAAGATTTTTTCACACTAGGGGGTATTTTCACCCATGTAGATTTCGTTGTAGAGTTTCACTGTGTATATATATATATATATATATATATATATATATATATATATATTTATTTATATATATTTTTTGTTGTTGCTAATATTAAATTTTTTAATTCAGATTAATTTTATTTTTTGTTTTGGTGGCAACAATTTTTGGGATTTTATTAAATGATTAAAATGATGAACACCTCATTTTCTTCTTGAAAATAATCATTTTATGTCCCCAGTTACAGATCGGAGGTGAAAGCCCGCCAGGACGTGAAACCGGACATCCGGCAGCCATCGTTCACCGACTACCGGCAGCCGCCCGTGGACTACCGGCACCCCCCGGTGGTCGACTACCGCCAGCCGCCCACGTTGGACTACCGCCACCCGCCCCTCTTGGACTACCGGCCGCAGTTCGCCATCCCGGATTACCGGATGCCGCCCGTGCAGGTGAGACACGGGACGGTTTTACGGATGTCTCCCCCCCCCCCCCCCCAACGTCACGGCGGTAACGGCCGTTTTGCCGTCAGCTCTCGCAGGACTTTGACTTCTTCACGGTGGAGCTGGAGAAAAGCGTCAAGGGTTTCGGCTTCAGCATCCGCGGAGGTCGGGAGTACAAGATGGATCTGTTCGTCCTCAGGCTGGCCGAGGACGGCCCGGCGCTACGCAACGGCAGGATGAGGGTACGCAGCACCCGCACGAAAGCCAAAGCCGGCTAGTTTTGCTCTTCGCACATTGTGTGGGGTCACGGGCTACGTCGACTCGATTGTCAGGTGGGCGACCAGATCATCGAGATCAACGGCGAGACCACGCGGGACATGACGCACGGACGCGCCATCGAGCTGATCAAGTCGGGCGGCAGGCGGGTGCGTCTCCTCTTGAAGCGGGGCACGGGACAGGTCCCCGAGTACGGTGAGTCGGCACGGCGTCCCCCGGCGCCACGTCGCCGCTAACATCACGCGGGTGACGACGCGCTTGCGGCTAACCGTGTCCCTCTCAGCGCTAACCGCCGTGGTGTCACTAACTAATTGCTCTAGGTTGTCGCCCTCCACCCCCCCCCCCCCCGCCCCTTCTTTAGGAATGGTATCTTCCGCTCACTCCGTGTGCATGAAAAGTGACACGCATGGCGCCCCCTATTTCGTCCTCATGGGGCACCCCAAGGACACGGTTTGTGACCGAGCCAGATCTTCTTCTTCTCACCCCTCACTCACGCTCGTTTTGTGTGTGTTCCTAATGTTTTGACCCTCTCCCATAGACAAATAATATTAGAAACAAAGCTCTTGGTGTGATGTTTTTTTTTTTGTTGTTTTTTTTTTAATTAGGGCACCACCTGCTCATTTGCATACCAAATGGAGATGCAAATTATCTGGAGGTGTTTTTTTTTTTTTTTTTTCCGTTCGTGCTCTAATGCTACATACTGGTGTGGTGTTGCATCATTGTGTTTGGGGTTGTTTTTGGTTTTTTTTTGCATCCAGCAAAAATGAACTCAAACGCGATTTGGACAAAAGTATTGGGACACACAATGAATTTCAAAAGGATCAACTGTTGATCGAGTGTCTTAATCCTTCATTTCGGGATCATTCCGGAATCTCCGAGAAAGTCCACTTGTCACTTTCGGTACGGGTGGTGGTCGTGTCCCGATACTTTTGCACAGGTTTTTCAGTGCAACCAGCAAAGTGTCTGTCGTTCAAGGAGCTTTGAGTTGCCATGGTAACCATGGTGGAAGTCTGGCCTTATGAGGCCGCACGCCCTCCAAAGTCGTCGACGTCACACAATGAGTTGTTGATGCAAAGTCTGCTTTTATTTGAGGAATCGTGGGACCATCACGATGCTTCTCGGTGGCATGCGTTTTGGTTTGGTTTTTTTTACGGCACGCCTGTTGTTGCGTGGCATGCGTCAGCTGCGTTGCTCCGTTCTTTTTCCGTCAGCCCTGACCCCCGTCCCCGCCGCGTCCCTCTTCCAGACAGCGGCGCCACTCGGGACGCTCGGCCTTCAGCCTCTCCAAGCTTGCCGGAAGTAACCGCGCCGCTCGACAGCTTTTGGGCCGCGAGCGACGGCGGCCGTTCCGCCCGCGAAGGACGCATGGGCGAGGAGCGCCGAGCCGCGCCAGGAGGACGCTCCACCCAGAGAATTCCCGGAGAAAGCGGCTTTCCTGTCACGACCGCTGTGCATGCCAACGGGAAGAGCGGGCCGGGCCCGCCGGAGCCCGGGCGGGAATCGGCGGCCGGAAAATCCGCCGTCTCTCCGGGGCCCTGGAAGATCCCCCGGATCGGACAAGCTTCCCAGCTCGCCGCGGGCGCAAACGTCGGGCACATAACGGATTAACCGACCCAGGAAAGCGGCGACCGCTCCTCGACTCCCTCCTCTTCGTTATATTTATTCGAGTACGGACTAAATTATTGGACACCCTCCACCTTAAAAAAACTGGACGTTCGTCCACTTTTCTTTGGAGAAATCTGCAGAACTGAAAAAAGCAATCAAATGTAAGCAGCTTTTTTTTTTATACGACAACTCGGACATGAAGGGGTCTATTTTCTCGGACTTTGCCTTAAGCGGACTGTGTGGGGCCCGGCAACCCTGAGCGTGTAAATAACACAGAAGGCTGAGAGAGAAACGACGCCGAGGAGGGCATGGAGTGCCTTAGGAAGGAGCAAGGGGCGGAGCGTAGACGTTTTTTTTTTTTTTTAACAAAGGCTGCTAGTAACCCCCGACCACCACACATGAAGTACTGTGAATTTGATTATGTCGCCAGCTCGTGTACTTTTTACGTCCCGCAGGTCTTCAAGTGTGCCCAAAATGGCTTTGCTCTTGTGCATTTTTTTTTTTTTTGTACAATCAAGTCCGTACGGCCAGCGGTTCAAAGCAGGAGACGTGGTCTCGGTTGCCACGGCGACGACGGACCGTCAAGCAAGCACAACTTGGAAGCGTCTGTCTGTCCGTTTCATCACTTTTGTTGGGCAACAAAAACCAAAACGTGTGTGTGTGTGTGTGTGTGTGTGAGAGAGAGAGCGCTCAGAATCACTGTGTCGTGTGAAACAAACAGAAAAAAGAAAAAACACGACTCTGTTCTATCGGCGGTCACCGAGACTTGTAGGTATGCAGAGCAATTATTTTTATGAAGAAAAATTCAGCACTATGAAGATATTAACTTGGGTTTTGTTGTTGTTGTCGTTGCCAGAAATCTTGTATGATCCTCTGAAGAATAAAACATTGACACAACAATAGTCAAGCAATGTGCTAAGTTACAAAAACATGGCAAACTTATTTTCATTCACGGAAAGTAATATTAACTAGTCGTAGTTTTGTTAATTCGTATGCCGGATTAATCGCGGTGATCCATCAAATAGCTCCGAGGCATTTGACATGTTGTAGTGTCCGCGTTTATCCACACGAGGGCACACTGACTGGAAAAAAAAAGTCATTGTCTTTCTCCAAATGTCCACTGGAGGTCGGTGTTGAGTCATTTTCCGACCGCTTGTCTCGCCGGGTCACGTTTGGCGTTTTCATTCGTCACGAGTACAGTATTCATTTCGGTTTCAAAGGCGTCTTCTGTGTTGTGCAATGTCAGATAACACTTTCTCCCGGTGTGGTTTACCGTCATGACGCAGAAGTTCCTCTTCTGCCCCCTCCCCTCCCTTCCGTTCGCGCTTCCTCTTTTAGTCGAGTTGATTTTTTTTTTTTTTTTTTTAATTCTCATGGGGGCTATTCAAAAGAGCACAATTTTGATCGCTGTTGTTTCATACACGCGTTGCATCAATATAAAAACAACTAGAGCCTCCCAAAACGTGTTGTTTAATCCACAAATCCGCCCTTTTTTATGTTGTAATAGTTTGGCCGTGCATGTTGAAGTGACTCACAAAACTTGTATTACTGGATGGAACAGCCGATCGAAGCAGCGCAAACCCGCTGAATTCCAACAAGTACGTATTTCCATTGTTATGTTACGTTTTTTTTTTTTTTACATGTTTTCTGCTTAATGTATTCACTCTTTTTTCATACCGACTGCACCCTGCACAATCTTGCCAGTTTTTCACAGTTTAGGTGTCGGATCGGATCGCATCACAGACGTCATCTGCAGAGATTGACAGTTGGGTTCTGGAGCCCCAAAAGGCCTCGTTGAGTGGTAGGTTTGTCTATACGGCGACTGGTCTGTATCAAAACATGCCCGCACATTGACGCATACTTCACATTCTCCCGACACGGCTGCTGCTCAGCTTGTTCTGTGAGGATCACTTCCACGCGCATAGACCTCGTCATCAACGAGAAAGCTTAGAGGTATTCTCAAAAAGGTTTTGTCCTGCGTTTAAAAATAGATTTTCTGCAAAAGAGAAGAGCCTGCAGGAGTTTCAGACGTTTCCTGCGTATGTCTTATTTTTTTTATGTCATCAAATTACAAAATTCCATTGGCCATTCTTGAAAACCAACACAAAGAGGTGTAATATCATTTGCGTGCATCCATTTTGGTTTTTGGCATACCCCGAATCAATCAACGTGAGCAATCACGGCAGACGAATATTCTTTTAACCTCCTAGAAACGCCCTCCTGCGTCCGTACCGAGAAGTTCTCCGCCACTCGGCGAAAATGTCATCGGCATTTGGTGGCGGAGAGCCAAACAGACTCGAAGGAAAGGGGTGTGGCCACGGGTGGGGTGACACGAACTGTACCCGCTCAATCCGCGTTGCGCGGGGCGGGCGGCTACCACATTTGTCGTCGTCGGGACGGGCGGAGGTTTTTCTTTTCTTTTCTTTCTTTTTTTTCCCCTTCCTCAGCGACGGTGGTGGGAGCATCCGTGTTGGTCGAGAGGGGCGGCCGGTGGGAGGAGGCAGAGAGACCGCAGCAGCCGCGCCGCACTGCCTCTTGACAGCCGCCAGAGTTCGGAAGCAAGCACGCCGCTCATGGCTACGGTAAGAAGCCGTTTAATCTGCCGATTTTCAAACGCGAACGGGTCGAATGTCGAGTCGGTGACCGTGCGGGAGTGAGGCGGAGCGGCGGAATTCCGCGGATCCCAGCCTCCCCACCCAGAGCATCTTCGGGGTTTTTTTTTTTGTCGGCTGCGTGGCGCGAATGAGGTACCCACGCGCCTTGAGGGACGAATATAAATCGTAAAAAATACTTGTTCACATGCCGAGGCATTTTGATGGCTGTAAGGGGTGTGGTGGTTACCACGAAGGGTCCGAATAAAGGGGAGCGGATGTGGAGCCGCCCGTGGCCGCCGTTGGTGGCTACGGTCGGCGGGCGACGTGAGAGGAAGCGAGCCGCCGGTTAGCTCGCAGCTGTTCGCCCCGACCACACCGGAAGCCACGGCGGTGGCCTTCACAATGAAACTTCCAACGTGGTGTGTTCACGCTACAGTATACAGTAGTTTTAAAGTATTTTTATTTTTATGTTTAATTTTAGCGCTTACGTCTTCAAGTCGAGTCCCATGTTAGCGGGTGAGCCATTTCCTGACTTGTCAAAGTCGCACTACCACGTTGAAAAGCCGCTAAATCCAGAGTAATTATTTTGGGTGGAACCACGGCTGTAAAAAGAGTGATTTTAGAATGACGAACACGATAATGGTAAGCGTTTGCCATTTTTATAATATAATCACCGCTAGATTTCACGATACAAACCGGAAGTTTGCCTTGTTTAGAACGTCCGTCTTGATTAATGTGTTTGAATGGGATAATTTCGTAAAAAACCGTTAGAGTGTGACTTTTTTATGTTTATATGATTCTGTGACCTCCAGGATGCATGTTATGAGAATTACTTGATGTTAAAAAAAAAAAAAAAAAAGACATACTTGTAAAGTAGACTTTCATAAGTGGTAATGCTACCGGAAAACAAGAGCAGTGTTGCTCCAATGTGGCAAATTCACTTTGCTCACCACTTCCCCAATCCTTGCCGCGTCGTTCCTCCATGTGTGCCTTTAATAACCGGAGAGGGACTCTACAAGGGTAGCACGACATTGAACCCAGGCGTAGAAGGGCGTGGCGTTAATAGCATGTCACAATGTCAATGATGGAGAGGCCTGATGGCACCAATGAGCATCACTCACCCGCTGTCATCCCCTTCCTGGACATGAACCTCAGTTTGAACCGTGCTAATGTGCATCCATACCTCGCCGACCGTGCTAATTATAGCGTGTGAAGGATTGGCCAAGCCAGTGAAGTCGTGTTTGTACCCTACGATGTTTTCATCGTGTTCAACTGTGGCTCTCCTTTCCCACATGTGCATGTATTATGCTGAATATACGGACACTTTTTTTTTATTATTGTAGCACCAAAAACACGTGGCCGGTATTTCACATGTCCAATTTAGTATCAGGTTATGAAAACAAAATGGAAAAAAACAGCACACAGGACCCAATACGTAATTGTTCCATTTTTTTGTCATTGCTTTTTTAAAAAATTTTTAAACTCAGCCCAAAATGTAACCGGGTGAACCATACTTAGAATTTTGTCGTGAAGGCTGCCTCGTTTTGCAAATGTAGCACTGTCTCGTCAAGAGTAACGCTAGATTGAAAACCCGCGGGAACATGTCGCGCGAGCGAGAATTAGACCAGGAAGTGATGTGAGGATGACATGCTCGTCAAGTCAAGTCCAACTTTATTGTCAAATATCAAAAGGAGGATAGTCGCCGAATGATGTTTGTCCCAAACTGTCATACCCATAATGGTCATTGTAACCAAGGCGATATGTATTCAGAGTAAGAGATCGCGGTTTGGGGAAATTGATGGCTTCCGCTGGTGGGGGGGTGTGAGCAGCTATACAGGGTAAGTGTTCGCAACGTGACCAAAAGTAAATATGTTTTTTTTTTGTTTTTTTTTACTGTGAAATTATATGAACTGTTTTATGTGTTCTTTAGAGGGGAGATCAGCCGCTGCATTTTGCCTCCGTTTCCTCTGAGCTAATTCTATTACAAGGGCCCCTCCCTGGCGAAAAGCAATCAGTTTTTCTTCTTTACATGCATGCCCTGCTCGCTCCCGTCGGCTTGGGTTAGCATTTGTCGGACTGTTTTTGAAGCCCCCCCCCCCGTTTCCCCCCTTCGTGGCAGCCACTTCTCTTCAATCCCGTCGCCGCTGGCTTTCAAGCGTACTAACGCGATCGTGCGAGCCTTCTACCCCCCCCCCCCCATACTCTCGCCGCCACTCTCGCCGGCTTTTGTCCGTCCGTAATGCGCCCGAGTGCATCTGTCGAGTTCCCCCCCCCCCCCCCCCCCCATACACTCACGCACGGCCAAGCCAGGGTGACCCACTATTGGAGGGCCCAAGGCATCACCGCATGGCCTTAGGTTGCAAAAGTACTCGTTCTCTCTTGCCTCGGAGAAACTTGCAGGCCAAACTTGAAACACTCGAATCCTAAATAGTCTTCCTCACACCACTGGCAGTAGCAGCGTAGCATCCATCAGGGATTTGCGACATTTAACATCGGCGCTTGTGGACACTGAAGCAACATTTCCCTTGTCAGGTGCTAATCCGTGGTGAATTTCGGCGGCACACCCACCGGTGCCCCCATCTGGGTCCTGACATCCACTGGGAATGTGCTTTGAGACACCCAGACAGTCTTTATGTCAATCTGTGTAAGATTCAGCGCAGGATAAATCAAACACAGCCTCTCAAAGAGCTGTTGTCATTTAATACAGCCGGCGACAAGGTAGCAAGCAAGCAAACACCGCATTGTTTAGTTCAGTGGGCAGCGCTCGGCTCAGGAGGATTTGGTTCCCGCGCCGAGCGTTTGGGAATCTGAGGGACGGAGCGGCGGGGCGGGTTGGCAGCGAGATGCCGTGGACCAAACAAGACTTGACAAACGTGCCGATGTCAGGTCGGCCTGGGAGAAATGTAGCGCCACCGCTGCCAGAAAAATGAACATGCCCTCGGCCTGGTTGTTAGCAAGGCTTACGCTTGAGCTGGTTGCCGTGACCACCATCCATCAACAACTGTTGGGGTCTTGATTGATTGAGTTCTGTAGGGCAGGGGGGAAGAGGGGAGAGAAAAAAAAAAACGGGAAGGAAGATGACTCAAAAGATTGTGTGACAAGCAAGCTATTGTGTCACTCGGCCTCCTGTTACTGGTTGAAGGAGCGCCTCGTGATGCAGAAACAAACCCCCCCCATAAAATCCGCGTCTTTATGGACTTTTTATGGAATCTGTGTTTAAACATTCACGTTATTAAGCCAAACTCATCGCCGCTCTTGCGTCGGCCCGCTCTGCTGGAATCGCCGAGGCGGCGTTCGCGGTCCCTTCGGAATTGGCCCGCCTGCAACCGCCTGATTCATCGTATCGAGTTGGCCCAAATAAGGGCGCGCGCGCGCGCGTGCTCCATTATTCTCCGACGGTGAGCGGGGTATGATCTAATTAAAATGCGGGGGCGGGGCTGAAATGCATCGCGTGTCATCGGGAGACGGCGGTGAGAGACGCATCTAGGTCGGGTTCCGGCAGGCTGAAAGAGACCGCCGTCATCCATATTTGCATCGCCAGTCGAACGGTCGCCGCCCTCGCTCAAAACAGGTCGGAAAACTCCAGTCCAATTGCCCCTGGCGGAATTTGTCAAAAACCAAATAAGCCCACGCAAGACGCCGCCGGCCGCACGATATTTGCTTGCGATTCCTGTTTTGGAAACGTTTTGGGGTTGTTGTTGTTGTTTGACCTCTGCCCTCCCGCACGCAGGTTCGGCGCGACGAGCGGGACCCCGTCGGGGAGCAAGCGGACACTCGGCCCAGACCGCCGGACGCCACCGCCATGACGTCGGTGGCGGATTACTACGCCGGCAAGAACGTGCTGATCACGGGCGCCACGGGCTTCATGGGCAAGGTTCTGGTGGAGAAGCTGCTGCGCTGCTGCCCGCAGGTGCGGGCGCTCTTCCTGCTGGTGCGACCCAAAGCCGGACAGTCCATGCAGCAGAGGGTGGACGACATGATCAAGTGCAAGGTGAGGTCGAAAAGTGGAGACTCGGTCCAAAAATACCCTCGGCGCCTTTGACGCTGACTGAGTGGAAAAGTTGAGGGGGCGCAGGGGCGGGTGATGACGGGACGCCCCCCCCCCCCCTTCTCCCCCCCTCTCATCTGTCGGGAAATTTGACTGTCGAGCATTTGAGTCCAGTGTGTTTAAGTGGGAACGTGCAGACAGCAGCCGTTGCCGTGGCGACTGATTATTTGAAGTCCGTTCTGCGTGGGGGGGGGGGGCACAAGGACAGCCAGGTGGTCAGGCGGCCGAGGAGGCAAAGCGTGACTCATCGAAGCCCGGGGGATGATGTCGGCCAAGGTGGGCCCGCGCCCTCGAACTGTCAAGACAACTCCGCTTTTCTGTGGGTATCGACCAACATCGGTGCGAGTCGAGACAAACCCGAGCCGTGCGGGTTTACGTTCGCCTGACGTCGTCGAATTTCCTCGGCCGAGCATCGAGTGCCACGTGACGCGGCCGCGGGTCTCGAGTAGCCCCCTTTTCCATCCCCGCGAGCCAGTCGAGCATCCCTCCTTTTGCACCTGTTGCTAGGTAACCGCTGCAGATCCCCCCGTGCCGCCGTGGCTCCTCGACGCTGCCCTGACGTGCTTGACCGAGGAGGCGTCGTCGCCGCTTTGCCCGAATGCCTTTCTCCCACGCACAAAACACTGGAGGCCCTGTGCTGCTGTTGCTGCGGCGGCGGCGGCGGCGTTGGTCGGAGAGACGGAATCCCGCGAACGTCAGTCGGAAACTGCCTGGCGAGACGCTCTTTTTTTTTTTTCCCGTGCAATTAGACCTCGAACGAACGCCGGTTTCTGAAACAAATTGGCACACACTGCGCGTCGCCCGAGGCGTCAAGGTTGAGCCGCCATTGTTCCGGCTCTCCGCACCCATCTGAGAATCGGGACCTCTCAGGCTGAAGTTATTTCAGGGTAGTCGTTAAGACGGCTTTCGCGCCTCGCGGCGGGTGGACTGCCTCGCGCTTTGCTCACTCAGACTTAGAACCGCAAGAAATGGAATGTGATGCCGCCGGTATTTCTGAAAAGCGCCATCTCGAAGATTTACGTCTCTGCCTCGGGGGCTAAAAGACAGCAGTTTCCTATCCCGGCTTTTCATCGGGAGGTCAGGGTGACGCGCTTGGTCGCGGCATTCGTCGACAGAGAGCAGCCGCCGCCGCTCGCTGGGGGCGGGGCAAGGCCGCCGAGGACAAAGCTTCGAGAGGAAAAACCCGTTCTGCGCGCTCGCCTGGTAACTCACAGGAGTGACCTTTGAGCTCTCTCGTATTGTCATAATTAAACGCGTTTGACTGAGATTACCCGAAGACGATTCCTCACACCGGGAACGCCTCCTTCGATGGCGTCTCAGGTTGCCCGGCGGACGCTTCCACAACGATTCAAGAGAGATTTATTGCTCTGCTGGTCGTTCAAAAAAAAAAAAAGTCCAGTACATAGAAAGGACAAATGGTTCTTCTCCAGAAGCGTCGGCATGCGTTGACCTTGTCGAAGGCTAAAGTGAGCGAGCACGTGAGCGCAGGGGGGGGGGGGGCGGCGGCTGTGTGGCGCTATTGTTGGTCGGCGACTGGCACCAAAGAGCCCGTTGTCAGTCCCGCTGCGTCGCCCCCGGTGCACAAAGGCCACCGTTGAATCCGCAGCGTCATCCCCTTTCCTGCCTGACCCTGATAACCCGGCCATCATCTTTGCTGATGACCCCCCCACCCCCACGAGGAAGTCAAGCAGCGGAGGACCAAACGCGAGACACAGTACGGAAGCATTTCTACACGACATGGTTGCCCCGCCCCCTCGCTGACAGCTGCCGGCTCGCGTGGCTCTAAGGTTAGCATTGCATAACGCTTGGTGCAGAAAATGCCCCCCCACCCCCACACCCCACCGTCCGCATTTACAAGCGAGAGCCTTACTACGGCGCGGCGGGAGATGAAAACGCAAACAGCTGTTCCCCGTCAGTGGGGGGGGGGGGGGCATTTTCAGAAGCATCCTTTTGCTTCTCCACCTTCTCCTGCTGGTGCAAAAGCAGCCGAGTGCTTGCCGCCGTCGCCCTTGGCGACCCGCGCCGCCCGCCCGCTCGCTCGCTTTGTGTTCTCAAAAGAATAGAAGTCCCTTATCGGGCTGGGGGCGGGATTCACTTAATCCCTCGCCGCGTGTCGGAATGCCGCCCTGCGGTCGGATGACCCAAGCGTAAAGCAGGTGCGGTTCCTCCCAGCTGCGAGTCATCCGCACGGAAAGCTTTAGTTGCCGCCAATGATGGAATCTGTCGCCGCTGACGTCGGAGCGCGCCAACACTCGGAATGTCGTTCTTTCTGTCTCCGTGTGGTGACGCACGTTGGTGAAAGGGAGGCTGACTCACCTGTACAAGCGCTGCAGTTTCATCACAGCCGTGCGAGGGGGGAAAAAAAAACACGCCGCTGACGAACGTTCGCCGCATGCCTCCGAACGCTGACTCAAGTCGGCGATGGCCGCTCGACGCGAATGGCGATCAAGGCGGTGGCGGCGGCGAGCTGCTAAATTTGGATCGGCCGGGACTGAATCACGTCCGGCAGAATATATCAGCGTGCGAAATGTGACTGTTTGTCTAAAAGGCATAAAACTAGAGCTACGGCGCCAACTTTTCCAGACCGGCGAACCACACAAGTGCGACGGACCTTTATCGGTCTCCGTTTGGGCGGCGTAGCCGGTTGGATGCTAACCCATCTCCACCTGTCATCCCGCGCAGCTCTTCGATCGCGTGCGGGAGGACGACGCCCACTTCGACCGCAAGATCGTACCCATCAGCGGCGAGCTGACCGAGCCGGGCCTCGCCATCAGCCCCGAGGATGCCGACAAGCTGGCCGCCTGCGTCAACATCGTCTTCCACTGCGCCGCCACCATCCGCTTCGACGAGCCGCTCAAGTGAATATTTGACATCATCAGCGGGGCTTGGGTGGGATAAGCGAAAGAGGAAGTAGTCGATAAAAGAGGAAGTCGCCAACAATGAAGTGCGACTGGTCATAGAAGGTGAGCAGGAGGCCCCGCCCACACCTGAGCGCCACTCTCCTGCCGTCCCTCTGGACAGACACGCCGTGCAGCTCAACGTGATCGGCACCCAGCAGCTCCTCGGCCTGGCGCGGCGCATGCGCCACCTGGAGGCCTTCATTCACATCTCCACCGCCTACGCCAACTGCAACCGCAAGCACATCGACGAGATCATCTACCCGCCGCCCGTCGAGCCCCGCAAGCTCATCGAGTCCCTCGAGTGAGTGAGTCGTGTTTCCAGGTTCAGCACCTCGGCCTTCCCCCCCCCCCCCCCCCCTCACACGTTTGCGCTCGCTTTCAGGTGGATGGACGACCGCATCGTGCAGGACATCACGCCGCGGCTCATCGGCGACCGGCCCAACACGTACACGTACACCAAAGCGCTGGCCGAGTACGTGGTGCAGCAGGAGCAGGACAAGCTCAACATCGGCATCATCCGGCCGTCCATCGTGGGGGCCAGCTGGCAGGAACCCTTCCCGGTGAGCGTGACCCCCGCGCCGCCTCTTTCGGCGGTGTGGATATCGATCTCGTAATCCCCTCGCGGCGTCCCCGGCCGGTTTTAACTTAAGTGGCAGAGGATTACGGCTTTAATTACCGCACGCGCGGGCCGGAGAGCGGGCGCGGGCGCCCTCGCGACGGGGAAAGTTCACGCGCGGGCTATCTGAGAAGTCGCTTAAGCCGCTTTCGCCCGTCCAGACATCTTCTCCGTCAGGCCGCCAAGGCTTTCCCGCCCGTCTGCTATCGGGATTACGCTTCTGAGACGAGAGAAGTTTTGCTGCGCCTATCTCGCCAACGTCACAAAACCGAGCAAACAAGCTTGCTGTTTTGAAAATGGTCGACGCCAGCGCGGTCTAAACACTTTTTTTTTTTTTAAATCAGATATCATGCTGCCATGTCAATCTTATCCGGCCCACGGCCTCCGCTGGCCCACAGAACTTGAAATGTTTCTTTTCGCAATCTGATTTCAACTTGATCTTCACAAGGCCAGACCGTCGGTGATGTCAGCACTTTTTCCGTCCTCTGATTGGTTGGCCAAAGCCAAACACAGCCGACGAGCAAAACCTCTCTGTCGGCCATCTGCGTTCCATTGAACACGTTTCGTAATCTATATTGATATGAATTAATTGATTCTGAGCTGCTCTGGATGAGATCACCTTTTTTTTTTTGTCATGTCAAAGAAAAATGATCCATTTTAAAACACAAATTTTAATTGGGGCTAATTTACAATCACGGCGGCTGCTTTTCCCCACAGAAGGAAGTAACACGATAGCGCCACAACACACACACACACACACACACACACACGCACGCACGTGTCTCTGTTCATGTCAGTGATTGAGCTCCTGTGCTGTACTCAGGGTTGGATCGACAACTTCAACGGGCCCAGCGGCGTCTTCATCGCCGTAAGTAGGACACCCTCGAGCACGCCGCGCGCGCACGTGCGCAGGCGAGTGAATGTTTTGCCACGTATGTCGCCAGGCCGGCAAGGGCATCCTGCGCACCATGCGGGCCAACAACGACGCCGTGGCCGACCTGATCCCCGTGGACGTGGTCATCAACCTCACGCTGGCAGCCGGCTGGTACACGGCCGTGCACAAGTTAGTCCCGCCCAACGCGCGCCCAAGACCCCTTCAAAGTGGTTCGAAAATCATCCTAACCGCGCTTTTCCGCGCAGACCCAAGACGGCCCTGGTGTACAACTGCACGACCGGCGGCATCAACCCGTTCCATTGGGGCGAGATAGGTACGTCCCGTAAAGTCCAGGCGCGCGCGCGGTATATTTTTAGCTCCACAAAATAGCCCAGCACGGCTTTGGGAACTGTGGCTGACGCCGAGGTGGGCGTTTTGTGCCCCCTGCTGGGCACCCAGGGCAATTGCGAGGAGGATCACCAAATCCCCCCCCCCCCAAATAAACGGTGAATGATTGACTTGACGGAAATGCCGAGCCACAAATATCCAGAGGTCCGCGATATGACTACGATGAAAAATGTGGAATGGGTTGGGCGCAGAAAAAAAGGCCCACATGCCGTTCGTGTGACGGACCAGAGTATTATTGGATGTCATGTCATGTCATGAGACTGTCAGATTAGCGGGCGTGTGAGCAGGATATCCGTCTGGCGGCGTGTCAGCAGGTAGCTAGGCCTCCCATCTTTTTTCTGCTTCCTGTCAGATTAGCGAGCACGCTGCAATTGCTAGCAGATGGCCGCTGGCGGGATTACGCCTCATCATCATCATCATCATCATCATCATCGTCATCATCATGTCAGAAAGGGCGGCTCGCGTTGTGGCCACTCTGCTCTCGTCTTCCGTTTGATTGATTTCCGTACGCATCTTGGAAGGCCTCCAGTCCGCCGTCCCCCCTCGCGTTTGGTCATCTCTGGATCTGTTGCCATGGCAACAGAGGCCCGCCGCCGTTGCGTGCCGTGATGTAACGGTCATGTGGCTCCTCCCCGGGCCTGGTTTCTCTTCCGTGCTCAGCCATTTTTGTGTGTGTGTGTGTGTGTGCGCGTGTGCGTGGCCCTCCTCAGAGCACCACGTGATGTCGTCCTTCAAGAGGAACCCGCTGGACCAGGCCTTCCGCCGGCCCAACGCCAACATCACGTCCAACTATCTCATCTACCAGTACTGGATCCTGGTCAGCCACAAGTTCCCCGCCCTGCTCTACGACCTCGTGCTGCGCCTGTCCGGACAGAAGCCGCAGTAAGACCTCCCCCCCCCCCCCCCCCCCTTCCCTGGGTTGGAACGGGCTCTTCAGAAAGGCTTCTGATGGCATTTGTCGTGTTCTCATCCAGGATGATGCGCATCTTCAATCGGCTCCACAAGGCCATCGGCCTGTTGGAGTACTTCAGCAGCCAGGATTGGGAGTGGAACTCTGAGAATGTGAACATGCTGATGGCGCAGCTCAGCCCGGAGGACCGCAAGGTAGCGTTCGCCACAGAGAAGCTGAATCTCGCATGTTTTGAACATTCAGCCCCCCCGAAACCAATTTCACTTGGCAACAACTCCGGTCTTTGTCCACCTACCAAACCATTTTTGTGTGCGTGTGTTTGTCAGACATTCAACTTTGACGTGCGCCAGCTCAACTGGCCCGAGTACATTGAGAACTACTGCATCGGCACCAAGAAGTACGTCCTGAACGAGGACATGTCTGACATTCCCGCCGCCCGGCAACACCTGAGAAAGTAAGTTGCATAAAGGACTATGGCGGCTTTTTTTTTCTCATTTTTATTTTTATTTTTTTGCAGCACGTTTGGTTGTAATTGTACTGCAGCTATCTTGAGTTAGTTGCACCCTCTGCTGGTCGCTTCATCTTACTGCACTTTTTTTTTTTTTTTTTTTTACCCAGTCTTTCGTGTCTGTAAACCCCGCCAACAACATGTGCGTTTTGCAGATTGAGGAACATCCGCTACACCTTCAACACGGTGCTGGTGGTCTTCATCTGGAGAGTCTTCATCGCCCGCTCGCAGATGGCGCGCAACATCTGGTACTTTGTGGTCAGCCTGTGTTTCAAGTTCCTGTCCTACTTCCGCGCGTCCAGCACCCTGACCAACTGATGCCGCTTCCTCACACGGGGCGGCACGCGGTGCGCCAGCCCATGAGCGTCCTCGGAGCCCGTCCACCCGCGCCCACAAAGTATCATTGATTCTTGTTTTCCTTCTCTTAATATATGCAACCGAACGCCTTTTCCCGCGCCGCCGCCGCCACTCTTCATACTTGCCTTCTACTTCTGTTACTTGAAACTCGGATGTCGAGTCAAGCAACTTTTCTTTTTGTGGGACTTGGACTCTTGGTGGATATCTGCAGGTCTTCTATAAACGTGTACCTACTGCCTTTTTTTGAAGATGGCGTATGGAGAAAAAAAAAAGTCTTCATTTTTCTCATCTTCCCCGAAAACCGATCCGTCGTCTTTCCTGCTGTTTTGAGCGCTCGCCCGCAACCTCTTTTTGCCCTCTTTGTACTGACGCTGAGTTTACTACTTTTTCATCTTTGTACTCAAAATTTAGCGACCTCAGCGGTGTGTTAGATGCAGAAGAAAAAAAAAAAGAGTAAGACTCATTTGTTGAGCCCAGCTTTTCCCAAGACTTCCTCTGAGAAAAGCACACAAATAGGTACAAAGTCTCATTATCGGCTTCCTTCACATGGGATTGTATATGCGTTCAAGGGAAATGAACATAATGTCTTGTGCGGATGCGTCTTTCACTAGTTTAATGGGAATAGGATCAGGGGAAGAAAATAGTTGGCATTTTGATTGGAGTGCAATTACACGCTTGTTAATTGATTTGGTGTGAGAAAAGCAACAGGGGGCTAAGTACCGGTCCCTGTGGGACACCAATGTCAATGATTTGAAGAAAATTGAAGAGGGACTAGTACAGATCTCTGAGGGACAACCTCATTTCCAATGTTCTTGTGGGAGGATATCAAAAGGGCCCAAGCACGCATCGTTTTTTTTTGTGAGAAAAATTAAAGGGAATAACTACGCATCCATGAGGGACACCTTCAAACATGTTTTAAACTTAACCGAGCGGTTAAGTTTAAAAACTCAGACAGGACCTACCGCCGTTCTTTTGAGTTTCTCCTTTGTACGTGTTCTTAATTTGAAAAAAAATGTGTAAATAGTTATTCTTATAAAACTACCAAAAAAAAATCTAAACATGTCTTACTAAACAGTGTTGTTTGACTCTTGACGCACAACAGCGGCGAGCCATCGTGAGTTAGGGCGAAGAATGGGAAGGAAAAAAAGGGTCGCAAGAAAAACATTTATGCAAAGTCTGTTTCTGTGTTGTGACGTGCACGCCCTCTTTATTTCCCAAAGAGGATTACGAGCCAAAATGTCGTTGGAGGATCACCGAAGGCCAAACTACTGTTACTGACGACAATGACCACAAACTTGACCAATGACTTGATCCAACTCCATCAGATGTCATATTCACCAGCGTCTGTTGTTCCATGCTTCGTTGAGTGTGAAATAAACCAGACGGGAGTGCGCACACACCTGCAGTCCACTTTTGTATCGGCGGACGCTACATTAGAAACACCTGCCTTATGTTTCATGCATCCATCTTTTTTCCCAAAGACAAACGTCTTTGGGAAAAAAGATGGATAATGCTCAAATACGTTTTTTAAATGTTTGTTTACAGGTTGTGTGTATGATTGTTGACATTCAGTGTTTCTGTGTGAGGATTTTTTTTTTTTTTTTTTTAGCAATTAGGTGCAGGTGTACCTAATGAAGTGGCCGTTGAGTGTGTAATATTGATTTTCAATTTTCCAGATGGAGGAAGTTTTCCTAAAGATTCAAAATACAAGTTACCACTCTGAAAACGCTTATTTTGAAACAATAAATGCAGTCAAAGAGTACGTGGTTGTTGTTGTTTTTTTTTTTAAATGAAACGGGGCTAATGTTCATCCATAATGAGCTAATGAACTTTCTACGATTTTTTTTTTTTTTTATTCATTTTATTTGAGCTATATTAGCCTACTACTATTTTTAATCCCGTTAAATTGCATTTTTGCACAAAGTCCACATTAACACTTATCACCATCTAAAACATACTGTTAAATCATCAATGAGAAACTTTTTAACGCCTTATCGATTACTGAATAATATTCGTGGCAGTTGCCGAGTTGACTTTTTGGACCAATTGTACGTGCGGCATTCACTCCTTTTAGCCACGAGACGGCGCTGCCCACACGCAGTAATGGCGTTTGTTTTGACGGCAGTGAATGAAATACTCGAGTACCCCTTTGTATCTTAAAAGCAAAGTCGCTTTTTGGGACACAAGCTGGACATATAAAATGAGAGTCATTGATGAAACGAAATAACCAGTCTCATGTTTGATTTTGGGGTGCTTTTAAAGGGGGTGCAAGGCCTGCGTGCAGATTTGCATGGATGGGCGTGGTGGCGGGTATGGGAGCGATCAGGCTGGGGGCCTGAGGGTGGTCGGCGGTGGTCTCCACCCCGCACCCCCCCAAAAAATAGCTATTCACCGCACAGCACTTAGGCATGTCAGCCACGCTCCATGGTGACGTAACGAGAGGTGGGCGGGGAGGTTGATTGTCTCTTTCATGCTTGTCTGATGCTTGTAATAAAGCAAACTCATTACCTCTATTTGACACACGTCAGGATTTCTTTGTCGTTGCGCCAAGTTATCAAAACGGTTGTATATCATGTATAATGTCAGAATATCTTTGTTGTCAAAAAATCTAGAATAAGGTGCTTGGTGATAGTACACAGTTGACGGAATGTGATACCTGCATTCGTGTTTCCCTCCCATTTCAAATACACAATAGTATTGTACACTTTCCACGTTTATCTTTTGTATTATGTCTGTAGTGCTTGTTCAAGCTATCAGTCAATCACTATTATGTTGTAAAGTGCACTTTAATACACCGATGTGGTCATGTCGACATCATTTCGTCGTTCCTCTGATGGAAAAAAAGTTTAAAAAGATCTCTTTATGTCGTGACAACAGGGTTGCCTCCTTCGGCAAAGTTTCGGGTTCTCTCGGCTGCACTTCGGCAATTTCCGCCCACCGGATTTGACTCTCCGCCCCGCGATCATTCCTGCGTTGTTTGGGGACAGTAGCAAGATGGCGGCCACCCCGCTGTACTGTGTCTGCCGGCAGCCCTACGACGTGAGCCGGTTTATGATCGAGTGCGACATCTGCAAGGACTGGTTCCACGGCAGGTATGTAGGCTAAGGTGTCCTCCCTCGACCGAGCTCCCTTTTGAGGGGGCATACACCCCGAGTTTGTCCGGGAAAGGCGACGGTTCTCTTGAGTGTCGGACCGGTAGCTAAGTTAGCTTAGCTTTCGGGGGCTTTAAATGGTCTATTGACGCGAGTTGATCTTACAAAGTGGGCTCGTTTTCCCCTTGAAACCGCATTGTTTGCTGTCGGATTGGGCTACACGCGAAACGACATTATGTCGTGTCTAAAATTCCGCCTTTAGTTCATGTGAAAGACAAAGGAGAGGTTTGACGCAAGTAGTTTTATTCTCCCAATTCGTGGGTCGTCTGTGTTGTCTATGTGTTGTCAGTCAAGGCGACGTGTTTGGTTTAAAAAAACGATCTATTCTTGTTCTCTTTTTTTGGGGTTATTTTATGTCAACGCTTCGCCGTCTGAGTAGGGATATTCGAGGTGATGTCGGCGTACTTTTAAATGCATTTACATCGGCACGCTCCTCGAGCAACTTCCCCCATTGTTAAACGTGGCTCCCTCGTATTCTTGTTTTGAACAAAAATGTGACACGTTTTGGGGAACTATCGGGCTCGTGACGTTGCGTTTCGAGTCCCCCCTTTTGACTTGAAACGCGACATTCGAGAACAAGGACCTTGTTATTATGGTGGCGCTTTTGATTGACAGCTTGAGAAATTTAAATCCCCTTTTTGAGGCACATGGCCGAGGGGGCCCCTAGAGGCCGGATTTGGAACTGCTTATGAGAAGACCCCCCTCAACATCAGCATATTTGGGGAACTTGTTACATTTGTGTGAATACTGAAAAATGTGCTTTTAATGAATAAAACCACTAATATTCATGTTAAAATACAAAGTATAAAAAAAGTAAGCTGGTAAACAGTTTTTGTAGAGTTTCCTCCATGCTCCTTGCAAGTGTTTTCATTTTGCATTTGCGTTTTGGACCGTTTGTCCAATCGAGCCGCCATGCTTTTGGAGCTAAAAAAAATTATAAATCACAAAGTTTGGATGTTTGTGAGGCAAGTTACATGAATGCCAAAAATCACGAATAATGCTCAAGCTCAAATTTGACATCTCCGATTCCCCTTTATGGCTTGATTTAGCAATAACCGGCGTTTTCGACAGCCTTTTGTCAGCCAATTTCTCAGCAACTTCTGCTTCCACGCGTAGTCATGTCAGAGTGCCAGTGATGTTATCAGTGCTGCCCGTGAATCATTGTTACACAACTTGATCGCGTATGTGTGTCACTGATCCAAGTTCAGTGGCGCAATCCTGTAAAGCTTGTCCTCAGCGTCGAGGTCACCTCCTGTGGCCCAAAAAATTGCGTCACATGTCATCGTCAGGATCTGATATTGTGCCCACTTGGCTTGCGGTGTTTTGGTGGTAGCGGGAATGGCTGGGGGGGGGGGGGGGGTCATCACCATAGCAACACTTTGGGAAAACAACAAAGCACTTTCTTTGAAATGACGGAAGTGATTGTGTAATGGCATGAAGTGCGCTGCCAAAAGAAATGGAGGCCGCAGAATCTGCGAGGGCGTGCCAACACGACAAAAGGAGAAAGGCTGGCGCGTCCGACCTGGACAGAAGCAGCAAAATTTGACATTTGAAGCCTTTTCCCTTTGAGGAAGAAAACCCGAAAGAAATGTGGGATATTCAGACGGAAGTCCGCCGTCCACCTCCTGACCCCTAAGCCGGCGTTGCACGCTAGCTAGCTAATTTAGGCGGCGGGGGGGGGTGCCGACGGCACCGGGGTGGTGATTGATGGCAATGACACGGAGCCAAGTTCGCCGTGTGATCTGTCAACGTCGCGCCCGGTGCGTGAGGCCGCACCAAAGGAAGACAGATGGCCTGCACGGCAAAGATTTTCGGTGTTGACGCTAAATAAGCGGATGTTGAGCCACTGGGGATCGTCCAGGTAGCTGCTGTTAAAAAGCTCTGTTTACATTCATTAACGGGGGCGGGCAGACCGCACGAGCCCACGCCTGGGGGTCAGATGAAGCCGGCCCAGTGAACCTCGTCCGGGTCCCCCTAATGTGGGCGTAAGCGCCTCCTCCCCCCCGTGCGGCATGCTTGTTTCAAGCTTAAAATAATAGCCGTGCCCGCCTCCGGCCTTTTGTGCGCCGCCGCGGACAATGAAGCCTTCTCAGAGTGCCGGCTAATGAATACGCCACACAGGAAGGAGGAGGGCCCCTGATGACGGGAAGTGGATGCAGTCCCAAGCCGAGCGCTCATCTCCGCTCGCTTAGGCAGACCTCCCGATTCGTTTCATCATTGAAACAGATCCATAGTTTGGGGGGGGCGGGGCAAAGATACCGCAGTGTGAATAAGTAAAATATAAATATCATAGTTACATTACAATACGGATTTTGTAACCTTGTAACACAGTCGTTTAACATTGTCATGTGTCCTGTTAGATGACGGCGCCCGTGACGAGCGATGCAACACGTCATCGTCTCGTGGGAGGCAGGAAATACTTGCGCCCCCTCACTTCCCCAGCCCAATTTTCTCTCCCGGCGTGGGTGACGCTCAGAAGGCATCCTCTTTTTTTTTTCCCCGCCACGGCGGAAAAGTCAGTCGAGGTCGCTCGCTGGCGCACACACAGTGCGTGTGTGTGTGTGTGTGTGTGTGTGTGTGTGTGTGTGTGAGAGAGTGTCAAGCTTTCCTGCAAGCGAGCACATGGTGGAAACATGAGCCTGACGCGACAGCCAAGCGCCGCGAACGTGACTTTCCAAGTCACGGTGCTCGCTGGCTCGGGTGGGCGGGGAGGAGCCGGCACATCTGGCCTCCAAACACGCCCATCCTCGGCGCACGTTGACGCGCGAGTCATTTCAGGACACGTCCTCATGCCCGCGCGCATGGCAAATGTCAAGCATTCACAGGAGCCCTCCGCTTCCTGAGCACTTAATGGCCCTCCCTGCACTTTGGATTTTCTCTTGACACGTTCCCGCAAGTAGATCAAAGCTGATAGCAGCCCCCGACCAGCTCAAACTGGCACAGAGTGACTACCGCGCTCTTAATCTTATTTTGTGTTGATCACAAAATGCCTGGCGGCCGAATCACTCGGCGAAGGGAGGCAAGCGGGAGCAAGCAGCTATTTTGAACTCGTAGACGGAAGCCATTTTAGGTTAAGTGGGGACATCTTGCCTCCCGGTGTAATCCGGCTGCAAAAAAAAAAAAAAAAAGGCTTTGAAACACATTCAACGCTTCCTATTGACGAGTGAACTTGTATGTCCTCTCTCATGTTTGTGAAATAATTCTGTTTTGTTTGCAGCTGTGTGCACGTGGAGGAGCACCATGCTGTTGATATTGACGTTTACCACTGTCCGAACTGTGACGTCCTACACGGACCCTCCCTGAGTGAGTGATGCCGCTTCTCGTCGTTACTCCAAAAAAAAAAAAAAAAAGGAATCTTGGCTTCAATGTCTTTTTGGGATCGGGGGGGGTTTCTTAGTGAAAAGGCGGAACAACTGGCACCGCCACGATTACACGGAGCCCGACGACGGAGCCAAGCCCGTGCAAGCCGGCACCCCAATGTTTGTCAAGGAGCTGCAGAGCAGGACCTTCTCCAGGTACGCGTCCAGTCGCAGGCTTCATTCACAGTGCTGCAAATGACTGGTTGCGAAAGAAAACAACCTTGTCACCGCTAGCACGGCTAGTAGATGATATCGGAAATTTGAAATGAAACCCGAAAGTTTTCAACTCCCAAGTTGAGGGTGTAAAAAAAAAAAAAAATTGTCCAAATGTTGACATTTTGCCTTTGTCTGTGTCGCCGCACCGCTAACAGCTGCGAGGAGGCGGTGATGCGCATGCGCGGCGAGCAGGTGACGCCCAAGTACCTGGAGCGCTCGGGCTTCCGCCACCCCATCGCCGTCACCGAGATGGAAGGCCTGGGCCTCAAGCTGCCGCCGCCCACCTTCGGCGTGCGAGACGTGGAGCAGTACGTGGGTAAGACGACGCCGCGGCCGCTGTTCGAATAGCCTTTGCGTTGACGGGAAGAAAATCACGGCCGCCTAAGTGGCTAAGTGGCCTCCTGCGCGTCGGTAACGCATTTCCGGGCCCGTAGCAGATAAGATGTGCGGCCTCTGTTTTCGCCTGCGGCTTGCTGACTCCTCTTCCGAGTCTTTTAACTCGCCCTGCCCTGCTGTGTGGATCATTAAGTTCACATTACTGCTTGTAAACCCCCCCCACACTCCGATGACTTGGGAAGGCGAAGCACAGGTGTTAGCGGCAGACACCCGGGTGTCGCGTTACGTATCGTGAAGCACTCATGTCCCACAACTTGCCCATCCACGAAACCGCCTCTATTGTGACTTCCAGGTTTACGGTCTCGCTATTTCGCAGGTTGTCTTTGAAATTTGAAAGAACAACAACAATAACAAAAATTCTGATTGTTACACCCTGAAATCCTGCTTTTTACGCCTACAGAAAATGACAGCTTTAGGTTTCGTTTAAAATGGGGTATATTGTGAGAGGTTTATTAATTTGGGGGGGAAAAAAAACACAGTGACCGCGACACTGTTACTGTTTTTACAATATTTTCATGTCATCGAGTGCTGTTACTCTCTCACTGTACACAATGGCGGCGTAATGCCTTGCATTGACCGCAGGCGGCGACAAAGTGATCGACGTGATCGACGTCGCGCGGCAAGCCGACACCAAGATGAAGCTCAGCCAGTTCATCAAGTATTTCACCGGCCCACATCGCCCCAAAGTGCTCAACCTCATCAGCCTGGAGTTCTCCGACACCAAGTGAGCG